>OX101788.1:28082368-28123939 GCA_944452715.1 Ophion slaviceki
TGCATACCGAAAGTTTTACGCATTTTAGAAAACCAATTGTGGAGATCACAGGTCAAGGTATGTTCTTTAAGATATGGTTATAAATAAGTATTTAAATTGTTTGTATCGTTGTTTACAAATCCTGGAACTTACTGTACAACATTTGGTGCACTAAGTGGTATTGTTAAACGTTGATGATGATTTTGAAAAAAGGTGTAAAAAAGTGTTTTTAGATTTTTGCTTATAATTATTTCTACATTAATGTAGATGCATATTTATATTCATTTTTTTGCGTCTGCTTGCTAATAATTTGTTTACAACGTTTTTTTTCGGAGAGAGGCAGTTCAATAAAAAAAACTCCGAGCTAGTAGATGTGTGATCAGAAAATGTAAAAAATAAATAAAAAAAACATGCAGTTTTCAATTTAAAAAAGTCTGTATTGCAACTTCAACAACGATAGGACAAATTTCACGAAGAAATAACGAAAGCAAATCACGTCCGTAAATGGTCGAGAATAGACTCAAACAAAAACATCACGAGAATACTTCTGATAACTTCTGAACCTCTAGTATCCAGCAAAAGAAAAATAATAACTAAAGGAGAGGTTAAGGCCTTAGGTAACGGGTACAAAATCATGTGCGAATTTAACAATTTTTTTTCGCATGAAAAAGTGATTCACCCATAAAATTAATTACACATCTATTTAGTATGAATATCAAACTGTTAAAAAAAATATATCTTTTTTTTTCGATGCACAAAGTGGCCGACTACTAATATTTTCTTTGGTTATCTTTTTTTAGGCGCTCCTCGGCGTGACATTTAGCATCCACAATTTTTTATCTAGAACAAAAAACAAAAATTCTCGTCAATCTATATGAAAATACCTAGAGAAGTACGTGCGGAATTTGAAAAATATTGTTTTATTCAAAAGTTGTAGGTATTTGAACTTAAGAAATGAATTTTCAGTGAAAAATTTCGTTGTAACTGCTCATAAACTGCTCACAAAATGAAAAGTTTTCGATTAATCAGAAATTCCGTACGTACATACTCTGCGAAATGCAATTAGGAACATTACTTTTAAATTTGAAGTAAATCGAGTGAAAATTGTTGAAGTTATTTGTCACGTTAATTGGAAAAAAGCTGTTTCGAGAAGTTTCGAGCAGTCGGCCATTTTGTGCATCGAAATAAATATATATATTTTCCAACAGCTTGATATCCATACTAAATAGATGTGTAATTAATTTTACGAGTGAATCACTTTTTCATACGGAAAAATTTGTTAAATTCGCGCATGATTTTACACCGGTAACTGTGGCCTAAGGCCTTAAAGCCGGTAAAGAGGTTCAAAACTATACAATTTCAGCAGACGAGGCCTCCACTTCCTACAGCTTACGATTAGACATCGAATTGCCCATTGAAGAAGTATCTTCAAATTCTGACTAGATCAGACATCAATAGGAGAGTTTTCGATAAGATTAGCCATACCTGATATATTTTCAACAAGAACTAAAAACGTCCAAATTAAAAAAGAGTTATGATTTTTTACCCATTTCCCCATACATTCGCAGCACTGTGCGACGTCTCGAGTTCGCAGGATACGAGAAAGGCTCCCATTGCTCTAAACGATAAGCCTCATTTGCATTGCCGCTCGCCGGAGGCATTTTAATTGACCGAGATAGCACGTAAATGGGATCGTATCAAGGGCTTGATATCGGTGAGAAGCACGAGATGCAATTAATGATCGATATTAAAGTGAAGAAGTGTGCAGTGCATTAAAGCTGGACGACTCAATTGTACGACACACAAGCGAGGAATGTAAATCAGGTATGTGCACATTTACCTACCTACGTGTACACACGTATACAACATACGCAGGCAGTCCGCCATTCTCTGGCTGTCTGGGAAAAGATCGATTCGACTTGCACACGACGGACGATGCCGAAAAAAACAGCTCACACAAAAAAAAACTGTGCCGTTCACAGATGTAAATTCTTTCTCCGAGAGACGCGACCTGGATGGGCGAACGATGCACCGACTCTCGTCCTCTCGTTCCAACAGCAAAGGCGAAAGATTGCCCGACGCCAAAACCAATAATTGCGTACGAGATTGGCCCGGAGCATCAAGCGCCGAGCACCCGCGCGCGTGCAAAGAACTGTGTATATACGTGGTATGGTAAAAAAAATAAGTAGGCGGTCGAAAACAGTTGGTTTCTTGCGCATTGCCGCTGACTCTCCCGCTGACCGTATATACATCGAGCCCTGGGTAGCGAGCGAGCAAAGGGCAATTTGCGGTGTGCTGTGAATGTTTCATTACCGAGGGAAGTCCGCGGGGAGCTACCGAATTTCGAATGAGCTTCTGCACCGACTTCGGGACTCGTTCTACCGTATAGAAATCAGAGAGAGAGAGAGAGAGAGAGAGAGAGAGAGAGAGAGAGAGAGGGTGGGAGGAAGGTAAGGAAAGAAAAAGAGTGAGAGGAGTCTGTCAGGACTCTGTGAAGGTTCGTAATTGAAATTCGCTGCCGTTCACTTTCTCCGTTTCGAGGATTCTCTCTCTCTTTCCCTCCTCCTGCTAAGTTCTCGGCCCGCTGTATCTGTTTACTTGACTTTCCCTGGGGATGAACCGAGACCGCAAATTGTTCGAACAAACGCTTTTGTTTCGGCGGGCTATCGCAATCTGCATCCTTGTCCGTTGCCAATTCGTGCCGCGTATATACACTCGAAAGGTCGACGGCGTGAAGGTGACCGGATCACTGGGCAAACTAAGCTGGAGGCACTGCCCCAAGCCAGGCTTCGGTCAACTTCAACAGCTGCGTGTGTTTTGCGGACCTGGTAATCTCGGACACGAGCTCGCTTGACCGCGGGATCCGATGGTCTCGTGTTTTTTTTCGTAAACGCTCATGAGAAACTCCCTTATTGCACTGGCAATTGCACTCACTGCTCTCGGAATAATCCTCATTCCGGTGGAAGCGGTGATCGCGGCGGAGCAGAGTGCGGATTATTAAAGTTCTGATGACCCGCTGGAGGTGATGACGATGGTAATGATTATTTCGAGAGAGTTTATACGTGGCCGGAGATTTCGAGGCCTTCTCGGGTCCCACGGTCTTTTCGGTGCGCTGGGATGGGCTGGAAAATCGTGCGGTAGGGTGTTGGTACGTGTGGGTAAGCCTGCGTGGGTGAAACGAGTAATTCGACCCACGGGGGCTGTAATACTCGATGGACATCGTCGAAAGCTGAATGGCAACTGTGCATTATGATATATTGTGATATTTAATACGATACGAATTGTAACCAAGCCCTGTTCGTGTGGGACAGGTCCACTGGCAGATCGGGGGGTGGTCAAAAGCAAGTAGGAATATTGTGACCCGGTGGCAACTTTTCTCACAGCAATGGGCCATCGGCATCTTGTCCTATGGATGCTAAGAGGTTAAAGCCGTATCGGAATTTGAAGGATTTCTTTGGAGAAGACGAATAAAATACACTTCTACTGCAGATTCTTCATAGACGCTATGAGCTTGCTCTACATTCCCTTATATTCCCGAAAAACCGATCTTTTTTCATTCTTTGTCCGATGAAACTACATTCGAGATGCTTTCTCACATGGTTAACCGCCAGGTGGATTACCAAGATTCGTGGAGGCCAGGGAGCTTCGCGTTTCATGTTTTCTCTTTCTCTCCGAGCCCCCTAATCTTTCCGGACAAAAATTACCGCAGGACATTGCGTTTGAGGCTAGTTTTGGTACGTGGAGACTTCAGCAGCGTGGGATACCAGGATTCAATGGATTCTTGAAGAGTTTCCTCTCGGGTCTGGGAACGTGACCTGCTGCGATGAAATGCTCCATTTGTAATCGCGTCTTCGAGCATGCTATAAGATCAGGTACACAAACCCTTTACAGCTTTCCATGGCAATTGCATGCGTTTCCTTTGTAATGGCCAAAGTTAACGCCAACTTGCCCACGAGGCTCGCTCAAGGCTCTCATCGTTTGGCACGCCGCAGCCTCTCGAACTCCGCCAGTCGAGAGACCGTGGTATTGTCACCAGCGACAGATGGACGTCGAATGTGCAACACACGTTGCATACGTAGTCGAGGCGAACAACGCCTGCGATGCGGCCAACAAGAGTGCACGATGCACGTGTGACGTGTACAATGCACGCGCGTTGGACGTTGTATGCCTGTGGTATATATGTCGTCCGAACTTCCGGAAGAAAACACTTTGCGACGTCCTCTTCTTCCTTTGTCCCGTGCCACTTTGATGAGTCGAACAGACGACACTGCATGTCTGCAGTTCGCATTTGTAGCTTTTGCTGCATGGATCGTGAACGTTTCACATTTGGAAGTCAACTGCCTCTGGATTTCCAGAGGAGTTGACCCGGAGGTTTGTGCCCCGTAACTTGCGGAAAAGCTTTTCCGGAAGGGAGTTAGCCCTGATCGAATATGACCAGGGCTAATTACACCCTGGAACATTTTTAGCCGATATCAACATGTCTTTTTCCTTACTCTCCACTGTCTTCATATGTCTGCTGCTTGGAATTTCTGTACATAAAGTACCAGATTGGAGACGTATGCAATAATCCATTTCGAAGACCTCCAATAGCAGCTCCGTAAGGGGGAGATACCTTTAGGTGAGGAAAATATATGCTAATTTTTAGGATTTTTTTAAGGAAAGATTTCTTCACCATTTTTGAGACGTAGGGTATGCGTTATTACTACTTTTGGCTGGTGTATGGTAATTTTTTTATTCGTCCTGAAAAATAGCAGACGTATGGCACGGTCTTCTGTATTGCATTTTCAAAACTGGCGTGACGTTTAGCTGAAAAACTAATCGACCGATTCGGATGAAATTTGGTATAAATCTTTCTAACCTTATTGTCCAAAACATGACCTGAAATGTTTTTGAATTTTTTGGATAAATATTCGGAAGTGTCACTCCTGTCAGAATCAAGCTGATTTTTTTTGTGTGTTTTCTTACAGTTAAAAAACATCATATTTAATATTATTATGATAGCGCATCAACAAAAACAATGTCAATAAATATTTTTTTCAAAGATTTATCACAGATCACGTCGTCCGAATTTTGGGATATTACCACGAGCATCGCGCCATGTTCTTTCATTATTTTGTGTACATGCTCCCGAGTCTGGATCGACCCAAACAAACAAACCCAAATAAACCCAAAAACATTATGCGCCATTAAAATATAACTTATTATAAGGTTTCATAATCATAGAGAATTGATAACAAAATTTACAGCCTCTTTTTAGCGCGAGTGACACTTTCGAATATTTACCAAAATTTGTAATAAAGTATTTTTTATTGCAAAAAGTAGCCATTTTTCGGAAAATTCAATCTTGTTGTTTCAAAGCCTACCATTTGATCGATTTCCGACATTTCTCACTTTTTCTTGGTTCATATTCTGCATATGAGTGTCAATGAAAGAAAAACCTTCGTTGGTTTCTTTTCAGATTAATCCCACCAACGCTACGTGTCACGCCGTCTGACATCCGCCGCAACCCGTTGACAAGACTGTGCCATACCTCGCCATTTTCAACGATTAATAAATAAAAAAAACCATGTGACAGCCAAAAGTAGTAATAAAACATACCCCAAATCAAAAAAATGATGAAGAAATATTTTCTTCCATAAAAAAACTATGAAAATCAGCAATTTTCTCTCCCCTCAATGCAAACGATCGCACGACTGAAGAATCTCGACACATCTCGAGCACTCCATAAAAGTTCCATTAGCTTCATGCCTTTGCAATTTGTTAATCAATTGAGCAAGCGATTCTTCCGCGGCTGGGCTTTTAAAAGATTTTTAATTTGCACCGCTCTCGTTTATCTGCCCTGGTAGCGTAATATTTCCCGATGCACATGGCGACAGTGAATTACTCGAGACGGCTGAATAAAGCAGATAGAAGGCCAAGTGCGCGTGGGATAGAGTGGCAGGTGGATACTTAGTTACAAGTTCGTGTAAATCCGCGTATATGTGCGCGAGCATCGGCAGGCGGGCCAAAAATTCAAAAGCGAAAACTTGAGACCATAAAGATTCACCGGTTATCGCGACTTTTCTGGCCAAGCATTTGTCCTGAGTGGCTGTTTATCTCGTTTCTGAGGATGGTCGGTGAAGAGGGCGAGGTGAGAGGGAAGGGTTCCCCGGTAAATGTCCTGTAACCTAACGCTGTCGTGTGACCGTGTCCGTACGACGGACAGATAGCACAGAGGAGGACAAATGGCGAAAAGAGGAGATGTGCTCCAAGATGCACAGATCTCGGCTGTTGCCTCAAGAAAGAGTGAGAGGGTGCCAGGGAGATGAAGAAGAAGCGAGAAAAGAGCAGTTGGAAGAGGGAAAAAGAAGAGGCGAGATGGAGACGGAGCGTGGAATGAAGTGGGAGAGAAAGACTCGTTGCTGGCGGTCCGAGTCGCCCGAGGAGAGTGTCCTCGCGGTTCCTTCACGCCATGCAAGCACGTCTCGCGTATCCATCTTTTATTCCGTCTCTTATTTCTTTTTTTTTTTTTTTTGAGGATTTCACGGTCGGTGAATCTCAACCGGGGCGCGATAGACGCGTGTAACAGATACCAGAGAAGGAGAGAACTTTTCACTGGAAAATTTATGCATCCGATATTTTCCCAGGTGTTTCGAATACCAATGTGAATTCTCGCGCTGCGTTTCCTCTTCCCCTGGCTTGCACTCTCATCACGTCCCGAGATGAGAATCGCTCGAGAAGGAAAAAAAATACTCGAAATGCTATTGAAAAGAGATGACCTACAGCGTTCCAGCATTCAGTGCACCAATCCAAGGAAGCTGTCCCGCAACGACCAGACCTATGTCCGATAATGGATCACGACAATGGCTATCGATGTCGAGAAGCGTAACGTTAGTCCAGTGAAAGAGACGAAAACCCAGCACTTTTTGGCGTAGAATGTGAATTTTTCACTGAACGTAGTTGGGTGCATACTGAGAGTAATCCCGATAAAATGTTGCCCCTCGATTCGCCCCAACCCCGAGAAATAGGGGTTGAAAACTTAAAAATCGTCGTATCTCGATAATTAATAGCCCGATCGAAAAATGTTTCAAACAAAAGTTGTTTGGAATAATAAAATACGTATAAAGTTATGTGACGTCCAACCCCCTATCTGGGGCCGAGTTGAAATTCCGTAGATTGAATGCTCCGATGGTTTAAAATTCCGAATTATAATATTCCGCTATTCAAGATAGGGCCGGGTTGAAATTCCGAGCTTTGAATTATCAAAACGCTCAAAACTCCGAAAATCGGAACACCGTCAAAATAATTCGGCTATGGAAGTTTTAAAAGTTTCAACTTTTTCAATAAATCGACGAATTATTTTAAGAATTTTTTTTATTTATTAAAAAGTGATTTTGCGTCAATTTTGAATTTTGTCTAGACCATGTTATACGTTCTGCATAATTTACAGTAAGCTGTGGAGACTTTCGCTGGCATGACATGGGGGCCGGGTTGAAATTCCGAACTTTGAATGCGCCGACGGTTTAAAATTCCTAATTTTATTGTTCCGAAATGACAAGGTTCGTCAAGATTATACCAGCGAAAGTCTACACAGTTGACTGTAAATGATACAAAACGTATAACATTGTGTATACAAATTTCAAAATTGAAGTAAAATCACTTCTTAATGAAAAATATTCTTGAAATAATTCGTCGATTTATTGAACATTTTGAAACTTTTAAAACTTCCATAGCCGAAGTATTTTGACGGTGTTGAGATTTTCGGAGTGTTGGTCTTTCGTGTAAAATTCTTTCGGGGTAGTATTCTTTCGGAGTTTCAGGGTTCTGATCATTCAAAGTTCGGAATTTCAACCCGGCTCCCTCTATCTTTGAAAATAGCGGCGCAAAAACACGACAGCACCACTGATAAGGACGCAGCGATATGTCAACTCCGCTCGCACACGCATCGACCCCGAATTTTCGAATCGTTTTTGTGCCGCTGTTTTCAAAGATAGGGGATTCGACGTCAGATAACTTTATACGAATTTTATTATTCCAAACAACTTTTGTTTGAAACCTTTTTTGCCCGGGCCATTAATTATCGAGATACGGCGATTTTTAAGTTTTCAACCCCTATTTCTTCGTTTTGGGGCGAGTTGAGAGGCAAGATTTTATTGTGCTTACATTCAGTACGCAACCATCTACCTTCAGTCAAAAATGCATATTCTACGCTAAAAAGCGCTGAGTTTTCGTCTCCTTTGCTGGACTACATTGCCTACGTTCATCTTCGCGTCACCAACCGCGAAAGTGTGAAAATGTCCACATGAACACGGTACACCCTCATCGGACTGATACGTTTGTATCTTTCTCTCCGTGAGTTTCCATCAGGCGAGACAATCGTATGTTGTTGATTCGCGGGACAGGTGCACACGGACAATGCACCGGGTGCACAAAACACTCGGTGCACGATGAGACCGTGATCCGCGAGGAATAGCGGAGGCATTGAAACTTGAGATCGCACACTGAGCTGGGCTGAGAACAGCCTCGCAACGTGCTCGCGAGACCATACGAGACAGGGAGCGGAATGAAAGTGGGTGACGAGGCAGCGAGCTTGGAATGACCGGCGTGTTCGTCGTTAGAGGCTTCCTCGAGGACCGCGAGAGCGCGACGAGGATCGAGCCAGAGGCCAATGTGGGAGAGGCAAGAATGGAAGACGAAATGAGTTTACTAAAGAGGCACAGACGGTGTAAGAGACACTCGTGATGTCGCGCTCATCGTCTAGTAGACACATCGTTTTACGATCGATTAAATACATAAATAGCTGATTCATCAGGCTATACATCGTACATCGCAAGAGGCCCCTATAGACACCGCACCGTTAAACACGGAGCTACAGCGTTTTAAGCTCGGTGTACAAGACATTAAGACAGCGGTGGCGAAGAGCAAGGAGATTCAAGCCGAGTATATTACCGCTGTGCCCTGCTGGCACATAACCCGCCGCCCGTGTATCCTCATTTGAATATTTTATTGTTACGGCTTTTCAATAGCCCAGCGTATTCATACGTGTTCCGCTGATAGGATGTGGAAGTCTTTATGGGCGAACGAGACGGATTCGACGTTCATCGTATTGCCACAGTTGTGCGGAGAAAGGCTGAAGGAGGGAGAGAGAGCAGGACAAAAAGAACGTCACGCTCACGCTGTACTTATTATGCACGTACGTGAGAGGGATAGACGGAAAACAACTTGGATCGCGACCAAGTTTGATACTGTTACATTATCAGATTGCGTGTAGGCGTTACAAGCGCGTGTCTCGTGACGTTGATAAAAACAAAAAGACGGGACAGAGAAAAGACGTGCGAAATATCGTCTTGAGAAGGCAGATACAATGTTGGACTGAGGAACACAGAACTGCCTGGCTCTACGGAGAACTCGGTTGTAGATGTTTTTTTCCGCGCACCAAAACGGTCTTAGGATAAAGTGTACAATTGAAGGCGTATGGGTGTTTGAGTGTTTTGGATACGAGTAAGCTACAGACGTGCGTTGGGTTGCTTGATAATTGATAATCACTCGATGATGGTGGAGAGTCACTTGACACCCGAGGCAGAGTCCAAAGGATCCAGCAAGTGATTGACAGAGAAAAGACGTGCGATGTATCGCCTTGAGAAGGCAGATACAATGTTGGACTGAGGAACACAGAACTGCCTGGCTCTACGGAGAACTCGGTTGTAGATGTTTTTTTCCGCACACCAAAACGGTCTTAGGATAAAGTGTACAATTGAAGGCGTATGGGTGTTTGAGTGTTTTGGATACGAGTAAGCTACAGACGTGCGTTGGGTTGCTTGATAATTGATAATCACTCGATGATGGTGGAGAGTCACTTGACACCCGAGGCAGAGTCCAAGGCATCCAGCAAGTGATTGACAGAGAAAAGACGTGCGATGTATCGTCTTGAGAAGGCAGATACAATGTTGGACTGAGGAACACAGAACTGCCTGGCTCTACGGAGAACTCGGTTGTAGATGTTTTTTTCCGCACACCAAAACGGTCTTAGGATAAAGTGTACAATTGAAGGCATATGGGTGTTTGAGTATTTTGGATACGAGTAAGCTACAGACGTGCGTTGGGTTGCTTGATAATTGATAATCACTCGATGATGGTGGAGAGTCACTTGACACCCGAGTCAGAATCCAAAGGATCCAGGATCGCTTGGAGTACCGACAACGAGAGTGTCAAAGGACACGACTAGAGACACACCATCCTGCGAAGGTTACCGTTCTCAAGAGAGCCAGCACCCCGAGGTGTCAACGGATAGAAAGCAGTCCCTACCGGGGCGAACACTCGGAGAAAGAAAAAATGTGGAACCACTCCAAGATCCGGACATCCGTAATCTATGCACAGGACACTTGGCACACCCGTATCTTTGGCGATCATCGATCGAACGGACCTTCCTGCGACTCGGCCACTTGAGATGCAAAAGCAGATTCCGCAAGTTCATTTTGCCTTCGCTCAGCAGTGATCTCGTCTGAAGATCTGGCGTTTCCTTCCACTCGACGAAAAAAGGTCCTAAACCTCCGGGGATTGGTTGCTCGCCGAGCGGCGTTTTAAGCTTGTCTTCCGTAGTGAGTGCTGTATGCGGGAAGGAAAAAAACACGTCGCATTGATCGGTTGCACTGCCTGCCAGAAGTACCAGCCACGTTCTGGTGTACTTCCTGCGTTTCTCCAGCGACCCATATTTATCTGTTTACCCTGCGCCACGAAAGCAACGCGGGGAAACGAAACGACGGGAGGAAAAAAAGAAGCCTTGCCTAAAGCAACACCTCGTTGCCGAAGGAAAAGGGCTGTCCTTGGGGATGCGTATCTCTGGTTGGAATCTCGGGAACAGCATTGCGCTCGAAACAGATCGTATCCTCCACCGTGTAGTCGACAGTTCCGCTCGGGGTTTCGAATACACGAGGCTGTGTACCATTCATTAAAACAGAGGGACAACCGAACTGGGCCATCCTCCGTATCCCTTTCCGTTGGTACTTTTAGCTCTTTTCTCATCTTTGGACTGGCAAGTACCAGCGCATGTTCGAAACGGAGAGACAGCTTCAATCCCTCCGCTGTCGGAGCTGTGATAATAATTTCATTGAAATCTATTTCCACCTGCGCAAGCTTGTTTGATATCGAATGGTTGCCGGTATGTGGGCGGACTACCCGACAATGGTGTTGGGCCGAGAGAAGGTCGGGGGAGGCTCATCGTTTCCTGAGGCTTCGGAAGACGGCTCCATGACGGGAGATACGGTTCTCCGTTGTTACACTGTGTCTATATTCGTACAGCAAGAAAACCCACACCCACGCGAGGCAAGGTGGGCAACGAAAGAAAGACCACACACGACGGTCCCGCGTCATTTGTTGGACACCGCATGCTCATGTTGTTGTGTGCAGTACGAGTCAGCCGAAGCAGCAAGGATGCGATCAGGTCTTCGCGCGCCGCGATGTCTTCCAGCTTGTCGTACCAGCATGGACCTCGCGACTTTATGGTCGCGGCCTATTGCGTGTGACTGGTATGGCACACGAGTGGAGAGGCGCTTCTGGGCCGAGATGGGCAAGCGATTCGAAGATGCCGAGGAAAAAGAACGCTCACTTTGGACACGACACCAATCTCTCGCGACAAAGATTAAGGGGTTATGCCTAATTGTAAAAGTCAAAAATTCCCTTTTTTTCGTCAATACATTTTGGCAGTGGATCATCTTATAGATTTTCCCTGAACATTTTGATGCGATCGGATCTAAATGGACAGTTTTGTCGGCTGGCATATTGACGGCTGTCGGAACGCTCGGAGCGTCGTTCGAAACTTTAAACGCATTTTTCCCGAAAGTACGTTTTCAAAATCGGTGAGCAAAATATCTCGAAAACTACGGCATCGATTTTTTTGGAATTTTTAGGGCTTCTTCTAGATGTAAAAATATAGTATTTGATCGAAGGATACCGTAAAACTACACAACTATGGTCCAGATTTGTCAACTATGTTCCAGGTCCTAGGCCCAGATTTGTCAGGTTTCAAATTTGTATTTCTCCTACTAGATAATTGATTTATATATATTTAGTACCTCGTTTTTATATGGTTGCCTCGGGTTTGTATATTTAATAGTCACAGCCAATGCGATTTTGTTTGAAGAGGTAGCTGGACTATAATTGTGTAGTTTTACGGTACTTTCGGTTTGATAAACGAAAAATGCCAATTTTTCCGCCTAAATAATAACTCTCACTTTGAACACGCGCCAGTTTTTGTAAATTCAATATTTCGTAAATTCCTTCGATTAATCACAAGGTAAACTAATACACTAACGAAATCTGTTTTTTTTTATATTAGATAACCTGGTTTAGAAGGGCATTGCTCACGGCAAATTACGTTTTTAGAGGTTCTTCCTGAACATCAGCTGTAAATCGATTACAATTAAACATTTTTACACGATAAAATTACCGAGTGTTCTTCAGATTATACTTTCTAAAATACCTAATTTTTGGAGAAATTTAGCGACACGTATTTCTAAAAAGAAATTTCAAAAATACGCTCTTTTCGACTGATACAACTAGGCCTATCCCGTTCAAAAGTAAAGAACTCGACATTTTTTTCAATAGAAATCGGTTATGCAGATTTTTCGTGCGAAACGTCGTGTATGCTTAAGTTGATTCGTCACGGATATCTTTATCTTGACATCTTAAATGATTCCATCTATTGTCAGATCGTGATGGAACAACGTTATTTTCTCTGCAATAACCATTACCACATTCTAGCGATCGATGAAACTGTTAAAGTTATCGGACCGACCATTACCTTTTTGTTCCTTGCGTTTTTCCACTAACTGGAATATACATTTCTCGAGGGACTCGTGTGGAATATTATTCATACAAGGCATTGCTCACCGCAAGAGACGTTTTCGAGAGGTGCTGCCCGGACATCGGCTGTAAATCGATTATAATTAAATATTTATATATAACAAAATTACAGTGTTCTTCAGATGATACTTTTTCAAATACCTGACTTTTGTGGAAATTGATCATCACGATTTTCTAAAAAAAAGATCCCACAAATGAATTCTGTTCGACTGTTACAACAAGGCACAATCCGTTAATGGGGTATCCCTCTCTGGAAACTTCAAAAAATCGTTTTTTTGCACATTGTTATAGTTTGAACCTTTAAAGAATATTTTAAGACCAACCGGACCCTGAAATTCCAAAAATTGACGAAGTTACACCTATTTAGTGTGCGTAACTTAAGTTACACCTATTTAGTTTGCGTAATTTAGTAACAGTGTGCGGCTCGAAATGGCGTTACATATCTTAAAACGGCGTTCTCTATTGACTTGAATTTGCACAGTTAGCGTTTAAACAGCCCGTGCGGAAATTGAGTTGGGGCTGTGATCGGGCCCCAATAATATTCCCCTAACTTTATTCGGGCCCTAATCTGGAAGCCACATGAGGGCCGTTAGCGACCGGTCACACTTTGTCAACAAGGGCCCTTAAAGGCGCAACGACCGGGGTCTTATAAGTTGCCTCAATGGCGCCTCATCAAAACCATTTTAGCGCCCTGAAAATGCCTCAACGGCGCCTCATCATAACCATTTCAGCGCCATAAAATATCCGTATCAGTGGATATACGTGTATGTTGAATGCGTCCGGGTATATCTGTATTTGTTTTTATGTAATTGTTCATGTGCACGCCCACATCGGTGGGGTGTGAGTACATGTGTATGCATGTGTGCGCGCGTAGAAATGTGATTGCGTATTTGCATGTGAGCTTTTATGACAAACTGCCATGACAAATTAATACAAAAAATAATCCATTCTAAGGAATGGATGTGTAGTAGAAAAAAAAAATATGGGTCTACTGAATCACTAGAATCTATTTCCATTGAGGGAAAGATCGGGAAAACAAAGACCAATTTATTTACTTATCCTACACAGTCAGATAAAGTTTATGAATGGGAAATATCAGCGAAGTCTTCAGAAGAAATAATTTTTCCTATGATGAGTATTGAGCGGAAATTAGTTGCTATAAAAATGTCGAGAAAACCGGTTGGGACTGTTCATACTTATGCGCTATCATTACTCCATGTATGAGTGAAACCATGAGTAATTGTTTGTATCTATGTAAAAGGTTTCTTTAATTTGATAAATAAATACTGTCTGATGTTTGTCTGCATATTTGTGTTCATCGTTGATTTTTTATGTGCTAATGCCCTTACGCTTTTTCCCAATTTGCGTTCGATAATATCATTCGATCGATGTATATAATCGATTTGAATAATTGAAATACCATCAACCATGTAGCCTAAGCTATTTATACTGGTTTATCGCTTTAATAGTCAAATCTGGGCCTATTGTGGAGATCTCTACTTGTTTATCCCTATACTGGCCAAGTCTGGGGCTATTGTGGAAATCCCTACAGTTTTATCCCTATAATGGCCAAGTCGGGTCCTTTTGTGGAAATCCCTACAGGTTTATCCCCACAATGGCCAAGTCGGGGCCTATTGTGGAAATCCCTACAAGTTTATCCCGATAATGGCCAAGTCTGGGCCCATTGTGGAAATACCTACTAGGGAAAGCACTAGGAAAGTCCTGAAAGGCCCTTATTTTTATTAGGGATGCCCTATCAGTTTTCCGCACGGGAGTAGTCATTTTCCGTTCATAATCGCATTTTTCAATTGGATGGACCATTTGTTAAAAACAACGACTTCAGCATGCTGTTTTTCAAGAGAAAAATGAGGTTTCTTTGGAGAAGCTTTCATTTTTCGTATTTTTCGAAATTTCGAAAAGTGGATCGTGAGCAGATAGCCAGTTGGATATATTTAACGAATTTTTTTTTAGTTATCGTTTCAGATTACATTTGAGCCTGGTAGAGATGCTACTGGAGGATTGCAACACAAACTGCAGCACCACGAACAATTTGAAAGATTTCTTCCGAAAAAACGACATTGTAATCACAACGTGTGTACAACATGCTGGGAAAAATGAATTTATTCCAACCAATGTGTTCCTAGAAAAAAAATCATCATTCTGACCCTCCAAATTGGGTTTCCAGAGAGGCATACCCCGTTAAGATACGCATGCCACATCTCGCGTGCGCTGTCTTCTGCAAGTAGCATCCGATATTACTATGGAGTTTTCCGCTTGTATCCCGTTGGAAGGATTTCTCCACAGAACCGCCATCACTGCTAGATGTGATGGAAACCCTTCCAGCAGAGATTCACTCGCTGTCGCAACGAGGAAACGACCAACAGCGTCCAAATGTTGCTGATATCGATAAAACCAATCGGATAGCATATATACCCGCACATGTCCATATAGATCGATAGTGGAGCAAAAAACGGATCGCAGGCCCTCCTCCTTTTCCGTCTCTCCTTCGAACGGCAGTTCGATCAAAGTCGGAAGTTAACAGATCTAAAACGAACGCGAGGGAGCGATTCTTCGAGCGGCGGAGCCGAAGATACACATCTACAATCCTGCTAAGAACCGTGATGGCCAGCGGGGCATTTGTAATCCCGCGCAAAAGCCATGGACCGAGAGCTTCCCGTCCGAGATCAGCCCAATTTATATTGCGTACTACGGGACGTCGTCGATTAATCCTCAGGACAGAGTCGCCGGACCACCCAGGTGAGTCTAACACCCTTTCGCTCTTTCACCCTGATACACCGGTCGTGCGCGCGGGCGCGCGTCTTAAAAGTCCCTCGCTCGCGCCTTCTATCCCACTAATAAAAACGCTTGTATATACATATGCGTCGGATCCAGGGAGGATACAGCTCTCGTGGTCAGCTCGCTCTAAACACCATCAGCGTAGACAGCGCGAGATGTCTGAGAGTTTGGGTTTCTAGAACGCGGATACGAGAGGCAGCTGCCGGGCTCGAGCTTCTTTCATTAGCGACGTTTTTTCCCCTCATATCTCTCTCTCTCTCTCTCTCTCTCTCTCTCTCTTTCTCTCTGTCTCTCTTTTTCTGGGTTTTTGGTTCTTTCTGCTTTTAGTTTTAAGTTTTAGGTCTTCAAGTTTTCACATTCTCATTTTATCTGTTATTTCTTATGTTTATTTTTCTTCGTCCTTTTCCATAATTTTTCGTTTAAGGGGTTACCCCCACTTGCGATTTTGAAAAAATCGATTTTTTTTATTGCATTTTTTTGAAGTATAAGTATCCGGGCCCATACTTCTGTATGGGCCCGGAATAGATGACTCTATGTAAGTTTACAAAAAAAAATATTTTCTTCGTGTAAACTGAAATTGAAACTTTAAACGCGTTTTTCTCAAAATGTCATTTCTGAAGTCGGTGACCAAGATTACTCGAACACTAATGAACCGATCTTCTTGAAATTTTGCAGGCTTATTTAATACATAAAAATGTAGTCTTTAATCGTTCGATTTTTTTTCGAAAAAATGGCCTTTTTATAGCCAAAAAACGGCCGTTTTTTTCGTTAAAATCGAACCATTAACTTTGACTGTCCGCCATTTTGTGAAAAATGAATATTTTTTAAAATCCTTCGATTAAAGACTAGTTTATACTTATATTTGACTAAATCCATCCGCATTTTTTTTTCAGATGATCCACTTCGCCGCAATGTTGGTCACCGCAAACCGTGTATATAAAAACATTATTTCATTGACGGCCATTTGCCACTAAACAATGTAATATTTTTCAATAAAAAAATTACTGAAAGTTCTTCAAGATGTGTTCTTTAAGATGGTATATTTATCGATTAAAAAAGTTCTGTAGTTTTCTTTAAAAAAATTCATGAAAAAGGCCTTTTTTTGCGGTACAAGTGGGGGTAACGCCTTAAGGAGGTTGGAGCGTTAGCCACAATCCAAGGTTAAATTTAATAAAAATACATGTTATTGTTTAGACTATACTGAGTCTTTACGAATTCTTTTGACTTTTTTCACCACCAAAAACCAGAGGTAAAAAATAGTTTAATGTATGTAATTTAACGTGCGGTTAGACGGGCAAGACTTTCACACTTAAGGTCATGTAATTTTTGTTTTGTTATCTAGCACCAAGATAAACCATTTCTAACAATGGATTAACGCAAACTGACCCTTTGTAAACATTTAGAAAAAAAATCCTCATCCTGGCCATCGTAAACCATGGGCCAATAATCCCGTGACGTAAATAGGAATAGGCATAATTGGAAATTACTCAAAATTTCATTGTGAATTGTATAAGACATTCGTTGTCGTAGTTTTTTTCATGATAATCATCGATAATGTTTTACTTTTTCAAGTGGATAGTAACACACAAGTTTTTCTACTTTACGTAAGAAAAATATTATAATGCATAATTTTGCCCTTTGATTATATATTTTTTAAAATTAGCAAATACAGCATAAATCTGTACCTCGTATGCATTTTTTGAGGTTCACTAAAAAAAATGAAAATAAACTGTCGTTTGACTCAAATGAATCGCTTCTACCTCCCTAAGGCGTGATATACATTTACAACGATCAAAAAATCGATTTCTTTTTTTTTTTTCATTAAACGATAGAACTATATATGTAGAATATTTTCCGAAAGTTTCAAAGGGAAATTCGAAAACTTCAAACGTTACAGCCCGTCAACGCTGTGCCTCACCGCTCGGATTCGGAGCGGGCGTGAACTTCAAACGCGTTTTTCTCAAAAGTGCGTTATCGAAATTGGCGAGCAGCATTACTTAAAAACTATTAAGCCGATTGAGCTAAAACTTGGCAGAAATGTTGATAATATTGGTACCTTCTACTTGACGAGAATTGTTTTTCAAGATTGTTGTTGATCAAATTGTTTTACAGAAACGTTCGTGACATGTTGACTTTTTTTGTAAGGAATTTTTTCTTGAATTTGCATTGTCTTCATTTCAATTACCGTCACATAGAAACTATACATGCTCCGACTGAAAAAAATGTATGAACTTTTTTGCAAATCAAAGTCTACGAGAAGCTAGACTTCACGCCGATTCGCAACTCCCGCGGCGACCTTGCTGTAACACTCTGCCACAGCTCCTTCATTTCTATGATGAATTAATTTTTAAAAAACTGTTTTGTATGCTTAAGGCGGTCCTCTAGTTTCTCGGGTCGAAAAAATCGATTTTTTTTCATAAATCACATCTACAACATGTGTAGAAAATGTGTGCCAAAGGATTTTTCGATATTCGAAGTGGTTCACAAGTTACGACCCTGGAACGGAGCAGGTATACGGAGCAGGTATACTTTCAAACGCGTTTTTCTCGAAACACCATTTTTCGAAACGGTGAGCACGATATTTCAGAAACTACTGCACCGATCTTGTTCAAATTTATACAGCATCTTTAATATGTTATAAGCCAGCGATTGAACTAGGATTATCATGATTGCTTCGATAGTTTTTTTTTGTACGAGCGAAAAACTTAAGAAAAAATGAGTAAAAAATAGAATGTAATTTTCAAAAGTGTATAAAAAAGTCAATTTTTGTAATTTAGAATTCACTCTAGTTCAATCGCTAGTCTTAAAAATGAAGATTAAAATGCCGTTTGGTTTTTTGATTTCAGATAAGCAGAACAGCCGCAATCTTGGTCACCGTCAAGCACCTCTTTTACTTGATGTCTTCCTGTCGGCCACTATAACGTTTATTCTATTATATATTTTGACTTCAAAAAATTTGTAAAGCTTATTTAAATATTAATAAAGATTATGCAAAAACAATGAGATTGATTATTTCGATGCTTTGCCCGTAAAAAATTATTGAAAAAGCCGTAAAAACAGCGGAGAAACTAGAGGACCGCGTTAAATATACTATTTTTTTTTATTGTATCTGCTACGGCGAACGCCTCGCTAATTGTAGCTTCCATGTACAGGGATTTCCCCTTTTTACATTTCCCACCATTTTCTCCAATCCACATCCCTAATCGACCCCCACCTTACGGCCTTACCTTACTTAAATATACTATTAAAATATACCTAAAGTTTGATAATTGTAGAATAATTACTTCTTAGTTTTGAAAATCCCTCAATATGGCTTATTTTTTTCCTGTCTAAATGTACCAGGTGTGTAAGTATGAAACCGGAATTTGCCCATAGGTGGCGCTAGATGTCGATGCAGTTACCGACACATCACGTCAGCGGTGTCTTGTTATTGTATTGATATCCGACAAAGATTTCCAACTCACAATAACACGAGTTTCATTCAGTAGCATTAGTTTATTAGAGATAAACATGTCGAGTTTTGTGCCAACAAATTACGATTTGCGGACAGCACTACTTTTCTGTTTTCATCTGAAGAAAACCGCAGCCGAATCGCATCGAATGCTTGTGGAGGCGTTTGGTGAGCATGCTCTCGGTAAAACACAGTGTTTCGAGTGGTTCAAACGGTTCAAAAGTGGCGATTTTGACGTGAGGAACGAAGAACGTGGAAGACCACCGAAAAAGTTTGAAGACGCTGACCTGCAAGCCTTGTTGGACGAAGACGACGCTCAAACACAACAACAACTGGCGGATCAGTTAAGGGTGACCCGAGAAGCCATCTCCCTTCGGTTAAAAGCCATGGGAAAGATACAAAAGGTGGGGAAATGGGTTCCACATGAACTCAACGAAAGACAGCAGGAAAACCGCAAAACATCATGCGAAATGCTGCTCGCCAGGTTTAAAAGAAAGTCATTTCTCCATCGAATTGTGACTGGTGATGAAAAGTGGATATATTTCGAGAATCCTAAGCGCAAAAAGTCATGGGTTACTCCGGGTGAACCATCAACATCGACGGCAAGACCAAACCGCTACGGACGAAAGACAATGCTGTGTGTTTGGTGGGATCAGAAGGGCGTAATCTACTACGAGCTGCTGAAACCTGGGGAAACTGTCAATACTCAACGCTACCGACAACAAATGACCGATTTGGATCGAGTTTTGCGTGAAAAACGACCAGAATACCAACAAAGACAACACAAGGTGATTTTGCTGCATGACAATGCACCAGCACACAAAGCAAAACAGGTCCAGGAAACGATAGAGTCGTTCCGTTGGGAGATTCTTCAGCACGCGCCTTACTCACCGGACTTTGCCCCATCCAATTACTACTTGTTTACATCGATGGGACACGCACTTGCTGAGCAGCGCTTTACTTCTTACGAAGATGTAAGAAAATGGCTCGATGACTGGTTTGCCTCAAAAGAGCAACAGGTCTTTTGGCGCGGAATTCACAAATTGCCAGAAAGATGGGAAAAATGTATAGATAGCGACGGAGAATACTTTGAATAAGTTACTTTGTATCATATCATTACAATAAACGTGTTTTTTCTGTACATAAATTCCGGTTTCATACTTACACACCTGGTATATCCCACCTTAATTCAGTTATATACTTTATTTAGTTGTACCCTGTATATGAAACCATCTAGAACAAAAATTAGGTTAAGTGTTATGTAATTTTCGGTGCTCATCTGGTCTACATGCACATCTACCTCACTACTATCTAATGCGACCATATGTTACCCTATTGCCTCTCAATCGTTTGTTACCATCTACTCGTCGCGATAGGATTTATACTGTATGTTTAATTTGCCCGAAAGTTTTAGACTGAGGCATAATAAATTGTATCAATCAATCAATCAATCCCTCTCTTTCATTTACCTCTTTTTTCGCGCACTTTTTAAGAACCCCCAAACAACGGACTCAAGACAAAGAATTATTAATTTTTGACTCTTCGAGACGAAGGGCCTCGAGAACATTGCGTTACCAATTTTTTTCTCCTCTTTTCATTCTCAACTAAGGGGTTTGTTTTATTGGCGGCGAGGACTTGAAGAAAAGAACTTCCCGTCGGGGATGCGACGTGTGGCGAGAACCGGAGATAATTCCGCAACCACGTACCGCGTCATTATGATAATACTTCGTTGGCAAAAGCTTTTTTCTCATTATCGAAGATACACGCGCGCGGGTGAGGAGCGATACGAGGAGAAAAAAAGGTGGAGGCAGTACGGAGGGTGGGCGAGAGAGAGAGAGAGAGAGAGAGAGAGAGAGAGAGAGAGAGAGAGAGGTGGATGCGCGTGGACCGTCTGCTAATTTGAATATTGAGTTTGCGGGGGTGTCGGTAACCGGGCAGCTGCACAACTCTCATAAACCATAAAACGTCTCTGGAGAGCTCTCCGGCGCGTGTATGTGGACGGTCCGAAGTGTTCAGGACGGTTGGACGTGGGTGCGACTCATTCGGTAAAGTCGAATACCGAAGAAGAGTCAGGAGGACAGGAACAAAAAAACGACAGG
The DNA here is from genome assembly GCA_944452715.1 of Ophion slaviceki. Classification (NCBI taxonomy): domain Eukaryota; kingdom Metazoa; phylum Arthropoda; class Insecta; order Hymenoptera; family Ichneumonidae; genus Ophion; species Ophion slaviceki. The sequence continues at coordinate 28,103,534 of OX101788.1, forward strand.
TCGAGGGAGGGTCGAGATCTTCTTTCGTTATATTGATAAACCGACCCAACGCGAGATCCACTCGATGAAAATACGAGAATGGAATGAGGATTGGCTGTATTAAACTTTTCTCGTTGCAACCATATAATCTTCTAACGAGGAAATCGCTCGTACACATCACGCGCGCTCTTCCGCAACGGCGAAACACGAGGGAACGAGGAATCTATCGATTAGTGGAATCGGTAGAGGATTTTACGAGGTGTATCTAATCGATGCCTTGGAGCCTGGCGGTGTTAATATTTCCCATCAAACCTGTTCGGATATTACCAGCCCATGTGTGTGTATATATGTATATATATATATATATAGGGTGTCCTGTTATGAATAAATAATCCTGCAACTGTCGATAGGTCAGATCATGTCTTACTATATGCTGGAATTTCAGTTTTGTTTAAAGGGCTACACCAGTGTGAACGCTGAAAATTTGGGCGATTTTCGGGAATTTTTTTGAAAGAAAAGTACTCAATTAAATATTTCGGAAAATTGAGAATATATTTGACTATATTTGATCTATATTACATAATTTTTTCATAGAAAAATATTGAGTTTCAAGCGACTTATGCCTCCGGAGGGGCAAAACAAAAAAGTTCCTCCACTGCTGACATGATTCCGGCCGATCGAGTAGCTGAAACCGAAAAAGGAAAAAAGTGTCGTTAAACTGGAAGGTATTTCCTGTACAATGACGTAGGATTTTCGAAAACATCAAAATCCAACAAAATGGCGTAGTTATGAAAAAAGTCTGTTTTTTGCCAATAAAATGGTCGTTTTTTTCAATGCCAAATCGTTAATTTACATCCAATAAAAAATATCCTACGTCATTGTAGAGTAAATATATTCAAGAGTACTCAGTTCAAATTTCAAGTCAATCGGATAATTGCTCTTTGAGTTACGATGCCAGCAAATTTGAAAAATCTCATTTCGAGAAAAACGCGTTTAAAGATTTAACCATCGATTAAACACCTACGAGCGGTTGCTCTGTAGGAGGCTGCCATTCAAGGAGTATTAAAGATACGGTCTTGACACTTTTACAGGAGATTCTTGAAAGTATAAGCTGTCGAAAAGGCAACAAAAAAAATCGATTTTTCGAAAGTGTCACACTGGTATGGCCCCTTAAGTCCCACGGTCGAGATTGGGGCTTTACGTTATTTTTTGTTAAAAAGTCATCTGGAATAGGTTTTTTGTTTTCATCTTTTGGTTTTTCGCATGCCATTTCGACGAATGATATAAATCGCCAACAACTAAGCAACTTTTTAAAGTAATTGGCACAATATGCATAGTATTTTTTTTACACCGCAGGATCAAAGTCAGATGTTCGAATTGGTTTGTATGAAAATTCTGCATAAGATGTTTTTTTTCATAAAGTTTCCTTAACACTTAAGGTTGAGAAGAAGACTTTTCTAGATAAAACAAATAACCAAGAGTATTTTTTCAAAAACCGGGTAAAAAAGATTATCATTTGTAGAAATGGAATGCGAAAAACCAAAAGCAGATGATTTTCATCTCGAAAACCGTGGGACTTTTACGAAAGTGAAATTCCAGCATATGGTAGGACATGATCTGACCTATCGACCGTTGCAGGATTATTCATTCACAAGAGGACACCCTGTATATGTATGTTCATACTCGATAGGCCCGACCGGTCGATCCGCGGGTCTAAGGTTCTTTCTACATCGCCCCGGGTCAAAGTTCATCCCCTCGTCAGGCAGAACCCGCGCACCTACTACGTCCATACACTCTTGCCACACGTGCACCTGCTTCTAATATTACAACAGACACACGCGAGGATTATTGGCTCGGCTGCTAATTTCAGAGGTTCCCTCCGCCGATGAGCGCTTATGTATGCCACATACCGATAACTATTGTACCTTAATACCACAACTACTTATAGTACTTTATTTATAGACTCCGATCCGTTCATTAATATTGAACGCGTATTTACAAGCGACGCGGTTGTCCAGCCGGTACAATAATGATATGCGACAAGCTGTAAAAGTACACGTATACATGCGGAGGCTGCGTACGCGTACGCGATTGCAAACGTGCGTGGGACATCGCGAAGCCCCCCCGCATTGTCGAAAACGACCACAACGCATACCGCCCAGTTATGGTGAATTTAAAAGCGCATTACCCGGCGAGAAATTGTCGTAGGGGTCCAATTGGATTCCCATATTTGTCCTCCTTTCTGATAGGTATACATTGGTCGTCGCTATGAATCCCTATCCTAAAATGTCACGCTCCTGCATTGGATTCTAATCGGAATTCTCCATTGGAATCCAATTCGAAATCCTAGAGGTGTCACTTTGTCGAACAGAATTTCATACGGTTCTTGATATATTCCAACGTATTCTGTATGTTTAATTTTGTGAACAACGTATATAAATATACAAAATAAGTAGATAAAAAAAAATATAAATGTTATCTTCGGGTTATGCCTATAAGTTTTAAGAGTCGAAAACAGCTAATTTTTGGGGTTTTTTTTTAATAGGAAATTGTGATGATATATTTGTACAAAAATTAGGTATTTAAAAGAGACATTTTTGTGTAAAATTTGTGTAAAAAGGTAATTTTTGTGTAAGATTTATCTATGATGGATTTACAGCCGATGCCCCGGAAGCACCTCGTGAAAACGTCTTTTGCGGTGAACAATTCCCTTCTGAACCAGGTTGTCTAATATAAAAAAAAATCAAACAAATTTCGTTGGTATATTAGTTTATCCTATAATTAAGCGAGGGAATTTTCGAAATATAACATTTAAAAAAATAGCGCGTCTTTAAACTGAGAGTCTTGATTTTTGCGGAAAAAATGAGCAATCTTGGTTCATTAAATCGAAAGTAGGTATAGGTACATCGGGAAAAAAATCCTTCGATCAAATACTACATTTTTACATCTAGAAGAAACCCTAAAAAATTCAGAAAGATCGATGCCGTTTTTTTTTACATACGAGTATTTGCTCGCCGACTTTGAAAACGTCGTTCAACAAAAAAAAAGTTTCGAATGACGCTCCGAGCGTTCCGACGGGCATCAACATAACAGCCTATAAGTATTTCAATTTTGATTCGATCACCTTGGAATTTTCAGGGAGCATTTAAAAGATGAATATCCTTTAAAATCATATTGGTGTTGAAAAAACTGATTTCTCGACTTTTAAAATCAGGCATAACCCCTTCAAAAAGTACATATTGCCTAGGAAAATACATCTTGAAAAACGATTTGAATGACATCATTGAAAATCTACTGTAACTATTGTTTGCTATCTATTTCACCACTGGCGTAGAATATCCATAAGTACGAATATCCATAAGTACGAATATCCATAAGTCGAATATCCATAAGTCGAATATCAACAAGTGAGTTTAGAGTAGAAATGAGTGCCAGAAATGGCGGGAGTTAGAGATAAGTGAGTTTGTTTGGGGTTGTTTGGGTTCCCTCTATACTCACTTTTGCTCTACCACCCGCCATTTCTGGCACTCATTTGTACTCTATACTCACTTATGGATATTCGGTTGTGGAAATTCGACTTATGGATTTTCGAATGATGGAGATTCTACCCCAATCCTATTTTACTGCACTTTGACACTACATCACCACACAAGTACACGCTCGCGAAGGGTTATGTTTCAACACGCCGAGTTTTTTCTCGCGACTATTCACATATTTACGGATCGAACGTGCTAAGAATTCTCAAATGGCTTTCATCGGGGAACAGTGCAGAATAATCCAATTGGATCCCAATGAGGACTCCATATGTTATCCCTTACACATCCCTATACAGAAGTGTATGCATCTCGGCACTCTCCAACAAATTTGTGCACCACGAAAGGGTATTTTGTCAGAGAATCAACAAATTCGGATACCATTTCAAATAAAAAATTCCAAAACGACGTCAATCGATAAATAACGTGAAATTCACTTGGATTCCAACGCGGACTCCGTTCCTATCAACTCCCTATAGGGATGTGGTAGGATTTGCAGACTCCCCAAAAAATGTCTGCATGGATACCGCGATTATTTTTGCTGTCAAATCCTGCAGTTTTATGCAAATATTGTTTCATCCACGCCCGTCCTTCACCAATGCGCTATCCCGGGCATTTACTTAACACGCATATATTCCCTTTCTTTCGGCTTTCTCCCTTTTTTCGGTTTACGTGCGGCCTCGCAGCGTGTCCGTGGCGATGATACGGGCTTTGTCGTGAGAGGATTCCCGCAAAGGCTCCAATCATTCAACCCGGAACGTAATGAATGGCTGGCATTTACATAGCGAGATGGCGAGTATCTTATTACAAGAGAAGCGCTCTCGCTGCGGTGAACGCGCGCGGGCGCTTTCTCATGCAGGGGTTGCGCTTCACCGCATAGTGGCCCCCACGGTTGTGCGGACCAGCAGCGGAGAGAACGGACGAGCGCTCGGAGAGACGCAACGAACAATGCTCGCCAAGGTGGTCGCGAAGGTAATGCCTTGAACGACGCGCCGCTGAAGACACGATTAACATCCGTTAATAAGATGGATGCGCGTGACGTCCATTGTTATCCGTCGCGGACATTCGATGTGATTTAGGTGGATTGCAGTGCACGCCCGCGCTGCACAACTGCATCGCTCTGCCCATGCACGTCCAAACTTCTCTTTGCCAAACTGCTTCGTATACAGTTCGAGGGCTCCGCAATTGTTTACCTGTCGGAAGACTTCTTTTTGCAAGTTCAATTCAGCTAGCACATTGGTAGTTGTGAATCAAGGAGGTTGCTCAGCTATCGCGAAATAGTAAGAATTTGCTGAAATTTATCGAGGATGTTTACGACTCATCAGTGTAAAATTTCGAGTACTTCGTCTGCGTGATGGCTGAGCGATTAATTATTTAAGTTAGGCGCTTATACATGGGTGGCATAGCAAAAACTTGGTGAGAACTCTAATACGACTGAAGCAACATAAAAATAGTAAGAATTGAATGGAAATAGGCTGAAGAAATTGTTGTGATTTTTATGAATCATTTCAACGAAGTAGTACAGTCGTGCTGTCGCTGAAAACCCCCGGAATCGGAGAAAATTAGAAGTCCAGTTTTTGACAGGTGTTTTCGTAGGTGCCGCGGGTGCTGAATCCAAGTTTGCCTAAAAATCGGAGTGTGGGGTTTTTTTAGGGGATGAAAAGAGATGGGAGTGGATTAATGCCAAACTACAACCTCTACGAGGTTGGCACTGGAGACAAAATGTTCAGAAAAATCCGGGCTTTAATTCTGTCCACAGCGCCGAAGTCGTGGAAGTTCATTTTGGGGGTGAAAAAGTGGGGTGAAATTTTGAAAAATCAGTTTCAATTTAATAACTTTTTAGAAAACAATCGTACACTTTTTGTTCAAATGGGAAAGTTGTAGCTCTTGTAAAGACGATCGAGGATTTGATCATCACGCTCCAATAATATGTTATCGGATATGTTGTGTAACCCCCAAAAAATGGTTAAAATATCAAACCAAAATTGTTTATTGAATAACTCAAAAACAATCGATTTTTCGGGTGTGGTTTAAATGTACGAAATGTAGAAAATATTTTTTTTTATATTTTCGTTTCTATGGACCCCCCTTGAATTTTGATTTTCCATCCCTTCTCGGGGTTTCAAAATTCAAAATGAAAGCTACATTATTGTCCACATCGCCAAACTCGCATCTCTTTACTTTCGGTCAATAGTTTTCCCAAAATTTCATTTTGAATTTTCAATCCCTGAGAGGGGTTCGAAAAAGCAAAATTCAAGGGTGGTCCATGGGAACTAAACTATAGAGAAAATTATTCTCTACATTTCGTACATTTAAACCATCACCGAAAAATAGATTGTTTTTGCGTTATTTAATAAACAATTTTTTTTGTTTATACTTGAACAATTCTTTTGGGGATGAAAATATTATTTGAGAGGGATGATTGAATACTCGATCGACGCATCTTTTCACGGGCTACAACGTTCCCATTTGAACCAAAATTGTATGAATTTTTCCTAAAGAGTTATCGAATGGAAACTGATTTTTCATAATTTCACCCCCAAAATGAACTTCCATGACTTCGGCGCTATGGACAAAAATAAAACCCGGTTTTTTCTGAACATTTTGTCTCCCGGCGCGAATCTCGTGGGGGTTGTAGTTTGCCATTAATCCACCCCTATCCCCTTTCATCCCCTAAAAAAACCCTACACCCCGATTTTTAGGCACAATTGGATTTAGCACCCGCAGAACCTGCAAAATCACCTGTCAAAAAACTAGCCTTCTTCTAATTTTATCCGATTCCAATATACAGCACGACTGTACTAATAAAGAGTACAGCGTTTTGTCTGTCTCTTTATCGAGATATTCGTGAAATAAAACAGGAAATTTCAGCTGATTCGCGTAAAACGATAAAGCGCCCTACGGCACGTGACAACGCTGCTGTCAAGTCGGCCATTTTAACGGAAACTTTGTCCTTGGAGTGCCATATTTCAGGTGTTTACATTTTATTTTTTTTAAAAGGAAACGAGTAAAACTTTTTGAGTGCGGTTTTTTTCTTGCTTTTATTCGTGATATACAGAACGTTAAAAAAATTTTTTTTTTGGAAAAAAAACCAAAATGGCGGCCGTTGCAGCTCCGCGAAAACAGGTCCTCAAATCGCGGGAGGTAAACGGCTGACATCACTGCCCCCTCTTTGTTGATCTGAAACACAAATTCAAAGCATATTATCAATCTGTGACCCTTTGGTCATGGAATGACGGATGGGTTTTTCGTTTAGTACAAATTTCGGAAAATGGCGGCAATTAAAAAAAAATCGAATTTTCGCGTTTTTTTCGCATAAAAAGATAAATAATAAATGCAAAAATGTATCTATCGAAAAAACGATCCGTCATTCCGTGAAGACATATTTTCTGAGTATGCTCTCCAAATTTCAGGTCGATATGTTAATTACAGCGGTCAGGAGAATGTCAGCCATTTTTAAAAACGTGTTTTCGAGAAAAACGCGTTTAAAGTTTTGTAATGTGTTTACACAAATGTGTTTATAATTACCGCTAATCGGCAATGCCTGGTCCATTGAGGCATCCCTCCTCTTCTTCTAGCTGCTCATGTTGAGCTCAAATTGATTTTTTGAAAATTTCGAGGACAAAGTCTCCCTTAAATAGGCGCCAAAATTTGAAACTCGCAAACTATTGCTTCCTTGCTATACATTTTTTACCTTCGTAAAGAGTATTTTGATATTTTGAATAATTCTTTACAGAAGCTGCGGTGCATGTGTTTCGACATAGCCTTCAAATCAATTACGCGTCGTCCCTCGACCGCGCATTCCTCTTCCGGCTCAACTACTTTTTTCCGCCGCTTTCCAGGTTGTACCCGCTCCAAGCGTCGATTGTACTGTTTTTCGGTTTGTATTTTTCCCTTTCATCTTTTCATTTTCATCGAACAAAAAAACGGAATTCGCGAAGGATATTTGACAGCTACGCGCTCAGGACGTGGCGTTCGTATCAGAGCTCAGTGATACCAGTTACGGAGAACTAAATTGCGCGTTTGCCACATTTCAGCTTCATTCATAACTTATTCGCGATGTAAATAAACAAAAAACATTAATAACATTTCCAAACAGTCAATGTGCATTCCACATATAAGGAGTACAACTTTGCAGTGACCGTTTTTTTCAAAAGTTTAAGGCTTTATTATAAAAAAGTGGCTACATATTTTTTAATCAAAGTACTGCCCGTCGCTAGCTACGACCTCGGCCCATCTTTCAGGTAGCGTTCGAATCCCGCGTCGATAAAAGTCTTGGTCCTTGGAGGCAATCCAGGAATCGACCCAATTTTTGACTTCTTCGTAAGTACCGAAGTGCTGGTCAGCCAAATCGACCGGGACAAGTGATAGTCGGAAGGGGCAATGTCTGGAGAGTACGGCGGGTGGGATAAAACCTCCCATTTCAGCGTTTCCAAGTACTTTTTCACGACATTTGCAACATGGGGTCGGGCATTGTCATGCTGCAGTATGACCTTGTCATGTCTTTCGTTGAATTGTGGCCGTTTCTCTTTGAGTGCCTTACTCAAGCGCATCAACTGACGTCGTTAGAGTTCCCCTGTGATGGTTTCGGATGGTTTGAGCAGCTCATAGTACACAACGCCCAGCTGGTCCCACCAGATACACAGCATCACTTTGGATCCGTGAATATTCGGTTTGGGCGTCGATGACGGAATATGACCAGGCAGTCCCCATGATTTTCGGCGTTTAGGATTATCGTAGTGAACCTACTTTTCATCTCCAGTCACAATCCGGTGCAAAAATCCCTTCCTTTGTTGTCTTTGGAGCAGTTGTTCACAGGTGAAAAATCGGCGCTCGATGTCTCTCGGCTTCAACTCATGCGGGACCCAGTTTCCTTGCTTTTGGATCATACCCATATCCCGGAGACATTTTGAAACTGCTTGCTGGGTTACTCCTAACGTCTCGGCGAGTTCCTCTTGAGTTTGGTACGAATCCTGGTCCAGCAAGGTCTCCAATTCTGCGTCTTCAAAAACTTTCTGCCTTCCGCCACCATGCTTGTTCTCGACCTCAAAATCTCCACTTTTGAAGCGTTGAAACCACCGCCGACACGTTTTCTCACTAATATAATCCTCCCCGTAAGCATCTACAAGCAAACGGTGGGCCTCAGCCGCAGATTTCTTGATGTTGAAGTCGTAAATCATAACCTCCCGCAAATGCTGAGAATTCGGTTCGTAGGTTGCCATGTTTGAGTGCCTATAACTTTATAATGCATATACGTATCCGTTAGCTTTTTAAAATTGTTTACATTGGCAGAGCCTCTAGTTTAAAATGCCACTTTTTTTATTGAGCTACGGCCACTACTTCGGCCGTAGTGGCTCTCTAAGTAAAACGGTCACTGCAAAGTTGTACACCTAATATTTATTACCTGAAATTTATTTATTTTACATGACCAAAAATTTGATTATTCGGGGTTGGCAGCCGTTACAGGCGCCCATGTTTGAGCATGTACGTTCTCAACTTGCCGCCCGCCCCGCAAAGACCCTGAGCAGCCTCCTTAAGGGGTTATATACCGTTAACATTTTCGGAAAATCGATTTTTTTATTATTTTTTTCTCGTAATGTACATATATTTAATTACACACACAGAAAATTTCTTGTAAATTGGGCGAACATTCTCGAAGTTACACCCACATTTGTAGTGACGTGTCAGAGCGTTACAAAGTGCTTTTGAAACTTTAAACGCGTTTTCCTCAAAACTGTGTGTTTTAAAGTCGGTGAGCAAGATTTCTCGGAAACGGCTGAACCTATTTGTTTGCTGAGTCTCAAATTTTAACTGAGTCTCTAGGCTGAGTCTCAAATGTTAACACAATCTTTTCCAGTAATTTTTTTAGTAAATAATCAAAGGTTTTTTTCTCACCGTTAAATATTTTCCATTTTATAAACAATTTAATGCCTAAATTTTCGTCAAAAAACGATTTTTATTAGAAGCCGCTATTTTGTAAAAATATTATTTTGCTTATTCCTCCGATCGATTACAAAATAATCCATTATATCAGCAAAATATTATTGGTTTTTTCATTTTAGATGATCCAGTCCAGAGATATCGTGCTCACCGCAAGACGCCTTTTTGGAGGTGCTCCCGGAGATCAGCTATAGCAGCTTTCAAAATAATTATTTTTACAAATAAAAAATGTTAAAATACAGTTAAAAGTTACCATAATATGTGTACAAAATTTTGCGGTAATAGATTTAAAGGTCTTCTCAAGAAAAATTCTTGAAAAATCGATCTTTTTGGGCCTCCTGACTGTATTTAACCCCTTAAGCTGCACGCATAGAAGGTGAATGTTTGGATGGTGCAATGTTGTCATGGTAGCGGAGCTTTGAAAGCACGATAGAGTGTGCTAGGCGACGTGAAGCCATTTTCCAGGGTGCAGGTTGCTAGATCGCCTGTGCTCGAGGATCCCGTGAAATAGAATTCCGTTGGAGGACGATCGCCGAGGCGGATGACTATCCCGTTGGAGAATAGTGAATACAGGATTGGCGGAATATAGGAATGCAGAGAGAGTGGCAGAGAGAGAGGGAGAGAGAGAGAGAGAGAGAGAGAGAGAGAGAGAGAGAGAGAGAGGAGCAGAGAGAGAGAGAGAGAGAGCCGTCTTCCTCGCCATGTATAGATGCTGCGTATAATTAACCGACGAGAAAAATCATTGAACGCCATATGCCGTGCGCGTTTCCTCAAAGGGTATAATGTACAGAGAGAGAGAGAGATTGAAGGAGAGGGAGAAGAGCAAGTGCATATACGATACGCGCCGCGGATATGCTTGATGATGAATATGTCATACATGGGTGATTCCATCAATCTCTAATACACCTTATTACTCCAGCCACTGGCTTCACAAACTCTGTATCATAAATGTTGTATTGTGTGGAGCATGATCAAAGTTGCCGCCCAAAACTAAGTACCGCTATCACGGAATTCGTAGAGTTGGCGTTATTCAAGGGTTCATTACAGTGTAAAATGTTCAAAAAATCAATTTTTTTGCATTATTTTTGCATCAGTAAGCAGACAATTTCTATAAAAATTGCACACTCGAACCTTTAAACACGTTTTTCTCGAAATGTCGTCTCTAAAACGGTGTACACTCTCAAAGAAAGAGTTTTCCACCTATCCGTCTCAAATTTTGACCCGACATTCTTTATTTTCCTATAGAAGCTTTTTTTTGGAGTCTCAATATTCTGTCAACGAAAAACTGTTGAAAAAATAGGCCAAATTTTTTTTTCAAACCGCCGCCTTTTTGTCAATTTTGATTTTAAAAAATATCCATAGCAAGATAGCGGCTTTCATACTGATGAATAATCTTTTAACAAATTTAGTTTCAGATAATATTTACGGCCACAACCGTGTACACTCCTCCTCCTATATTCAAAGACATTTTCAACCGTTAAAAAAATGCACAAAAAATAAAAATAAACTTAAAAAAAATATTTTCTGTTCTTCATGAGTGCTTTGATTTGACATAAAAAAAATCAAATTGATTAGCGTATTTTAACCATAGAAAAAAATCGCGGAAATCAGCTATTCAATTTGTTACACTGTGATGATCCCACAATGATTTACCGATGTTCTTACTAACCCAAACAAACGATTAATTGTATTTAAAAAATCGTGAATGATCTGAGTATCCAACAGTTCACGTGGATTTCTGAAAAAAGGTCTACAGAAAACTTCAGATGCGTCGAATCAACAATTTGTGTTCGACATTGTTGGAATCACCTCTATATATATAAATATACATATAGGTACATACACACATCAAAAGCGCAAAGGCGAACATTAAACCCTTCCAAGGAGCGCTATCTCGAAAACAGCTGCTATGCGCGCCGAGTACACACATACTTTACTGGCGCGCGCGCTATCATTGCATCTTGCGGTTTTGCGTGAACCCCCGAAGGGGCTCACTCCGCTCGCACGGGTCTCCCATTTAGCTCTCGGTTCTGCTAATCCTCAAAGGGATAGCAATTGCGAAAATAAGGTGAAACCGCCTCGAAGGAACGCCAAGGCCAAAATGCACGTTCGTAAATGGGGAAACGGCTGTTGCGTGCCTTTAACTACGTGATTTAAAAAAAAAATACGTTTTCTATATATTTTAGATAACCCGTGAAAGGAAAAACTATTTCTATGTCATTTGAGACATACTCGTAATGATAGACCTAACCAGAGAAAAAATTGAATCGCTTTGTCATTTAACAAATGATGAAAGTTGTTTTATTCTTGTCAAAAATCGAACTTTTCATCTACAGCTTGCTACTTTTGTATTTTTTATAAATTTTGAGTAAGTAATCGGTTTTATTTCTGCCAAAGTTTTATTATTATGCTAAAAGTAACATTTTTTACAATATTTTTCATTTCAGATCACTCTCGACCGGTTGTCTATACAGCAACAGCGGCACATTGTTTAAGGGGTTACCCCCACTTGCGATTTTGAAAAAATCGATTTTTTTTTATTGCATTTTTTTGAAGTATAAGTATCCGGGCCCATACTTCTCTATGGGCCCGGAATAGATGATTCTATGTAAGTTTACAAAAAAAAATATTTTCTTCGTGTAAATTGAAATTGAAACTTTAAACGCGTTTTTCTCAAAATGGCATTTCTGAAGTCGGTGACCAAGATTACTCGAACACTAATGAACCGATCTTCTTGAAATTTTGCAGGCTTATTTAATACATAAAAATGTAGTCTTTAATCGTTCGATTTTTTTTTTCGAAAAAAATGGCCGTTTTATAGCCAAAAAACGGCCGTTTTTTTCGTTAAAATCGAACCATTAACTTTGACTGCCCGCCATTTTGTGAAAAATGAATATTTTTTAAAATCCTTCGATTAAAGACTAGTTTATACTTATATTTGACTAAATCCATCCGCATTTTTTTTCAGGTGATCCACTTCGCCGCAATGTTGGTCACCGCAAACAGTGTATATAAAAACATTATTTCATTGACGGCCATTTGCCACTAAACAATGTAATATTTTTCAATAAAAAAATTACTGAAAGTTCTTCAAGATGTGTTCTTTAAGATGGTATATTGATCGATTAAAAAAGTTTTGTAGTTTTCTTTTAAAAAATTCATGAAAAAGGCCTTTTTGCGCTACAAGTGGGGGTAACGCCTTAAGGGACACCACTGTGACGGGTCAAAAATTGATTCTTTTGCATTTTCTCAAAGTATACATATTCACGAAAAAGTAAAAAAAAATGTAAGGTATGAAATCCGAAATTTACCAAGTTACATACGATTTAATGAGAGCAGGCAGCGCAACGATTTACGTATACTTACTAAAACTTTCAATCGCGTTTTTCTCGAAACGACTTTTCTCACCCTGGCCGGAATGATAACTCTAGCTATAATTGGCCATTTTTTTAAATCTACAGATATTACACAAAGTGCAACTATTTCATGGCATTGAAAATGTAGTCAGACTTTGCGGGGAATAAAAAACCAGTACATGTAAATAACATGAGTTGGTTTTTATTATCTTTGAAAAAATATTGATACATTGAGGTATATAATTGGATTTTTGTGGGTTTGTTTGTATAATAATTGTCATATAATTTTGTAATATATTTGTAATATAAATTTTAATATCATTTTTTAGCATGTCGCAGCTCCTCCCATTTCATCACAACACAGTGGCAGTGGCAGCCAACTCAGGCCCCCATACCTAGTCTACCTCATCAAACATATACAGATTTTAAAACACTTTCAATGCTAAAATAGCTAAAATTGCCGTAATTGCAGTCGCTATCATTGTACGTAGCCGTTTTTTGAAATCTGGTCCTTTTCAGCCCCCGAATATAGGGGAAAAATTTCGCTAAAGTTACACTTTTTTTAAACACCCATCATTCAGTCAAAGTTGTTTCTCTAAAAACGGCTACTTTCCACGAAAACTACATTTACCGATATAGATCATAAAACTTCTTTATCTTCATTTTTCAGACCAACCATTGTCAAGTTATTGATCCGGCCGTTCGGCCACATTGTTCATAGCGAGGCTCTATCATACCTCAATAACGTTGTAAACTTTTCATTTTTTTAAATAAAAATTTACACGAAATGAGTTCAATGTACGCCTCATAGCATGCCTTTTTTTTCCAAATTCCAAATAAATAATCTAGTACACAAAAAAAATCAGAAAAAACTGCCTTTTCGGCCCGTCACAGCGGTGTCCTCTTTTAAGGCGAGATATACATTTAGACGGGAAAAAATTAAGCAATTTTGAGGGATTTTTTAGACTAAGAAACAATTATTCTACTTCTATAAAACTGTAGGTATACTTTAACAGTATATCTAAGTATATAGAACAATTTTTAAACATTAAATACCTTAAATACTACAATATATGTTTATTAATATTTCCCAATAAGAAACTCAAACTTGGCAAAACCATGTACTAATTGCGTGTAAAATCCTCACCTCGTCATCTCCATACTCTATACAGAAAAAAATATTGAACATCGACCACTTTTTTTAGGCCCCAAGCTTACGCTGACCCTTTGCATCTAATGAAATCCTTCTACATTTAATATTTACTGAAGTCTTTCTTTTTTTTTTTAATAATCGACGAAGGGTATCGAGCATCCACGGTCCCCTTAAGGGGCTATACCAGTGTTAACGCTGAAAATTTGAGTGATTTCCGGAAATTTTTTGGAAGAAAAGTACTTAATTAAATGTTTCGGAAAATTAAGGATACATTTGGCTATATTTGACCTATATTGAATAATTTTTTCATAGAATAATATTGAGGTCCAAGCGACTTATGCGCTGCCTTCGAAGGCGCCAAAAAAAAAGTTCCTCCACTGCCGACATGATTCCGGCCGATTGAGTAGCTGAAACCGAAAAAGGAGAAAATATCGTTAAACTGGAAGGTATTTTCTGTAAAATGACGTAGGATTTTCAAAAAAGATCAAAATCTAACAAAATAGTTATGAAAAAGTCTGTTTTCTTGCCTATAAAATGGTCGTTTTTTTCAATGTCAAATCGTCAATTTTCATCCAATCAAAAATATCCTACGTCATTGTAGAGTAAATATATTCAAGAGTACTCAGTTCAAATTTCAAGTCAATCGGATTATTGCTCGTTGAGTTACATGTCAGCAAATTTAAAAAATCTCATGTCGAGAAAAACGGGTTTAAAGATTCAACTAACGATGTTTGCAAGATAAAATTATATGCATCATGAAAAATACTAATTACAGGATATTTTGAAAGTATAAACTGTCGAAAAAGGCAAAAAAATTGATTTTTTGAGTGTCACACTGGTATAGCCCCTTAAACAGAAAATCGCCATTCCCCAGGTCCTACTTGACGGATCTAACTGAAACAAAGTACAGTTCTGAAAGCATCTATAGTCACATACCGAACATTCAAAAAAGAAGCTTCACCCATTTTCACACCAACATCACTCAAACAATCACACAGGCAGATATTTTCAAAAAGAAAGAATAGTTACTGTGCAAACATCGCACCCTAGCCCTACCAATTTACCCTCGTCCTTCAAAAACTAACGTCCGATTTCAACTATACATACCGGCGGTAAACAGATCGGCAATCAAGCGCGTGCACGGTTCCGTGAGTGCGCAATATCGAACACGACACCCAGGGAATTTCGGTCCGTCAATTTGGACACCCCCGTCGTCAAGCGACCGTCGTATGCGGATGGTACACAATAGTTGACCAATTTCGAGATGAATAGACCCGCATTGATGACGGACGGGTTGTTGTGAGAGGTGGGAGGGTTGGTGAGAGGGAAGCAGATTGAAGGAACTGGGCTGATGAATGAGAGGGTGAGTGCCCACATGCTGCATCGTCGCGTGGCATGTTGTCCTCTGTATAGGGCCCACCTGGTCCAGGGTCATCAACCAAATCCTCGATAACCGAATACACCACTGAGTGCGGTACTTCTCAACGAAACTCCTAACTTACCAACGGGACAGAAGTTAACACGCAATGTACAGCAACTTGCTGTGACGGAATTCGACTACTCGTTAAATCAACCCCTCTGTCTTTCGTCGCTCCCTACCGTAAGAGCGCACATCCGAGACACCGAGAGAACTTCGGGACCCGGTACATCTAATTAACCTCTTTCGTACTATGTTGAGGATTCTGTTGGAACATCCTTTCTCGTTCGCGAAAAGGACGCGGGTATACATCCTTATCTCGATTGTCGCGAAGGGGGGCTTTTTTTAAAGGCATCCTACTTGGTTGTGTGTGTTGCTACGCTGGAGCAACGGAACACGGCACATGCTTTTTCAACCGGTCCTCGGTATCTCTCGCTCTCTTTGGTTCTCGCACTCCCCCGCCCTTCGCTCATTTCGGAGCACATCGATTGGTGGTCCTGACCATTGACAGTGAAAAATGCGAGGGTGAATTTGCGATCGCGCTTATGTTGGGCAAAAAACCGAGCACCGATGCTCCCTCGCGGATCATCACGTCTCTTTACAGCAGTATGTATAAGCTACACCTACACGGCGATGTTGTCTACTGGGCACGCATCATGTACGAAGCTACGATGAGTATACATGTATGTGGTGCAGAAATGTTCACGACACGTCCTATGCCTACAGGAGGTCGACAAGAAAATAAGATATATGAGTCCGATACACGAGGACTGTACAAGGTTCGTTAAGGTTGAACGAACGCCACCTCCTTGCTGTTGTACGCAACACGGACGATCAGCAATACGTGTATCTACTAGGTGCTCAAATACGATATATTTAAATGCATATATATATAATATATATATATATATATATATATATATATATATATATATATATATATATATTATATATATATATATATATATATTAGGGTGGTTCTTAATTTGGTGATGTTGGAAATTCTTTGGTATTGTTTCTCAAAAGTAATCAACACATAAAGAAAAAAAATTGGCCGCAAGCAGAAATTTGTCCAATAATTCTAACCCACCCCACCGAGCTGTCGAATTTTTATATGAGAAAATGCATGCATTTAAAATTTTGTTAAGAAAATTGTTTATTATTTCAAAACTATACATGATAAAAAAGTTTCATATGATGTTTTTGTAGGAAATTTAATGCTCTACAAAAAAGGTAACTTGTAACATTTTCGTGGATTTAATATTTATCACGTAATTAGCAAAAAAACTGTCATCATTTATTCCAAAAATCGATCATTATGGTCAAAATAGGAGTTGGACGTCGGAAAACTACGATTTATTTGTCGTATGCAATTAGAAATATGAAGAGATACGTAGCGCACTCAATAACAATATGTAAACAATGTGTAAATTTTCAATTTTATCAATTTTATCATAAATTATGATAAGTTAAAGTCATCCTGCCTTACCGATAAGTATCCTTTCGTCGGATGAGTTGCTTCCCATGCTTGCCGCAATCCTCGTTAACCTCGAAATAAATATGTCTACTGTTTCCACGTGAGGCACATGTCTCGATTCAGCGCTGGACACGTGTGCTCGACGACTTAAGATTAGAAAATCGCGATGACGTTCCATGGCCGTAATTGACGTGAAAATATTTTTTTCATTGGTAATGCTGATTCACAAATAATTGGAAGCAAATTGCATTCAAAATTGCAGGCGTTAAAATCATTTTTTTATATTACTCGGGTTCTAAAATTAATGATACATGAAAGTGCCACAATAACTGCCAAAGAAGTGTTTGTGCTTTGGGATAAAGCTGGTATACCGGTACAAACTTTGCCAGAATGCATTAAAAAAATCAAAAAGTTACATGCACGCTGCAATCTATTGCAAAAACGTGCTGGAAAAAAATCATTTTTTCATATAAAAATTCGCCAGCTCGGTGGGGTGGATTAAAATTATTGGACAAACTTCCGCTTGCGGCCAATTTTTTTTTCTATAGATGTTGATTACTTTCGAGGAAAAATACCAAAGAATTTACAACATCACCAAAGTAAGAACCGCCCTTATATATATGTGGGGGGGGGGGGGGGGGGCATTTTAAATCCGTTATAGCTATGTAATATTGGGCTACCAATAGATCCTTACATTTCTTTAAGGGGTTACGTGGGTTTCAGAGCCAAAAAAGCATATTTTCTGTATTAAAAAAATAGAATATATAAATTATTTCATTCAAAATGTACACATAAAAGAGCAACATCTCGACAATATTTTAAAAAATTCATTCGAAATTTGGGAAAATTCAGCCGGTGGGACCAGGTTTCCGGAGACCCCTAAAAAGGTGTCCTCGTGGTGGTCAGGATAACTCATGATAGCTTTATCTGAAATTAATAAACCATTTTTTTCTGCTAGGAGATAAGTATAGCTCGTGATTGAAAGAAGGATTTTTTAAAATTGAAATTTGAATTTTTGGCAGAGTTGTATGCAAAATAGTTCAATTTTTGGTACAATTTACACTACGTATAGCCTTATAAAATTAGTTGTAATCGAAAAAAACCTTCGTTCGATCACTAGTCAATGCTATTTTGAAGAAGTGTGCAAATTTTCAATAAGATCAGTACATTAGTTTTTGAGAAATCCAGTCCACCGATTTCAAAAATAGGGTTGTGAAAAAAATGCGATTACCTACCTCGCTCCCGGCCGGTCTTTCTCAACGGGGGGAATTCCCAGAGGCTCTCTCTCCTAGACTTTCACTCCGATTGACTTAAAACTTTGGGAGAATATTCTAGACATATTGAATACTATTAGAAAAAAAAGGTTAAATGGATTTTTAAAAATTTTCAAACCCACGTAACCTTACCCTCCGTAGTCACCCGGCGTCAAAATGACCCCAAGCGGAACTTAAAGCCAAAATTATTATAAGCTGTTGGCGGCCAAGGAGATTGGCCTACTTTCTAGCTATTGTTTTCCTTAAACTATTTTCCACTATGAGCTATTTTTGTCCTTCACCCTTCCTTGACACACTGGGTCATTATGACCAGGACGAATTTCAAATAAAATGCTCACTCCCAAATTTAATGTTTTCAATATTTTTTGACAATTCAATTTTTTTCCCCGATTTTAATTATGCAGACATATTCAGAAATGTTTAAATCGTATCGTGGATTTTTTTCAATCAAAACCGAACGATGGTTTGTAAAGGCTAGGTGGATGAAGTACTATCCGGGTTAAATCGACCCAGTCTGTCAAAGCCGTAGTCAAATATAAGTGTGTGAAGGAAGGGTTAAACCATAATATATTAAGAGCATCACCTCGAAATTTATTGAAAAAAAAATGAAAATTGCAAGAGTTATGATTTTTTAAATAAAACGGGCTTTTTTTCACGCATTGACTCCCCGCCGGTTTTCAGCTATTTAAAAATTCGATTAAAATAATATACCGAAAATGCCACATGCTAGAATGTTCAAACTAATATCCTGAATTTTTATAAGTCGTTCGGAACGAACGCGGCAAACGTTAGAAACATGGCTGGGGTCATTGCGACCCCCGGTAACTAGCGAGAAGTTGAGTCATTCAAGTCGAATGTCCTCAAAATCATGTTTGCCCATATACATACATATTTGTGTTTCTGTGTGCCCTCGACTGAGGTGAATGGCTATATAGTTATGGCGATGATATTTTTTTGTAGTTTTTCGATTCGAAGTGTGCATCATCGATGATGTGTGCATATGATGTCCAGAGTGTCGACTTTCTGCGTTGCATCCCAGACTCTGATCGAACAGGACCGTGGCTGTTGAGCCGAATTGTTTCCGCTCAGTCGCAACCACGTTGACATATGTAATTTTTTGACAAAGGCACACTTGACGGAGCATACGTTCACTTATGCATATATATATATATATATATATACACTTATGCATATATATATACGGCGTTCACGAGATCGTGAGACCGAGGACACTCGGAAAGACATCTCGAGCACTCCTCAGTGATGCACACGTCTACGGTACTTCTTCTTAAGGGGTTATACCTAATTGTGAAAATCGAAAAATCACTTTTTTCAAAACCAATATATTTTGACAGTATATCTTATAAATGTTCTCTGAAAATTTCGAGGTGATTGCGTCAATATTGAGAGATTTATAGACTGTTATGTTGACGCCTGTTGGAACACTCGGAGCACCGTTTGAAACTGTAAACGTTTTTTTTCTCGAAACTATATTTTCAAAGTCGATGAGAAAAATGTCTATTTATTATCACGAAATTTATCATTACGATTTCTTTTAAAAATCCCAAAAATTAGTTGTCTTCGACTGTTACAACTAGGCATAACTCGTTAAATGTACCTATATCTACGCATGATTTTTAACACTTCGACTGTAAACGTTTATCCGATACCTTCCATCTCCAAACCTGGGTTTTCAAGTCCTGATGTTTTTTCGCCCAGTTAAAAAATCGAAAAAGTTTGAAAAATTCATACTAGTGTTCGAAATATTCAATTTAATATATCGATCATAAAATTATAGGAAAATGAGTTTTGTCATATATTTTTTGTTAAATAAACAAAGCTACTCTGTAGGAAAGTAGTTTTGGCTCGGACACGAAATATCCATGCTTACAGACGAAGTGTTAACGTGGAAATTTATATTGTGATGTTTGTGTAAAACAATACTCAGGAGATGGGTAATTTGAATGAATTTCAAGAGTCAGTCCGAAAAAAAATTTGAAATTGGATATGGAGGCTGAGGTAGAATAAAGGATTCGAGTGAGACATACTTTTCGAATACCTCGACGTTGATTCAGGTGATTTCACTTTCAACCACTACCATTCATATTCGACGAATACTTCTTGTTCTCACATGTGGCGTTATAAATATCGAATCAAATCAGCCGATTAAGACAATTCGCGGATAAATGTGTCAGTCTACTAGTCTGACAAAAACATGATTAACGAACACTCGATTAACCAATCATCGATGTCTTTTAGAATTGTTTGAAAAGTAAA
>OX101788.1:28124139-28396877 GCA_944452715.1 Ophion slaviceki
ACGCTTTTTCGTCGAGGATTCTCGCGAGTGCTACACGCGTTATCGCTCGATTCAGCCACTCTCGTAGCGCCCGAGCGAAATCTTTTGAAGAAGTTCGCGATCGATAATGGACTGCACGATTGATGAAAAATTGGACGGCGGCTAATGTTTCCGTTGACAGGAGAGACGACGGCCGAAGACTCGCTGTACTCTTTTTCCATTAAACCGGAGCAACCCGATACGATACGAAGTGCAAATCGATGACGCGAGATTCGCCGCGAAAGGGAATGAAAATTTGCTTGATCGAGCACCAAAAGTACGGACGTGTAAGTAACTCGGTCGGACGTGAGACGGCAACGCGATACGTCTGCGGAATCCGTCCGCCGACGAAATAAAAACGAGCTGTGAGCGAGCAGGGGAGAAACTCACCAGGTCAGATGCGTACACGGTAAAACAATATTTGAATTAAAAACAAAAAAAAAACAAATTTTTCAACCACGTTTTTAAAACGGAGTATAAAGTATAAAATAATTTCTTCTAGCTCCATTCAGATCTATAACCCAATACAGATTCCTAACGCCATAGAGGTTGTCCTGAAAATTTGTGATTGTGAATTTTTTATAGCTGTGCAAATGCTTGTAAGATTTAAAACGAAAAACTTGGGGCGCATGCAATAGATAATCGATGCATGAACAGTTCACTTAAGTCACTAACAATTTTATTGCACTGCGAATGATATGAACTGTTGTGTGGGTTTTCTCAACGACAGCTACTTCCGATACTCCATCTAGTGCATGCGCCCCACGTTTTCCGTTTTAAAGCTTACAAGTATTTTCATGGCTTTTAAAAATTTACAATCAGACATTTTCAGGACAATCTGTATGGGGTTAGGAATCTGTATTGCGTTATACATCTGTATGGGGCTAGGAGGAATTGTTTCATACTTTTGAGTCCGCTTTAAAAACGTGATTTAAAATTTTTATATTTCAAGGCTCTTGTCATTTTAAACGCTCAAAAAAGGCTGTTTTCTTAAATTTTTTGACAGGTTTATATATAGATATTGATATAAAAGTTGTAACACTTAAAAAATACACCTTCGAAATACATTCTGAAAAATTATTTATTCAAGTCACTATTTATAGACGAAAATGGTAGTTAAAAAATGTCCTAATAAAATTAGAGGTCTGCGCTGTTTATGAAATCTCGGAGATGGATCATCTAAAACATAAAATCAAACGGTTTTAGATTCAGCATGTTAATAGCTATGGGGCATATCATACGATTTTTGATATATGCAAAAATAACAAAACGGCGGACATTTTTCGAAACAACATGTTTTTTTCACCGTTTTTGGCAAAAAATAGTAAATATCGAAATTTAAAAAATCCTTGATATGCGCTGTAACTATAGTTGTAAAGAATATGTGGTTAAAATTTCATAAGGATCGGTTCAGTAGTTTCGAAGATTTTATCAACATGCCGTCGAAAAACGTTGTTTCGAGGAAAACGCGTTCAAAGTTCGTTTGGGTTACATAAATACACAATTTAAAAAAAATGTATTTCGAAAGTGTATTTATTAAGTGTAACAACTTTTATATCAATATCTATAATATGAACCTATGAAAAAAAATCATGAAAATAGCCTTTATTAGCGTCTACAGAGAGACCCCTTAAATAATTTTATTTTCTGCTCTTTAGTCTTGTGTGTATGAAATTTTGTTTATCCTTCTCTAGGCGTCGCTTGCGTTGGGCGGCTGTCTCCTTGACCATTGTAGACATTGTCACTAATGCACTATTCACTATTGATATTATTATTGTTTAATTTAAAAAAAGTCGCTTTCACTAAACTATATTTTTAATTTTTTTACTAATGTTTTTCTCGCAATTTTTTTCTCGTTTTCTCTCTCTGTGACAGACTTGCCTGTCTGTTTATTTGTCTGTCATCCAGATCTGAGCTACGTTCAAACTTTCAAGTATCTAGTTCATCCGGAAGTTAGTTTAAAATCGATTGCAACATTTGCACCGAGCAGACAAACAAACGGTAAGCCCAATCGCTCTGAGGGATTAATATTTTTATTAATTAATTAATTAAACGTCAGGAGAATTAATAATTAATTAATTCTCAAACTTTGACAATGACGAAGTGCTTCACTGCCAAGGCGAGAGTTACGTTCATCAGCTGTCGATGTTTAAAAACAAAAAAACGTCGATCGCAAAATTTGCACCAAACAGACAAACAAACAAACAGACAGACAAGAAAGCGAGCTAATATTGCATTGTCATCCAGTTCTGAGCTATGTTTAAACTTTCAAGTCTCTAGCTCATCGGGAAGTTGGTTTAAAATCGATTGCAAAATTTGTGCCGAACAGACAAACAGACAACAAAGAAAGCGAGTTAAGGGGCCAGTCCACTTTGGAGCCACGAAAAAAGGCTACTTTCGCGATTTTTTCAGGATTTTATAAAAGATATGAATATAAAAGTTGTTTGGCTTGATAAATAAAGTTTTGAAATACATTAAAAAAAAATTAATTCATTTTTATTCATTTTTAAGTACAAAAACTATAGTTTAACGTAACGCCTCAAAAATGGGTGGGCTAGGTAGCTCCATCACAACTCGGCAACGGCTTGTCCGAACCAAAAAAATCAAAGTCCATTAGATTCAGTATGACACCAGCTACAAAATGACCCTCGGATATAAAGTTTTATCAAAAAATAAAAAAATGGCAGATGAAAAACGAAAAAAGTAAAAAAAACGCGTTTTTTGCAGTTTTTCGCAAAAAAAAGAGTAAAAATAAAAATTTTAACACCATCGAGGGTCATCTTGTTGCGAATCATGTTTACAGTATGTGGTTCAAATTTCCAGAGAATCGGTTTATTAGTTTTAGAGATACGATGGAGCTAGATTTTAAAAACGTTGTTCCGAGAAAAACGCGTTTGAAGTTTATACTATGAAACACTCTTACCTAAACACAATCGGCAATTCCTGCACCGTACAAAATCCCTTCTGATTGCTCATCATCGTCGATTTCTTCAAGTCCGGCTTGCTTTCGATTTTTTGAATTTTTTCAAGTGGACTGGTCCCTTAAGGCGGATATACATTTGCAACGATCAAAATATCGACAAAAAATGATAGAACTATATATGCAGAATATTTTCCCAAAGTTTCAAAGCGAAATTCGAAAAACTTCAAACGCGACAGCCCGTCAACGTTGTGTCTCACCGCTCGGATTCGGAGCGAGCGTGAACTTCAAGCGCGTTTTTCTCAAAACTGCATTATCAAAACTGGCGTGCAGAATTACTCAAAAACTATTAAGCCGATCGAGTTGAAACTTGGTAGAAATATTGATAATATTGGTACTTTCTACTTGACGAGAATTGTTTTTAAAAAATTGGAAAAAAACTACCTTTTTAATCCACATTTTACAGAAATGTGGCGTGAAATATTGATTTTTTTTTGCAAATGCTTGCCATTATATTAAACTTGCGTTTTCTTCATTTTGATTACCGTCACATAAAAACAATACATATTCTAAATGGAAAAATGTTTCAACTTTTTTGCAAATCAAAGTCTACGGGAAGCTAGACTGCACGCCGATTTGCAACCCCCTCGGCGACCTTGCTGTAACACTCTGCCACAGCTCCGTCATTCTGATGATGAATTCATTAAAAAAAATTGTTTTGTATACCTAAATATACTATTAAATTATACCTAAAGTTTGATAATTGTAGAATTATTTATCTCTTAGTTTAAATAATCTCTCAATATTGCTTATTTTTCCTGTTTAAGGGGTTACCCCCACTTGCGATTTTGAAAAAATTGATTATTTATTGCATTTTTTTGAACTATAAGTATCCGGGCCCATACTTCTGTATGGGCCCGGAATAGATGACTCTATGTAAGTTTACAAAAAAAAATATTTTCTTCGTGTAAACTGAAATTGAAACTTTAAACGCGTTTTTCTCAAAATGGCATTTCTGAAGTCGGTGACCAAGATTACTCGAACACTAATGAACTGATCTTCTTGAAATTTTGCAGGCTTATTTAATACATAAAAATGTAGTCTTTAATCGTTCAATTTTTTTTTTCGTTAAAATCGAACCATTAACTTTGACTGTCCGCCATTTTGTGAAAAATGAATCATTTTTGACTAAATCCATCCGCATTTTTTTTTTCAGATGATCCACTTCGCCGCAATGTTGGTCACCGCAAACCGTGTATATAAAACATTATTTCATTGACGGCCATTTGCCACTAAACAATGCAATATTTTTCAATAAAAAAATTACTGAAAGTTCTTCAAGATGTGTTCTTTAAGATGGTATATTGATCGATTAAAAAAGTTTTGTAGTTTTCTTTAAAAAAATTCATGAAAAAGGCCTTTTTTTGCGCTACAAGTGGGGGTAACGCCTTAAATGTATATCCCGCCTTATTAAAAACGTGGCTACAAATTTGACTCTTCGTCGAACAATTTTTCCCCAACGAGAGTGAAGCGATACTTCGTCAATTTCCGGTAATTTCATGCATCATGAATCTCAAGGGTGACATTTTTCATTGCACTCGTTCGCGAGCTTGAATAATTTTCTTTTTTCTTTTTTTTTCTTCGCTTGAGCTGTAAATCACATACCCGATTAATCGAAGAAATGATTCCTAATTTTTTGAACACACGGAAAAATTTACGACTCTCCGAAAAGACTCCGTCGTGCAGACGGGGTGAAAAAAATTCGCGTGCCTGTCGCGGTCAGTTCGCTCGCGTGCCAAGTCTCATGATGAGCCATTCTTTGTACGGAGGTTGACTCTCCGACAGCGAGAACCCTTTAAAAAAATACGGCACAGCATAAAAAGGGTAAATCTGTGAGCGGGTTGAGCTGAAAGCTTTCTCGCTGATCACCAATAAAAGGGTTTACACACTCCGACTGGTCGAAGGTATACGGAGAGCCATGCTCAAACCTCCAATCCTTTTCAGCGTGGCCACACAGCACCAAAGCTCGTGACCAACATCAAGGGGTTGACTGCTCGCAACCCCTTAACAACCCTTGCAATTCTATTCTCTCCAATGGCTTTTCGCTGAAGACTCGCGTGTTCGTGAAAAAAGAAGAAACAGAGGGGCGGAAAAAAGTGAAAGCGCGTTTATTTTTTTGGCGAAAGTTCGAGGTATCCAGGACCTTTACAACTCTTTTTACTGTCGCTGCGAATGAGCGAAAGGAAGCGCGAGACGGGCAAGAGTTTGAGGAAAATGAAATGTTCGTAAAAAAAGAGATTCTCGCTGGCAAGGGTTTATGAGTTGCCTTGGAGAATTTTTCGAGAAGCTTTATGGAGGATTTTTTTCTTCTCAAGTCGTCTTCCCAATGCTGCGAGCAGAATCTCAGCTCGTCCACCCTTTTACAACCCTTGCAAACTTGACCCTTCTAGTCGTACCTTTTTTTTTACGACTTAACTGCGCTCGACCGAAGCTCCGCCGAAAAAATACCACTTCCAACCCCTTGAGAGCTTCTCCCCTTTTCAGCCAGGTAGAAAAAAAAATGTACGTATATAGGTACACGCTGCCAGTCGCAAAAATTTTGCGGTTTTGCCAATACTGCGCTTTACTGCCGAGTTACACGTACAATTCCGTACGACGCCATGTTCGCTCATACCCCTTAACGAACAGACGTGCTCGCTTGCCGTTCTTCGCTCACGAGCCAAAATAGCGGTTTTTATGGTGACCAAGCCTTTTTACGAGATCCTTCGAAGGTCACTTCTCGTAAGGACTTCGTATAGGTTTACCTTTCTTACTGATGTCTTTTCAACCGGGCACCACTTCCCAGCCGCTTGATCTTGGTTATTTCCTGGATATGAAGAAACCCCGATGCAACTCTAATGTGCCGACTCGGTCCTAACCCCAAACAATCAATCCCCCCAGGAACATCCTTGAACACACCGAGAGAAATGATTTGTTTGACTTCACCAAATGCGGCACACTTGAGGCATTTTTGTTTCAAGCTACTATTTATATTTATTTCTACCGAAATACTTCTAGACTAAATGTGTATAAAAAATGTTTTTAAAAAACAAGCTTTTGTTTAATGTGTTAAAAAGTAGACAGGAATTTATTTTTACCAAGTCACCTATATGCGACTATGAATAAAAGGCGCTCAACTTTTTAAATGTTTAATAAATTTTATCAATTCAGTTCCATTAAGGGGTTACCCCCACTTGGGATTTTGAAAAAATCGATTTTTTTTATTGCATTTTTTTGAAGTATAAGCATCCGGGCCCATACTTCTGGATAGGCCCGGAATAGATGACTCTATGTAAGTTTACAAAAAAAAAATATTTTCTTCGTGTAAACTGAAAAAGAAATTTTAAACGCGTTTTTCTCAAAATGGCATTTCTGAAGTCGGTGACCAAGATTACTCGAACACTAATGAACCGATCTTCTTGAAATTTTGCAGGCTTATTTAATACATAAAAATGTAGTCTTTAATCGTTCGATTTTTTCGTTAAAATCGAACCATTAACTTTGACTGTCCGCCATTTTGTGAAAAATGAATATTTTTTAAAATCCTTCGATTAAAGACTAGTTTATACTTATCTTTGACTAAATCCATCCGCATTTTTTTTCAGATGATCCACTTCGCCGCAATGTTGGTCACCGCAAACCGTGTATATAAAAACATTATTTCATTGACGGCCATTTGCCACTAAACAATGTAATATTTTTCAATAAAAAATTACTGAAAGTTCTTCAAGATGTGTTCTTTAAGATGGTATATTGATCGATTAAAAAAGTTTTGTAGTTTTCTTTTAAAAAATTCATGAAAAAGGCCTTTTTTGCGCTACAAGTGGGGGTAACGCCTTAACCATATTTAATTTGACACAATAGTCATTAGAGAAATTATTATCACAGGTTTATATTCAGTTTCAGGATTGTTATTTCAGAAATCTGAGGTTGTTTTACAGTAAATTAAATATACATGATATGTCAACGGATTTACGTAAATTAAAGATTATATGTCTAAATTTTGAGCGCCCCAAGCTTTTTTTTATAGTCACATATAGGTGACTTGGTAAAATTATTTTCTACTTTTTAATAAATTAAATAAGAGCTTGTTTTTTAAATCTTTTTTTTTACATATAAACTATTTTCTACTTTTTAGTTTCTAATTCGTTTCACTAGTTACTAGTAGTTTACTAGTTTACAAGTTTGTATGTTAAGAACATGGAATGCTTGTGAAAAATAACAAAGACTGTAATTAGGATTGAATTTACGATTAGTTGTTGCAAATAAACTTTTTACATACAAAGACAGTCAGCTACGAATTTGTTTGTATAGTTAGTGAGATTTTATATGGATGATTAGATATCGCTAATTTTACATGAAAAGTTGAACATTTTATGGATTTTTTTTTAAGTTGAATCACGCATTGTCAACTTTTAGATGCGTGTTTTCAAAATTTCAGAGCTCTAAGTAGTCCGGAAGTGGGTAAAAAATCGATTTTCCGTTTTACATCTCACAGAAAGTCAAGTTAAAAATAAAAGCTTGTAAATAAGATCGTTATATTTAAAGTGCCATCAGTCGACATGAACTTTTCATTAAGGGCTTGCATCTAAGTGGAATTTTATTAAGTATCGATTTTTGGTTTTCGACGAATTCTCAAAGTATAAAATTTTAACAATATTCTCTGTGAATTTCATGTCAGTTCGTTCGAAATTGAGGGAGCTATAAGCATTTATAGGTAGGTTTCGCGAACTGGCAAATTTTAAACGCGCCTTTCTCAAAATTACTTTTTCAGAATCAGTGACCACGATATCTAAAAATTCACTATATAGATCAACTTCAACTGTTACGAGCTTTTTTACGTGTCAACGAAAATTGGGGGTTTTTTCACCGAAAATCGATACTTGGCCTTCGGAATTCGGTTATTTTTTTATCATTATTTTGTTCAATCCCTCGTCTAAGCACTGGATCATTTCATGTAGAAACTAGATGCGTTTGATTTTCTAATTTCGGATGGATTTTTTCCGAGCAACAGTGGTCACCGCGAAGGGCGTTTTTCAAACAGTGGTTTGCCCAAACCATTGTATCTACCACAGTTTAAAATATATTGCAATACAAAAATCGGAAAAGATACTCAATACCATAGTCTTTAAGGAGGTTGGAGCGGTCCAGTTGAAATTACGGTTAACATTTTGTTTCAACAAACCTCAAAAAAATGCATAGGAGGTATAAATGTATTCCGTAGATGCTAATTTTTAATAAAATACATAATTGAAAGAGAAAATTATGCAGTTTTATATTTTTATTGCGTAAATAAGAAAAACCTTTCTGTAACTACCAACTTGAAAAAGTATAACATTGTCGATGATAACTGTGAAAAAACTGCGTCAGCAAAAGTTTCATTCAACTCAGAATGAAATTTTGAGTCATTTATAATTATGCCTATTTATATTTATGTCACGAGATTATTTATTATTACTATTAATAAATATAAAGTGTTGCCGAAAAACGTCAATTTCGCGGACATTAAAGTTGGCAGCAATGCTCTTCATTTACCATGCAAGATTCATAATCTTCCATCAAACCTTGATGGTTCAATATTGCATATACATGGTTTACGATAGGTAAGATGGGTTTTTTTCTAAATGTTGAGAAAGGTTTAGTTTTCGAGAATCCGTTGTTAGAAATAGTTTATCTTGGTACTCAAAAGCCAAAAAAAAGTTACATCACCCGTAGCATGAACACTTTGTCCATCTAAACGTACGTAAAATTACATACATCAAACTATTTTTTATCTCTGATATTTCGAGGTGAAAAAAATTTCAAATAATTCGTAAACACCCAGTATAGTCTAGACAATAACATACAATTGAACAAAAATTAAATCTTGAATTGTGGCTAACGTTCTAACCTCCTAAATGTAAACAAAAAATTGAAAACCCGCACACATTTTCCAGAAAAAAATTACAAAAATTCCTGTTAAAAGTTTACTTCCAAAAACAAAAAATCAGTCGAGCCAAACACTTTCAGTAATTTATCCATCCCCTAAATCAATGATTACGAATAGAACCTTTTCTTGGAGTCTGCTCAACTGAAACCTTTCGTCGACCCACAAACATTATTTCATCAAATAAAATCATTCAAAAGTCCATTAGGTCAAAATAAAAATAAAAATAAAACATTTCTCCCGGTGATTCTTGCAAAAAAAACCTTCGTACACCTGCATTCAGGTTGCACAAGAAACCGTCATGTCCTTCTCACGAATATGTACTCGAAACGGACTAAACGTCGAGTACCAATACCGGCCCGGGTTGCCAAAGTCCTTAGAGCGAAAAAATTGGAAATTTCGCCACTTTATAGAAGAGAGAAAAGATAAGTGAGAGAGGCTATTCGGAAATATCGAGTTTGCACGGATATCGCTCTCGGTAATTCGGTCCGGTTGAGCAGACACGAACACACCGCAGGAAGAAAGGAGAAAGGACATTGGAAATGTACCCACACCCTAATCCATCAAATTTACAACCCCACCATTTGCATATACTTCGACAACTTGTATATACATACATATATATGTATATCTCTTTTCCTCGCTTCCCTCTTTGCCTCTCGCAAAGGCTTAAGTATTCACCAAGGCCGAGCCACCACCGAGTTTTATGATTTAACCCTAATTGAAGAGGTGAGCCTTGCCAGCTTTGCAGGGCCTCAACCCTCGCTAAAACGCCGTTATTTAGCAAGAATTTGCAGGAGACTGTGCAAAATTTTGCCGAGAAGATATACTCTCTGCACATTTCAACTGTTGCCGAGTCAACTCTACCATGTGTAGCTATATAAATTATATATATATATATATATATATATATATATATATATATATATATATATATATATATATATATATATATATATATATATATATATATATATGTACGGTCGACTGTTTTCCCCTTCGAAAATTCGTGAATATGCAGAGTCGCTTGGCATTCGTCCATACTATATATTTCAGTGTCAAAGTGAAAATAGGCATTATGCTCGCGACGTTTGCACTCAACGAAAAATATCAATTCGACAATATTTTGCCGACACGTCAGATTCGAGGGTAACGTCAGGAAACCTCGTTACACACGAAGACTCGTAACTTCCAAGTCTGTAGAGTAACGGTTGGCTGGTGGGGGGGGGGGGGCGCTATCGGCGATACAACTTTTGGTAATTTTTCATTTTTTCTTCGAAATTCTTCTGACTTTTCCGAAAAATGGCATGATGGGGTTGGATTTGTTTGGGTTTGTTTGTATTCAGAAAGGCTTGTTTTATAAATACCCCCACATTTGGGTGTTCATACAGGAGTTTTTCAAAAATGCGAAATTGTTTTTTAACGATTTTTTGCTCGTAAAAATTCCAGCTTGCCCCGACTGAATATCATCATTTATAACTCAATAAATGAGAATATGGCAAAAAAAGAATGTTAGGCTCATTTTTCGGATAAATCACTTATCCAAAGAAATACCCAGCTTTCTTCGTTGGATCGCAACTTTTAATGTATTGCCTCGATCATTGCACATTATTGTGCCGACCAGGGCCTGTGGTCACGTGGCCTCTCAACCCTTTTCTCGTAATCCGCACTTTGGGCTATAACTATCATCTCGGCAGGTTTAACCCTTCCATTGGGAGCCCGTCGAGGATAATGATGACAGTGTGCACCGAGGATTAACCCTTTCAGGTCAAACAGCCGAACGTCACAATGGAGCAGAGAAGTGAAGTGCGAATTTGGCAATTGAAATACAAGTATGTCGAATCATCTGTTGGACAGCTTCGGTGGAATCGAATCATTCCTTTGATGATTCTGATGGTACTCATCGGGAAAAGGATGATTTTTGTTTTTATTTTCTTTCGTGGGGATCTGAAGACACTGGAGAATGGAAATTCAAATAGAATAGACGGGAAACGTGAATGGATAATTATAGACTGAGAAAATCAAATTCAATTCGATCTAATACGACTTAAAAAATTATATAATTGAAAAATAATTGAATAAAAATGAAATTTAATGAACAAGTTGGATACAGTTTACAAAATTGAATGCACAGAGAATATTTATTTATTTAGATTTATTTAGAACCAAAATTAATTGGGATGAAATCATTTTTTTTCAAATAGAATAGGACGAAAACGTGAATGGATCATTTTAGACCCAGAAAATGAAATTTCATTTGAATTGATACGACTTTAAAAAAATTAATACAACTTAAAAATAATTTAATATAAATAAAAAAATTTCAAAAATAGTTCGATACAATTTTAAAAATCGAACACATCGAGAGAAATGATATCTTTGGATGAAATTAATTTTTATCAAAATTTTAATCCACCAAAATTAATTCGGATGAAATCAATTTTTTAAAATCTTAATTTACTACTCATTAGTTTAATGTTCGATGAAATTTTATGTTTGCTTAAATTCGACATTTCAATTAACCAAGAATTATTTTTAGAAAAACCTTTTATTCTGATCTAAGTTGAACAAATTTAAGTTATATACCACTTCTATTTGCTGCCAAGAGACTTTATGAATTAAAACATTCAAATTCATTAAAGGAGTATTTAACTTGCAATGTCATTATGGGATTAGGCTACTGTGAGGACCAGAAAATCAAGATTATAAACAAAATCCATTTTGAAGGAATAAATAAGATGTTTGAAAATTTTTTCGTATGTACATTAACAAAGTTGTGTATCAAATTTAATTTAAAAACATTAATAATTGAAGAAGTTATAAACAACCCCGTGATGGATCTTCGAACATGAAGATCATGTTCGAAGATGAAGTACACCTCAACGGTGTACTTGATTTTGGCTATCCGGTTGATCTGAAACCACAAGAACCATTTTTTTCTAAAAATTTCTTTTCATTTTTTTCGAACTTTTCAGTTCTAAAAATTACCGTTTTTCTAAGTTCTAAAATGTTTTAATTTCTAATTCTGCTACCACTGCTCAGAATACTCATACAGATTGAGAATATATATATATATATTTTTTTTTCTGCTGCATACAACATCACCCAGAGTGGGCGGCGATTGAGGTGGTTTTCGGCGGTCCATGTTGTAAAAAAATAAAAAACTACATGAAAATATTTAAAAGAATTTTTTAAAATGTCGATACATTCTCAAAGGAACAATAAATACATATGTAAAATTTCATCAAGACAACTTCAACGGTTTGAAAGTTATTCCAACCCAAAAATGACGTCCAAAATCTCGCTCTAGATAAGACTAATGCCTTAATTTTCGTCGCTTATATCTCCATTACTAATCGAGCTAGTAAAAAATGAAACATCTTTTATTTAAAATTTCCTGCGATTCCTGCATCGTATAACAATCGAACTGCTTGGTTGGACAAAATCATATCAATACCCTTAGAAACCATACAGTGCACCGCGCAGCGCTAGAGCCGTAACGCAACGGGACGCTCTGACCTGCCCCACTAAAATCGTCAGAACTCGGTCAATTTTTGGAATTTTTGCAAAACCTTTTAACCAAATCAAAGTTGAGACTCTACGCAATGAGAAAATAAAATAAACCAAAAATCTATTTTTGGAAATTCTAAGGTTATGCATACCCCTCAACTCGACCAGTATTCTAATCAAACCTGATACAAATTATAAATTATATAAATTAAAATACATAATTATATCATTGGTTGGGCCCTCTTTAAGGCAGGGTTGGGCGTTAATCAATTCAATTTTCTATTCATCAATGGACTAAAAACGTAATTGCAATTAACTATCAATTGCATGTTGCAATTAATTTATTTGAATTAATCTATGTTAATTGCAACTCACAATTAAAACAATTGCAATTAACTGTTTTGATTGGTCTATGAAACAATCAAAACTAACAATTGGCGGCTTTAACTTTACAGATATCCGATAAAAATGGTTTAGATATTGCTTCATTAAGGGCGGGGTAAGGTTAATTCGGTGAAAAACGGCATGTCTTTAAGATTTTTTGGCGATACAGATAGTAATGAGAAGAGCTT
Organism: Ophion slaviceki; assembly: GCA_944452715.1. Classification (NCBI taxonomy): domain Eukaryota; kingdom Metazoa; phylum Arthropoda; class Insecta; order Hymenoptera; family Ichneumonidae; genus Ophion; species Ophion slaviceki. The sequence goes on from OX101788.1 coordinate 28,137,125, forward strand.
GTGGCTTCCGGATGGAGGCCGTGTTGAGGATCAGCGTTGTGCCGACGTTTCGCAAACGTTACAGTCTGCATCATCAGGGCTGAGAGCTCCGATACTGAAGCTCTCGTGTCTCAGGTATTCCTTATATAGTTGCAGTCATCGTTCCAGATCGCTGCACCAGCCAATCAGATGTTTTAATTGATCAGCTGGTCAATTAAAAAAACCGGGAGGACGGTGTGCCAAATAGGATTGACGTGATATCCTCCATCTCTGTTTAGGTTGTCCGGATGTTTTCGGATTTCCAAGCCTTCTCGGTGTTTCCTGGAAAAATAGCTGTTTGATGGGGCCAGACTTTGGGCTTTGTCGAACTGGATGGCATGACCAGTATCCATCCAATGTTCGGCCAGCGCTGATTGTGTAATATGGCCATATTTGATACACCGTTGGTGTTCTTTGATCCGTGTACTGATCTTCCTCCCGGTTTCCCGTATGTACACTTTACCGCATGAGCAGGGTATTTTGTATACTCCTGGTGCACTTAATGGTGGTCTTTGGTCTTTTGCCCTCGGAATCACTTGTGCTAGTTTCTTCTGAGGTTTGAAGATGACTCGCACGTTATGTTTTCCAAGGACCCTGCCTATGCGATCGGTTATGCCCTGAAGGTATGGAAGGGAAGTTGTTGCAGTTATTTGTCCTTCATTCTCTCCATCAGGTGCTGTAACCGTTTTCGGATCAGCTATTTTTCTTTTTAGATTTTTGATCGTTCTTTCGATGTTGCCTGGCTTGTAGCCATTGTCTCCTAAAGCTTTTCGTAGGTGTTCTAGTTCAACCTCCAGGGAGTCTGGTTCGGAACTAGAACACCTACGAAAAGCTTTAGGAGACAATGGCTACAAGCCAGGCAACATCGAAAGAACGATCAAAAATCTAAAAAGAAAAATAGCTGATCCGAAAACGGTTACAGCACCTGATGGAGAGAATGAAGGACAAATAACTGCAACAACTTCCCTTCCATACCTTCAGGGCATAACCGATCGCATAGGCAGGGTCCTTGGAAAACATAACGTGCGAGTCATCTTCAAACCTCAGAAGAAACTAGCACAAGTGATTCCGAGTGCAAAAGACCAAAGACCACCATTAAGTGCACCAGGAGTATACAAAATACCCTGCTCATGCGGTAAAGTGTACATAGGGGAAACCGGGAGGAAGATCAGTACACGGATCAAAGAACACCAACGGTGTATCAAATATGGCCATATTACACAATCAGCGCTGGCCGAACATTGGATGGAGACTGGTCATCCCATCCAGTTCGACAAAGCCCAAAGTCTGGCCCCATCAAACAGCTATTTTTCCAGGAAACACCGAGAAGGCTTGGAAATCCGAAAACATCCGGACAACCTAAACAGAGATGGAGGATATCACGTCAATCCTATTTGGCACACCGTCCTCCCGGTTTTTTAATTGACCAGCTGATCAATTAAAACATCTGATTGGCTGGTGCAGCGATCTGGAACGATGACTGCAACTATATAAGGAATACCTGAGACACGAGAGCTTCAGTATCGGAGCTCTCAGCCCTGATGATGCAGACTGTAACGTTTGCGAAACGTCGGCACAACGCTGATCCTCAACACGGCCTCCATCCGGAAGCCACAAGCTCTTCTCATTACATAAAGAGCCGTGAAAGCCTTAAAACTAAGATACAGATAGTGTTAGTTTATTCAGTCAATTTCCATATAATAATGCAACATTTGAACAATACTTTCCTAAATTTTCATTGTAAAATATTGAAAATTTAGCGAGTGACACAATTAATGCTCGGGTTTTAATTGCATTAATGAAGCAATATCGAAATCAAACACACCTATAGAGTAGTATTGAATTGTATTAATGAAACAATATCTAAATCAAACAAACTCATATACGTATTTCAATAACATATACATTTGTTCTGACGCGACTTCGCGCCCTATACAATAATCAATGTTAATTGTTAGTTTTTGATCGAATACATTAATAAAAATGAAAATTTATTAGTGTCTAACTGTGACGTGAAATCGTGAACTTCAAACGCGTTTTTCTCTAAACTGCATTATCGAAATTGGCGTGCGGGATCACTCAAAAACTATTGAGCCGATTGAGTTGAAACTTGGTAGAAATATTGATAATATTGGTACCTTCTACTTGACGAAAATTGTTTTTGAAAAATTGGAAAAAACTACCTTTTTAATTCACATTTTACAGCAATGTTGCGTGAAATGTTGATTTTTTTGTAAATGCGTGCCATTTTCTTAAATTGGCATTTTCTTCATTTTAATTACCGTCACGTAGAAACTATACATGTTCTAACTGAAAAAATGTTTGAACTTCTTTGCCGATTCGCAACTCCCGCGGCGACCTTGCTGTAACACTCCGCCACAGCTCCGTCATTTTGATGATGAATTGATTTGAAAAAAATGTTTTCTACATTTAAATATACTATTAAAGTACCCCTAAAGTTTTATAATTTTAGAATAATTCTTTCTTAGAAGGGGAGATATACACCTATGAGCCGGAAAAAGGTCATTTTTGTGAATTTTTTCAAGGCAAACTATTTGAAATTTCGGATTGGGGTTTTAATTATCTAAAAGTATATACATTCAAAAATATGTTCAATTTTCTTTATTTAAAAATATCAAAAATATACAAGGATATTGTACGATCCTTGGAGCGTCGTAAAAAAATCTGCGTATACGGTACCGACTGGCGTTTCTTCAAAAATCATCTGAAAAAAAAAACCAAAAAGATTATTAAATTAGATACTATAATCTAGTACTTGTCATAGCCGATTTTGAAAATATCGACTTATGACAAAATGGCGGACGTGTGAACATAAATAGTGATTTTTGGGCAAAAAAATTAGTTATAATTTCGCCTATAAAACGAAAACTAAGTAACGGGAAAAAAAATGTATGACAAGTACGGGATAATGGTGTATAGAATAACCACAAAAAACCTCAAGGCAATTGGTTCATTGGTTTTCGAGAAATTTTGGGTACCGATTTGAAAAACGTGGTTTTGAGAAAAACGCGTTTGAAAATTTGGGAATGAATAAATCACGAAATTTGTAAACTTACATGGAATCATCGATACCAAGCCCATAGTGTAGGTCTTCTACGGTCGACGGAATGTTCATAGCTTCCAAATCGATTTTTTCGACCATCTAGGTGTATATCTCCCCTTAAAGAATCCCTCGATATTGCTTATTTTATTCCTGCCTAAATGTATATCTCGCCTTAATAGCCACTGCCGAAAGATAGCACAATCCTAAAGGGTGCGAATTATCGACTAGTCTCTGTCATAGTGGCTACGATGATACCGTCAATCGGCAAAGACGTCAACGGGTGCGTGCACAAAGAACGAAGAAACTGTAAACGAGACGACATTGTGTATCGACGGAACAATGCGAGAGACTCAGTGGGGCTGCTCGATGCAGGTGAAGGGTTGTGGAAAGTTCACAGTCGAAGGTTCCACATCGGACGAGGAAACTCCTCGAGCTCCGTCCTACCGTGAGTGTCGAAGAAGTGCGAGCTGGTCGAGCGGTCAGTAACCCTTTTCCCCGTGTCTAATAACGGCCAATTAGATGGGTCGATTTTTTGTCCACGTAAAAAGTAGGGTTTGATATTCAATGCAACCCTCGATTTTTTTCCTCCCGACTCACGAGACGTGTGCTACCTTTGAAAAAGGAAAGCCAAAAAAACCGCTCGAACTTTTTTTTTGCTCTCGTCTCGGGATCGCGAAAGGGCCCAAATGTTTTTTTGCTCCTCTTTTTTTCTGCGCTTCGCGCTCCCAAAATGCGTTTTTACGATGTTTAACGTCGCGTACGTCTTGTTTTTTTGCAGCTCGAGAAGCGCGACTGAAACATTTGTAAACGTTTATGATTGAGAGTCGTAGTTTTTCTCCCCCCTTTCTTTTTTTGCAGTTCACCGGCGGATGAAAAAAAAACGCGGCGTTTATTTTCGTAAAAAGACTAAAAATGCCGGAAAAGACACGAGAAAATACGACGCCGGATATTATCTTCGAAGAGTAAACACAATAATACGCCGTCAGGGCTCTGGAGCACGCAACGTCTTTTTTTTGGCCCCGCAGCGTTGAAAAACGACGAGACGTCTTCATCCTTTTTTTGTGTCGCCGAGCAACAAATCTCTCGCTCGTTTCTAACAGAAAATTTCATTGGCCGGGTAAAAAAATCGTAAAAAACACAACTGTGCCGAGAATTTTTAAGGGGGCGACGCGTTTTTTGTTTTCTTTGCTCGCGCACTCGTTCTTCGGGGAAAATAACGAAGCGAGAGTGATATACGAACCGGAGGAAAAATTCGTATAATAAATCACATTGGATACGCGAAAAATTGGACGTCGTCGCATTGCTGTATGCATATCTATCTATATATGTATCCATATATATGCGCTTTTTCGCTCTCTCATAGTGACGACGAAATATGAGCTTCGATTCCCTATAACAGCAACAAGAGAACGAAAAACGTCATCTCGAACCGCGCTTCGCACTGTGACGACTTCCGAACGCCACGAATATTATTCAAGTCAAAGAAAAATTGCGTCTGCGGGAAACTCGTTGCATGTATGTGGTATTAATTGTATGGTAAAGGTATGCGTCGACGCGTTTCATGTGAATATAAACATATATAAAAGTATAAATGTAAATATGAATCTAAATATAAATATAAATATAAATATAAATATAAATATAAATATAAATATAAATATAAATATAAATATGAATATAAATATAAATATAAACATAAATATGAATATAAATATAAATATATATATATATACAGTGTGTCCCTCTTATCTCTGCCACCCGAAATAACTCGGTAATTATCGTCATCACAAAAAAACGTTCTAGACAAAACTTGTACGGTGTGAAGGGAGCCATCAAATGCGACTAATTTTTTTTTATTTCGGTGGAGGCGGTGACGCACAGTGAAGGTCACCTCCACTTTTTCAAATGGAATGGTACATTTTTTTTCAACCATCTTGTGGAGCACCTCAAGCCGCATAAAAATTAGACGGTCAAAGTCGTTCAAGATCATTCAAGGTCACCTATTAAAATGAAATACAAATTAAAATATCTCGGATGACAACCAAATATTTGGTAGTGATCCGAGATATTTAGATTTGTATCATCGATACTGACCTTGAATGACCTTGAACGACTTTCACCCCCTAATGTTTTTTATGCTTGAGGTGCTCCACAAGATGGTTGAAAAAAATGTATCATTCCATTAAAAAAAGTGCAGGTGACCTTCACTGTGCGTCAGCGCCTCCACCGAAATAAAAAAAAATTGATCGCATTTGATGGCCCTCTTCACACCCTACGACTTTTGTCTGCAACATTTTTTTGTGACGTCGATAATTACCGAGTTATTTCGGGTTGCAGAAATAAGTATATTTCCCTGTATATTTATATATATGTGTATAACACACAGGGTGGCCCGTAAGCTGACGTCTAAAACGAAAATCAAGATGCCTCGTATCGATACCTATCCGAATCAGCCCCATGTATGTTTTACGATCTTTTTTAGTTTCCGAGAAAAGAGGATTTCAAAATGTTTTTTTTCCACCTATCTTGTAACATTGACTTTTATGTTTCTTTTCTTTTGTGTTTGCACTTTCCTCTTAGAAGTTTTGAAATTCTTTCGAGAGTCATTTAGACTAGTATGAGTCTTTTTTTATCATCTGAACTTTGATGACTGATCCCGTGCTGAAATTGTTGTGGGGATCCAATTGGATTCTAGAACATAACGCTCTTACATTGGATTCCCATCGAGATTCCTCCTTGGAGTGTACGAATCCAATTTGCAACCCGAATAAACCTACATTATCTTTTCTACACAAAATGTATGGAGATATACAAAATGAGAGGACTTAAAAAAAACTATCAACCTTATCTTGAAAAAGCGTCAATCGCTTAAAAAAGGATATTTTAAAAATCGATTTGTATCACGTCAATAAAAATCCACTGTAATTATAGTTTGTTACTTACTTTCTGCACTTTGATATAATATCAGCGCCCACGTATACCCACGCTCACAAAGCGTGCAGGTTATATTCCAACACACCGAGTTTTTTCTTGTGCATTTTCACATATTTTTTATTCGAACGTAGTGAGAGTTTTTTCAACCTTTCATAAAAATCTGAGGCACTTTCTGTAGTGTTCAGTTGGTCATTTATTTATTTGCTTAACAGTGCACTTCACAACGATACCACAAATAGAAAAAATCCCAAGGAAAACACATACACATAAGAAAAAAAAATCGTTTTTTTCCCCTCAAAAACCGTAAAACGGTACTTTGAAGTTCAGGGTAACTTTGCCAGTTTTCGGGGCTACTTTGACTACCAAAATACTTTTAAATCGTTCAAGTTTATTATAATGTTGCTAAAGTTGATTGTAATGTTGCTCAAGTTGACTTTGATCTCGATGACAATTATAAGACTCATTAGGTGCCTATAATATCACCCCAGGTACTTGATATTTTTATGTAAAATGTTTCCTTAAGGGAGGCCACCACTGTAACTGCCCATTCTCAACCGTTTTCTTTGGATTTTTTTAAAGAAAGGAATAAAATACATGGTCAAAAGAGCTTTTAGGTTTTATAAGGTATATATCGATATGAAAAAAAATTATTTGTCAAAAGTATACAAAATGGCGACGCATGAGTCACTATAGCACTACTGTTTTTCAGCCAACCCTCTCCGCGGCACGCAGTATAACAGTCGTAAATGTAGTCCCGGAACTACGAGTGAAATATTTTCGTTAATTATACTATTTTTAGCAGTCAAATACGGGGGGAATTAAAAAATAATTAAAATAAAAATAGAGACGAGTTTGAAAAAACGTTCGTTTTTCGACGATAATTTTCATCTCAAAAGTGATATATTTTTTACAATTTTCGATTCGTCGAAAAAAGCGCTCGTACTTGACTGTTAAAGCAATCTACGAAGTTACAGTGAAAATTTCAAGTCGACTGGACGAAAATTGTTCGAGTTCTGCTGCCTCAACAACGATGACAATTTGGTTATAAAAAATCGTTGTTTTTCTTTAATTCCATTCCATATATATAATGCATAAAATATTACATTTTTTATCAAAATGATTCCAAAGTAACCCTTAATCTTTGACATAAGTTGCATTTCAAACCCCTGTAAAACAAGCCCTACACTCGAAGGTACTTTGACACTAAAAAAATGTATACATAAAATTGTGAGGGGGTGGTGCAGCATGACTTTCTTATACATTTGATAGCCAAAGGACACACTGTTCTATTGGAGCAAGAAAAGTTGGTATCTAGAATGTCAAAAAAAAACGTTACCTGCAAGAAACTTCTAAAACCTGTTCAAAGTAGCCCCGTTTTACGGTATTGGATACGAGGCATCTAGATTTTACTTTCCAACGTCACTCCTCGGCCCATCATGTCTATACGTCTCCCCGTGTGTGTGAATCGGGTCGTAATACGAATACAGCGATTTTGAACGCCCGCAGCGAGAGTAATAAAATTCGCGCGCGGACTCTTCGAGTATATCGTGGATGATGCATCCTCTCCCATAATTCTCGTATACGCGAAGTGAGGAATAAAAATGACCGAGAGCGATAAAAGAAGAGAAGCGTATTGCGTTAAAGTAACGAATTTCGGCGTGTTATTTGGCCCGCACGAAGAAACATTCGGGACCGTTTAAGCTTTGAATGGAAAGAAATTATCAAAGATATGCCATTCATGCTATACTCAATTTGCGGCATTAAAAGAGCACTCCCCTCGTGTATATTTGCTTGTACGTATCTGTATATCTGTGTATACATAAAAACAGTAAATTGCCGGGACATTATATTGCAGTAATTCCTCGCGACAGACACCCGCCTTATCTCGAAAAGATCTCGTCAGCCTCCCGCGGAGCAAGAGCACTATCAAAATCCACGTCCTCGCACGTTTCACGACTCCGCGTTTGTGTGAAGCGTTTTGTCATTATTCTTCCCGTTCGTGTGACACTGTCCCGGGCGATATACACGTATGGAAATACGCGTGTGGAGTAGGGACTATCTTGGGTCTCGCTTGACGCGGAAGTATCGTCGTATATCAGAAATTCGTGACCACCGGTCCCCATACATATATATATATCGACTTAAACACGTGTATGTGTTATTAACGACGATGGAACCCTATGGCGTTTCTCAAAGTATCAAATTTATGCTAATCAACACGTTTCAAATTTCATTATTTTTTTTCTTCGCGTTATTTACGATTGGGACGCATTAGCCACGACACAAATCATCCTTCTTTTATTGTTTTTTTTTTCCTTTTTCTGAAGATTTCTTCTTTTCTGGGCGCGATAGAGGCTAATCTGGTATACGCACACTTTGGATCTTTGAAATATGTAATCGACGTACCGCGGACTCCCGTTGAAAAAGAATTTAAAAAAAAGAACAACAACAACGACTCCGAATGATCAAACACGTGAAATAATTTCCCGATAAAATAATGACGAGACACGACGATAAAATGACACTCTGCATATCCTCAGGCGCGTCTCGGCTACTTCGAGTTTCGACATTTTTAAGTGTATACCACACTCCGATCGGCGATGGATCGAGGATCCTTTGTCCTCGTTATGTGCGAAAGGAAGTGGCACGAGCGCGTCCGTCCGAATAAAAATCAATGTTCAGACGCTTCTGTAATACAAAATGACACGCATCGTCGTTTCGACGCCCAGGCCCAGCCACCAAGTCCGCGAACACAATCTCAAAAAATCGTCGATCCACCTCAGCATTGACGAAAGGTGACTTTTCATCCGTAAAAAGAGTCTCTCTTTTACGAAAAATCAATTCAATCACTCCTTGTGTACCGGCGTTCTAAATGGAAATTTGAAAACGCATGAGCCATCGACGTAATTGGAAAGACCCAGACACAAACGTGTGCTGCGAATAATAAATTGTATTTATTGTTCGAAGACCTGCATGGATCCAACGACGCTTGTCAAAAGAGAGAGAGAGTGGGAGGGAGAGAGAGAGAGAGAGAGAGAGAGAGAGAGAGAGAGAGAGAGAGAGAGAGAGAGAGAGAGACGGGTGGAAGGGTGGTGACAGGTAGTAACGCGTGCGAAACGTCGAAAGTGTACGGAGGAACGCGATGTATACATCATCCCAATCCAATGGAATGCGCTCGTGAAGCGCATCATCGCGGTTGACCTACGGCACATAGATTCGTCATCAGGCGACGATTACGCATGTAATGTTTTAAGGGGGGAGTTTGTTTCTGTTACACTCTGCCACAGCTCCGCCATTTTGATGATAAATGAATAAAAAAAATTGTTTTGTATACTTTATTACACTATTAAAGTATACCTATTATCATTTGATAAATTTAGAATCATTACTTCTTAGTTTAAAGAATATCTCTCAAAACTACCCGCGTAGAAATTTCGATGGGGCCCAGATCAGGGCCTGATCAGGTTGCCTGACTGCCCTGGTAGGACACTAATAAGGCAGCCTGAAAGGGCCCTACTAGGCAATGTAACGTTGTGTCACATATGGGCCTGATCTGGTTGCCTGATCAGGCCCCTATCAGGTTGTCTGATCACAAAGAAATGCATATAATATTTCAAAAAACCAAAATGGAATGAACCACTTAATTTAGTGTTCCACTACAATTGATTTTGTATCATAATTCGTCATTCCCTGGCCTGCTGAAACGTTTTTGTTCGAAGAAAATATTTCGCCTAGATGGGAATTGAACCTCGTACCTTCCTACCCAAAGCTAGGCACGCTGCCCCTATGCTACCGAGTGCTTGTAACGTCTTAGTCCCAGATATGGCATAACGGACCAAATGAATTCCTATAATTATTTGTTGTATCACATAAAGTATATCAATTAGTTAATATCGTTGTGACAATTAAAGAGGTTTATCGAATAACATGCTATAGATTTTTGAAACTTAAACTTATATATATATAGTTCTCTCTCTCTCTCTCTCTCTCTCTCTCTCTCTCTCTCTCTCTCTCTCTCTCTCTCTCTCTCTCTCTCTCTCTCTCTTCGCCTTACAAAGCTGCCGAAATCTTCTAACACGCATCCGAGTTGCATAACGTTTTTTGTCGTGACAGTCTATAGCACCTTTTTTTAACTAGAATTCAGGAATGCATCGAAACTCCGAAGCTACGATGCTGTAAAATTGAAGTTTCCATGTGAAAAATGAGAGGTTATGTGCATCTAGCGACTGCTGAGGCAGGCATAGGGCAAGCCTATTTATGGCCTCATCAGGGAAAGCCATAGTAGGGCCTATCAGGGCAAGCCTTGATAGGGCCCTATCGGGGAAAGCCTTAGTAGGGCCACATTAGGGACAGCCTTAGTAAGGCCCTATCATGAAAAGCCTTAGTAGGGCCTATCAGGGCAAGCCTTGGTAGGGCCCTATCGGGGAAAGCCTTATTAGGATCTTATCAGGGACGGCCTTAGTAGGGCCATTTTAGTATAGCCTGATGTAGGGCGTAAACACTTCCGGCCCGATCGGGGCCGGATCAGGATGTCCGTAATAGGTGTTACCCCTATCACACCCCGATCGGTGCCTGATCCTGGTCAGGCTAACCCTAAGAAATTTCTACTCGGGTACTGAATTTTTTCCCGTCTAAATGTATATCCCGCCTTAACTCTTTTTGCACCGTGTGATAGTTCTGTAACAAACAATCCAAGTCCTCACAAAATCCCATATGGACATTCAATTCTTTTTTAAGACGGGAAATACCTTTAGGGGAAAGAAATCCTAAATTTCATTATTTTTTTTTTAAAGGAAATATTTCTTTACCATTGTTGGCAATTAGGGTATGTTTTATTACTACTTTTGGCTGTAACATGCTATTTTTTATTTCTTAATAATTAAAAATGGCGGAGGTATGGCACGATCTTCTAAACGGGTTGCGGGGGATGTTGTCAGACGACGTGACATGAAGCGTCGGCGGGCTTAATCTGAAAAAATAACCAACGCAGATTTTTCTTTCGTTAACACGTATACGCAGAATATGAACCAAGAAATAGTGAGAAATGTTGAAAATCGAAGAAATGGCACGCTTTAAAATAAAAGATTGATTTTTTCGAAAGATAGCTACATTTTGCAATTGAAAAATACTTTTTTTTTTATTTTCAAAAACATTTAGGGTCATGTTTTAGACAATAAGATTAGAAAGACTTATACCAAATTTCATCAGAATCGATCGATACGTTTATGAGGAAAAAAAAACACTTTTCATTTTTCTCTCTTGTATATATACTTCCCCGCGATTTTTTAACTCGTATTATCGTTTTGTAGTGCACTGTTAAGCAATACATAAATGGCCAACTGAACTCTAAGGTTCAGTTCAATGCCTTAGATTCTGATCGAAAGTTGAAAAAATAGCTTCCGGAGGAGCTGTCACCGAAGTTTGGATGATAAAAAAATACTTATACTGGTCTAAATGACTCCCAATCGCTTTTGAAGACTTCCAAGAAAAAAGCACACCCAAAAAGGGCAAAAATAAGTAAAAAAATCTACGCTACAGGGTAGCTCGAAAAAGAACATCATTAATGCTCTTTTCTCGAAAACTAAAAAAGATCGTAGAACATACTTGAGGGCAATTCGAATAGGTATTGATACGAGGCATCTTGACTTTCTTTTTGGACGTTATTTTACGGGCCACCCTATATATTGTGAAAACATATGAGAAGAAACAGCTCGATACGGGTCTCGTAGTATCGCAGAAATTTATTACGACTAATTTCATTAAACACGAACCTCTCTCTCTCTCTCTCTCTCTCTCTCTTTCTTTCTCTCCGCAACTTTGCATCGCAGGCTGGCTACGTACACTAGCATTTGCGAGAAAGCAGAGATAACTGAACACGTACATTAAGGCATATACCAAACGATGTTCCCGGGGTGGAAAATTATTATACGGCCAATATTCCCTTTACAAGAACCTACCATTGCTCAGTGACTGGATTTATCGGTCTTCGATCCTTAATAATGTTCCGGGGCAATCAAAGGTAGGGATTAAGTTGGTACAGCTGCACACAGCGGATTGTTTTTGCTTTCGTAGGCTAGGTGAAGATCGCGTGTGAGGTAATGATCTCATATGGAAAAATGAGCAAGATTATAGTGCCCGATTGGTATGTAACAGAATCCATGAATTTCCGTCTTTTGCACAACCGCAATTTGAAGATTGCTGGGGTCTGGGTAAGCCTGAAATTCCAAAAATATGATTTTTTATTGCACATAGTTGCTCTAGGATCTCAACTTTAATTTCCAACAAAGATTTTGTAATAGCTCTAGAAATTGACCGCGTTTAGCGATTTGTTTTGAACGTTTAAAAGCCGCCCACTCCGCAACGGCGAACCACCCCGGTGCGATTTACTTTCTTTGCGCTTTTCTCGAAAGTATGTTTTATGAAATGATGCTAGTCGTATCTCAACATCGATGCGTCCGATTCATTTTAAGGGGCCAGTCCACTTTGGTGTCACGAAAAAAAGGCTATTTTATCAAAGATATGAATATAAAAGTTGTTGGGCTTGATTGATAAAGTCTTGAAATACATTTTAAAAAAATTTAATTCTTTTTTATTCATTTTTTTATTCATTCAAGTCCATTAGATCCAGTATGACACCAGCTACAAAATGACCCTCGGATATGAAGTTTTATCAAAAAATAAAAAAATGACAGATGAAAAACGGAAAAAGTTTAAAAAACGCATTTTTTCGCAGTTTTTCGCAAAAAAAAGAGTAAAAATCAAAATTTTTAATCCATCGAGGGTCATCTTGTTGCGAATCATGTTTACAATATGTGGTTTAAATTTCAAGAGAATCGGTTTATTAGTTTTAGAGATTCGATGGAGCTCGATTTTGTGAACGTTGTTTCGAGAAAAACGCGATTGAAGTATACTATGAAAAATTCTTACCTAAACTCAATCGGCAATTCCTGCACCGTAAAAAATCCCTTCTGATTGCTCATCATCGTCGATTTCTTCAAGTCTTGCTTGCTTTCGATTTTTTGAAATTTTCAAAGTGGACTGGCCCCTTAAATTCGGACGGCCATAGTCTATAACATTTTCCACCGTACGGCCGGATGATTTTTCGATATGCTTATCCATTTATGAAGAACACACCATTGAAGTTGTGTATTTTCTTCGAAAGTAAAACTTTTTTCTGCAGCTTGCCTTGTCCGTAATTTTCAAAATTTCGACAAACTATCCTTTCATACGGAATTTTGATCATTATACTAGAAGTACATTTTTCATTTCGTGTCACCCTAGTTGCCACAACCAAGAACCTACGGCGATAGGCCATACAGCAACAACGGCACTTTTTTTGAATAATAATAACTTCATTGCTTATCAATACTTTCAATTAAAAAACTCAAACTTAGCAAGCCTATGTATTAATTATGTGTAAAATCCCGACCACGTCACGCCAATATTCTAATCGTAAAAAAAAATTGAAAATCTATCGGTTTTTTTGGCGCCAAGCAAACCAGTTGAACTATTTGATGCTCGTTTTAAGGGGTCTTCTCACTTTACATCCTAAAAAAGGCTATTTTCATGCATTTTTTGATAGGGTGATATTATAGATATTGATATAAAAGTTGTTACACTTAATAAATACACTTTCGAAATACATTAAACATTTTTTTATGTATTTATGTAACCCAAACAAACTTCAAACGCGTTTTTCTCGAAACGTTTTTCAACGGCTTGTTGATAACAACTTCGAAACTATTGAACCGATCCTTATGAAATTTTAACCACATAATCTTTGCAACTATAGCTATAGCGCATGTCAAGGATTTTTTCAAATTTTGGTATTTACTATTTTTGTTTGCCAAAAACGGTGAAAAATCACGTTTTTTTTGTTTGTTCGAAAAAAGTCCGCCATTTTGTTATTTTTTAATATATCGAAAATCGTATGATATGCGCATTAAAGGGTTACCCCCACTAGCGATTTTGAAAAAATCGATTTTTTTTATTGCATTTTTTTGAAGTGCAATTTGAAGTGCAGTTTTTTTTTTGATGCCCGGAATAGATGACTCTATGTAAGTTTACAAAAAAAATATTTTCTTCGTGTAAACTGAAATTGAAACTTTAAACGCGTTTTTCTCAAAATGGCATTTCTGAAGTCGGTGACCAAGATTACTCGAACACTAATGAACCGATCTTCTTGAAATTTTGCAGGCTTATTTAATACATAAAAATGTAGTCTTTAATCGTTCGATTTTTTTTCGAAAAAAATGGCAGTTTTATAGCCAAAAAACGGCCGTTTTATAGCCAAAAAACGGCCGTTTTTTTCGTTAAAATCGAACCATTAACTTTGACTGTCCGCCATTTTGTGAAAAATGAATATTTTTTAAAATCCTCCGATTAAAGACTAGTTTATACTTATATTTGACTAAATCCATCCGCATTTTTTTTCAGATGATCCACTTCGCCGCAATGTTCGTCACCGCAAACCGTGTATATGAAAACATTATTTCATTGACGGCCATTTGCCACTAAACAATGTAATATTTTTCAATAAAAAAATTACTGAAAGTTCTTCAAGATGTGTTCTTCAAGATGGTATATTGATCGATTAAAAAAGTTTTGTAGTTTTCTTTTAAAAAAATCATGAAAAAGGCCTTTTTTTGCGCTACAAGTGGGGGTAACGCCTTAACATACTGAATGTAAAACCGTTTGATTTTTTTGTTTCGGATGATCCACCTCCGAGATTTCGTCAACAGCGCAGAGCTACAATTTTTTTCGGACATTTTTTAATTACCATTTTCGTCTATAAAAAGTGACTTAAATAAATAACAACATTTATAAACGTATTTATTAAGTGTAACAACTTTTATATCAATATCTAAAATATAAACCTATCAAAAAAGTTCATGACATTTAATTTATTGGGGGGGGGGGGGGGGGGGCATTAATGGCGCACATCCGCCTTGGCTGCTAGACTTACAATACCTTCATTCGACTCATTATAAAACTGTAAGAGTTTGGGATGGTAATAAGGCTCGATAGTAATTATTTTTGGGGAACTCGGTTTCCGCATCCGGAGGAATCTGCGCAGGACAGGACGACAATATCGTATGTATGGGACGAGCAGGTACGCCGAGCCGGAGTGGTTTATTGTTCAAGTACGATACATCAGGAGTGTATAGATGTATATAACGTAACGTGTCCATGTAATATATGCCGAACGTCGATTACGTGCTATCCGTTCGCAAATTCTATCCTTATCGACCGAGCACATTGACGAGACGTCCTCGAGTCAGGACGGTCACTTATATGGACCGGAATATCGCGTACACGTGGCTACCTTAAAAGGCCACGTATATTGCACACATACAGCTGTTATAGGCGCGAACGACGGATGCGTCGAATCGCAATTCAAGTTCAGACGAGTTCTCCATTGTTCGAAATCGAGATACGCGAGACTCGAAGAGATATCTCCTTAAAAGAACACCAGTGTCATATTTCATGAAAACTTATCTCATACGCTAATGGTGCTCGTCTAGATGGTGATAGTATGTTGCGAGCATGTGTCATTTTCGTATTATCGTAGCTTTACTATTAAGGCGAGAAATCCCTTTAAGAGCGTGAAAAATAGGTATTTTTCGGGAATTTTTTTAGAGGGGATAAAATAGTCTGATCATTTTCAAATTTTGACAAGAGTTTATTATGACTGTCAAGTTAAAAAAAAAAATTGTTGGGATGACCAACAAATTGCGGCGTTATTAAGGGTCTTCGGACGCCTGTTTTCCGCGACATCGAAAAGTGCTGCAGTCACTCTTTTTCTGTTGATCTGAAAAAAATTTAATAAGTGTCATTCGTTTACTGACATATCAAGGGGAAGGATATACCCAAAAAATGATGAAAAAGTGCAAAATTGAAAATTTGGGAGCCTTTTTACTCCAAAGTTCGAATTTTCGACATTTTTTACCCCAAAAAAATTATTCATTGACACGCTGCCTTTCAAACTTTAGGTATATCCTTCCGATAATATTACTGAGAGTAACCTCCCAAAATTTCATCCAAATCGGTCGAAAACTTTTTGAGCTACAACACGAGCAGTTTTTGAAAAAGTAGTTTCGAGATAATCGCGTTTAAAGTTTAAAAAATCGATTTTTTTGAAAATTCTGAAGGGATTTCTCGCCTTAAGGCAGGTTTCCACTTTATTGAGCTGAAAAATCTTTCATTTTTGCGGAACAATATGTAACATGAATTATTGGAATTTGGCACAGGCGTAAATGTATTATTACTGATTGAAACATCCATTCACGGGCTATAAAGGTATGGTCTGGAGCATAATTTTGGTGGTGTTGAATGTCTTTATGATTTTAAGCAGAGATAGCAAGAGTATAACATTAACCAACTTTTGCTTACAGCTGGTCGCCAATCATTTTAATTTCAACTGGAAGTTTTGACTATCAACTCTGGCAATTTCAATCTTCCGGAAAAATCAAACAAAGATTTTTTCGATCCAACAAAGTAGCAACCGGGGGGGGGGGGGGGCTCCATAAGCTTGGGGCCTAAAAACAGGTCGATGTTCAATATTATTTTCTGATGAAAGTATTGGAATAATGAGATTGGGATTTTACACACAATTAATACATAGTCTTGCCAACCGTGAATATTTTTTACTTGCAAAATATTGATAAACATTGAAGTTATTATTATTTAAATAAAGTTCCACCGTTGCTGCATGGCTAATCGCTGTAGGTGGTACTGGCGCCTAGGGGTGATACGAAATGAAAAATAAAAAAAATGTACTTCTAGCATAATTTACAAAACTTTCGTATGACCAGATACTTTTTTTAATTTTAATAATTACAAAAATGGCAAAATGTCGAAAAAATGATAATTTTTTCGACAAAAAGGAATCGTTTGTTATGAACAAATGGATGAACATATCAAAAAATTATCCAGTCATACGATAGAAAATGTTACAAACCATCCTCTCCTCGAATTTAAAGTGCGGCTCACACTGTCGCACGAAACACAGTTTCGACAAAAATCGTCATAAATCGGATCAATTTTCCGAATATTCCCAAAATCTTTGAAATGAAAGTCAAGACCCTGAGCTATGAAATAAATAAAAATGATCTCATTCTTCAAATGTCACGCTTACGCAGACCCCTTAAATGACAAGCGTTCGCGTCAACTGTTACACCAATTTTTCCACCGAGGTTATCGTCAGATGCGTCGTGAAATAACCCGTCGCCATTATCGATGACCCGTCGTCATTGTCGATAAATTATTATTCGTCTTTCTTTCACAAAGGCCACACTTCCCCAATCTCTTGTACGACAAACACGATTGGTCACGCTGCGCGCAAGAAGAATGTGCACATCCGCGAAATAAGAAAAGGGAAACAGTGTTTCGCAGGGTCGAATTATCATCGTTGCAGCGTGCAACGATAGTGCGACCGTGACTGCATTTGCATTCAAGTCGATAATTAAATCGAGATAAATGGATCTCCTCCCACGTGAGTGCAATTCCTTCTGCTTCGATCTCCCCCGAGACTATAGCGGTTAGGTTCGAGCGCGAAGAAAGAGAAGAAAGAAAGAGAGAGAGAGAGAGAGGTCGCGTGTGCTGGAGACGCGAGACTTGCGTGATTCACGCCGCCTGCCGGTCGCTCTAAATAAATTCGTGCGAGTGAGCCAAACAGGTAGTTCTGTACTCCCACTCCGTCTCCCTCGCCCCGCGGCTACATCACGTGCTTTGGCGGATGGAAGAGTTGGCGTCGCGAGACGGACGAGAGAGCGCGCGACGTCGACGACGGTGGCGCGTCTCTCCCAAGCCTTTCGAATCACGCCGTCCCACGCGACCGCCGTTCGTTTGCCCTCTCCCCCCCACCCGCCGATATACACGCCGTACTGCGCTATCTACGGCTAACCCACGCACGGCTCGATCTTCGCGCACACTACCGCGCTTCCCGTCCGTGTCCGACTTGTCACGGGGCCGTAGAAATCGAATGCACAAGGAGACCGAGAGAGAGAGAGGCTCAAGGCGCGACGAAGCGAAGGAAAGGGAGACGCTCGCTCCCCCACCACCACCCACGAGTCCTATAGACGTTTCCCCCTCGCGAGCGTGGCACGCTGCTCGGTCTCACCGTCTCGCCACGCACGACCGAAGGTCGCGGAGCGAGCGTGGCGCGTGGTGGGGGAAGGAGCGCTCACGCCGCGCCCAATGGGTGAGCGTCGGTCACACGCCGCGTCGAATCCCACCACCTCGATTGGCGCTGGGGATTCATCCTGTCTCGCTCTCGCTCCTTGGGCTTCGAAGCCTCTTCCTCTTCCACTCTGCCTCTCTGTATACATCTATACCTAAACTCTTCCTCGCTGATCTCTCTCTCGCTCTTTCTC
This sequence comes from Ophion slaviceki, assembly GCA_944452715.1. NCBI lineage: Eukaryota > Metazoa > Arthropoda > Insecta > Hymenoptera > Ichneumonidae > Ophion > Ophion slaviceki. Next base: position 28,155,515 of record OX101788.1, read on the forward strand.
ACGGGCCGCTGCTGCTGGCCGATGCGCGGGGTAGAACACACCGTCGTGCTTACTCTTCCCCCTCTCTTTCACTTTTCTTATTTCTCCTTTTACAGCTCCCTGGTACGATTCTCGAGCTCGCTCCCTCGCGCTCTCGTGTGTACTCCGAGGAGCGACTCACGCCAACTCTTCTGGGACCTGCCGCCTCCGACGATGCGCCCAGCTTTTTCTCTCCTTTTTTCCTCTTCTATACTTCTTCTATCCGTCTCTCTCGCCGCCCCGCGGTCGCTCTTCCACGAACTACCGGCTTATCCCTTCTCCGTACTTACACTCTTGTGTGGATACATGTATATATATATCGTTCCTTGGCATGAGGATCTCGAGTTTTGCTGCGATGGAATGCTCGAGGGAGGGGGTCTCTATCTCTCTCTCTCTCTCGTCCCGTAGAGTTTTTTTCCCTCTCTCCGCGGCGATTGTTTTTTTTTTCGCGTAGAGGCTCGCGGCTCCTATTTTGTGTAGGAAAGAGACAGAAGCTCGGAGCAGATCAAGAGCTATCGATCGATTTGCACGAACGCCCGTGGATCTATTTACATCCAGGATTTTCCCATGCGTGGGGGCCCCCACTCGAAAAGCCGGCTAGGCAAATAGAAGTGGCGCCACGCCGAAAAGAAAGACGCACAAAAGCGCCTCCGTACGTATACCGACGATCTAATCTCTCACTTTGCGAGTCAAAATCCCGAAGCTCGGATTATCATACGCATGAGCTGCCTCGAGATTAAAATTATTATCTCCCGGTACACTCCCCGAGCGTCGTCAGAGTCCCCGATGAGTAGGAATACGGAAACGGGCGCGGCTTCGGGCAATAAACCCCGATCCCTATTGCGTTACGGTTTTCGCAGATACGACAGCGCCAAAAGGAGGCCTTTATCCTCGAACCCCTCGGATCCGATAGGATCCCGATCCTAGAGAGGCTTGGCAATGCGACTGGCTCAGACTCTTGTCTCGAACGGTAATTGCGTGTCTCTCGACCGCGAGAGCCTGACGTCAGATTAACGTCTGCGGAACGAAATATCGGAGACGCCACTTTACGGACGGTCAAAACTTTTCCACGGATCAAGGTGGAAGTGCGGCGAGATTTTTTAGACGGGAAAGTGTGTTCGATCGATGTAGGAGGCTCGAAGTAGGAAACGGTCGAAAAAGGGAAAAAGTTGCTCACATCTAAGCAATTGAACTTCTCGTGAGAAATCGGATATTTTAGGCGAATAGAAAATTAATTTAGAAAATCAAAATCCAGGAAACGTACTATCAAGCGAAACCGTGAATAAAAAAGTATTGTGTTTTGGGCAGATTAGCACTGTTTCTCATATCGGATTTCGGCGTCATTGGATGCAATTAAGGGGGCTGAATAAACAGGATTTTTTTTCCTCGAAAATACGATTTTTTATTACATAGTTTTTTCGCTTTAGAACGAAACGTGAATTTGCAACAAAAAATTTGAGAAAATTCTAAGAATTGACCGAGTCATGACGATTTTTGTGAAGTGTCAGATCGCCCACTGTGCAACGGCAGACCGCCCCGCTACGATTTACTCTTTTTCTTTTGTGTTTTTCTCGAAACTGTTTTACGAAACGGTGTGGCTGTACCTCCAAATCTATTCATCCGATTCACTTTGAATTCGAACGGAGCGTAATTTATAACATTGCTTATCGTATGATCGGATGATTTTTTTAATATTTTTATCCATTTGTCAACAACAAATGACTAAAGTGATTTTTGTCGATATTGTACTTTTTTACGGCTGATCGTTTTCGTAATTTTCAAAATTGCAGAAAAATATCCGGTCAAACAAATGTTTTATTTTTATGCTGAAATTTTTTTTTCAAAAAGTCCAATTTTTTATTCCTGATCTCAGTTTCCAGAACCACCTACACCGATTGGCCCTGCAACCACGGCGGGACTGTTCAAATAATAATAACTTTAATATTTATTAATATTTGGTAATTAAAAAGTCCACACTTGGCAAGACTATGTATTAATTGTGTATAAAATCTCAGCCTCGTCATCCCAATACTCCCATCAGAAAGAAATATCAAACATCGACTTAAAAGCCTTAAGGGGCTATACCAGTGTGACACTTTAAAAAAATTGATTTTTTTTTGTGCCTTTTTCAACAGTCCATTGTATGGGCCAGGTATAGCTGATTAGCAGTTTATATGGTAAATATAATTTTATCTTGCAAAAACCGATAGTTAAATCTTTAAACGCGTTTTTCTCGAAATTACATTTTTCAAATTTGCTGACGTAACTCAAAGAGCAATTATCCGATTGACTCGAAATTTGAACTGAGTACTATTGAATGTATTTACTCTACAATGACGTAGGATATTTTTGATTGGATGAAAATTGACGATTTGGCATTGAAAAAAACGACCATTTCATAGGCAAGAAAACAGACTTTTTTCATAACTACGCCATTTTGTTAGATTTTGATATTTTTCGAAAATCCTACGTCATTGTACAGGAAATACCTTCCAGTTTAACGACATTTTTTCCTTTTTCGGTTTCAGCTAACTCAATCGGCCGGAATCATGTCAGCAGTGGAGGAACTATTTCTTTTGGCGCCTCCGAAGGCAGCGCATAAGTCGCTAGGATCTCAATATTTTTCTATGAAAAAATTACGCAATATAGGTCAAATATAGCCAAATACATTCTCAATTTTCCGAAACATTTAATTGAGTACTTTTCTTCCAAAAAATTTCCGAAAATCACCCAAATGTTCAGCCTTCACACTGGTATAGCCCGATAAACTGCGGGTATTTATACTATTTTCGTGCTTAAGGGGTTACCCCCACTTGCGATTTTGAAAAAATCGATTTTTTTTATTGCATTTTTTTGAAGTATAAGTATCCGGGCCCATACATCTGTATGGGCCCGGAATAGATGAGTCTATGTAAATTTACAAAAAAAAAAATTTTCTTCGTGTAAACTGAAATTGAAACTTTAAACGCGTTTTTCTCAAAATGGCATTTCTGAAGTCGGTGACCAAGATTACTCGAACACTAATGAACCAATCTTCTTGAAATTTTGCAGGCTTATTTAATACATAAACATGTAGTCTTTAATCGTTCGATTTTATTTTTCGAAAAAAAATGGCCGTTTTATAGCCAAAAAACGGCCATTTTTTCGTTAAAATCGAACCATTAACTTTGACTGTCCGCCATTTTGTGAAAAATGAATATTTTTTAAAATCCTTCGATTAAAGTCTAGTTTATACTTATATTTGACTAAATCCACCCGCATTTTTTTTCAGATGATCCACTTCGCCGCAATGTTGGTCACCGCAAACCGTGTATATGAAAACATTATTTCATTGACGGCCATTTGCCACTAAACAATGTAATATTTTTCAATAAAAAAATTACTGAAAGTTCTTCAAGATGTGTTCTTTAAGATGGTATATTGATCGATTAAAAAAGTTTTGTAGTTTTCTTTTAAAAAATTCATGAAAAAGGCCTTTTTTGCGCTACACGTGGGGGTAACGGCTTAAAAAACCTACCGAATTGTCTAAACAACAAGTTTTTCGAATAAATATGCAAACGGAACTCGTTGCACGCTTGAGGAACTTCGATCGGATCCATCCACGCTCAATCGTAAAAAAAACCCAAAGTCCTATAGAATTCACGGGTGAAACGCCTCGACCCACCTCGAAGACGTGTAAAAGCGAACAATGCGCTATTTGCGTGCCCCCCCCCCCCCACACTCGTACCCACTTCGCGAGATTGTAGTACGAGAAGCAAGATTTTTTTTTCACTCTCGGCCGCGTTGAAGCCGAGAAACGATGCAATATGTATTCGTGTTGTTAATATGTGGTGGAGAGACGCGTGCCAGATCGGGTCGCGCGTGCGTCAGTCTCTCGACGTTCTTCCAAACTCGTGCTATTTTCGATGAAGCCGTGACAAGTCAGCACACATACACACACCCACACACACGCGCACGAAAATACGCCGAGAATCTCATAAGGCGCTGACGTTCCGTCGCATACGTGAGTCTTGTCGCGAAACCGTACCAGATATATTCGCGAGTCGCGCGGCCCCGATACCACGGAATTATCGTTATACCGTCGCGGCCACGCACGCCACGCACACACGGAGAGAACGCGCGCGCTTGGCTCGTTCCGAAGGCGTGACGATCCGCGGGGGAGACAGCGCCTCGGAAATTGCGCAAGACCGAGAGAGAGAGAGAGAGAGAGAGAGAGAGAGAGAGAGAGAGAGAGAGAGAGGCAAAGTGTCAAGCCTCGGCTTCTTAATAATCGTTTACCGCGACTACGCCGTGGCGAGATAGAGCACGCGACAAGAAGCAATACCTGGCCGACATTGTACTCGCGTATGGATAAAGGAGTCGAGTTGCATAAGTGCTCGCAAACGTCCCAGTTACCGACGAGCCTGGCGTAGACCTTGCGCATGGAAGTCACAATCGTTCATCAAAAAAACCCATTTCCTTAAAGAAAACCCATTGGGTCCCTCATTCCCAATCCGGATATTTTCACATACAGCGTAATCCAGCCATAGCTGAATTTCGTTTTGAAAAACACCACAATTTACGTACGTTTTGGCCAAATAAAAGGAAAATCGAAAAAAAATTGTTTAAGGGGTTAGGCCACAGTGAGAAGTATAAAATCATGTGCGAATTTAACAATTTTTTTTCGTATGAAAAAGTGATTCACTCATAAAATTAATTACACAGCTATTTAGTACGAATATCAAGCTGTTAGAATTGTTTTTTGTTTCGATGTACAAAATTGCCGACCACTAATGTGTTCGGTAAATATTCGGAAGTGTCACTCCCGCTAAAAAGAGGCTGCACATTTTTCCATAAATTCTTTATGATTATAAAACCTTATATTAAGTTATATTTTAATGGCGCATATTTTTAATGCATTGACATTTTTTTTCGGTCAAATGTAAACATGCAAAATACAATGTGCGAATAGGTCACCAATATACTGCAACACAAAAGTATACACACTAATGTACATCGAGACTTAGGTAAGAAAATTTTCGAAAATATTCAGTTTATATTTCACAATGGAGTGTTTGGGTTTCTTTGGCTAAAAAAAAATCATCTCGATTCTGACAGGAGTTACACTTCCGAATATTTAGTATATTTTCTTTTATCTTTTTTTAGGCGCTCCCCGGCGTGACATTTGGCATCCACAATTTTTTGCCTAGAACAAAAAACAAAAATTCAAAAGTTCAAACAAAAGTTATGGGTATGTGAACTTAAGAAATGAATTTTTAGTGAAAAGTTTCATTATAACGGCTCATAAAATGAACAGTTTGCGATTAATCGGAAATTCGGTACGCACTTCTCTGCGAAATGCAATTAGGAACATAACTTTTGAATTTGAAGTAAATCGAGTGAAAATTGTTGAAGTTATTTGTCACGCCAATTGGAAAAAAGCTGTTTCGAGAAGTCGGCCATTTTGTACATCGAAAAAAAAAATTCTAACAGCTTGATATTCATACTAAATAGACGTGTAATTAATTTTATGAGTTAATCACTTTTTCATACAAAAAAAAATTGTTAAATTCGCACATGATTTTGTGCCCCTTACTGTGGCCTAACCCCTTAATCGATTGGAATCGTGGTGTTTCGTATGAAAGAAGTGAGGGCGCAGTCTCGACGCTGCGGAGCCGAAAATCCCTTGGATTAATCGCCGACACGCATGCCCCGAGGGCTCACGGGGGTTCCTTGGCGTGGCCGCTGCACGACCGCGCGCCGTTTGGGCCCCACCGACCGCGCGGCACGTTGATCGCAGCGCCGCTTGTGGGGGAAGGCCCCCGGTGGGGGTAAGCGCGCAGCGCTCGAGCTGGGCGGAGTGGGGGCAAGGGTCCTTTCTCACAGAGTATCGGAGTGCCGCCGTCTCTGTCGAGTGTCGGAATTCAACGGCAAGGGGGGGGATGGTTTACTCGCTTTGTATATACGTATATAGATGTATGGGCTGTAGGCTCGAAAATCCATGGGCTCGAAGCGTCACGCGCTATCCCCACTCCCCCTCCTCTCTAGTTTCCCCCTCCACCATTCGATAAGCGCGCCTTCAACGTTACAACAACCACCACCACCACCCGAGTGAAATTCCAAGGCTCTCTCGACGTAGCCAAGCACGCTCCTCGCACGCCAAGGGACAGAAATCGTTGCGCTCTCGAGAGACGAGTCAGTCGAGCTCTGGCGCGCTTTGCGAGAGGTCGAAAAATCTCTGTGCTGAGAAAGAGAGAGAAAACGAGATCTTGGAGTCGTGCGATCGAAGCTCGAGCTCTCATTCACAAGAGCCACTTCGATACTAGATACACACGCGACAATATTATATTTCGGTGTCGATCGACGAATCGCCTTTTGGATTACATTGACTTCGGAGTGTTGTTGTTGTTGTTGTTGTTTTTTTTTCGGTTTGCGAAAAATTTCGCCTCTCGGGCGTATCAGTGAGAAGCCGGCAATCACTCGCCTGGATTATTATCTGAAGTGAAGTGTGTACGGTTGTTACTTTAACGAGGGTGTGCGAACGCCTCGGTTGGTAATCGTACGGGGAGAAAAGGGGCAATTGAAAGAGTCGGGATTGTTCTGTGATAACAACGAATATTGAACAATGGTGACCGGAGTTGGTGCTACGATGCCAACGGGTGGTGTCACGGTCGGTGCCACACCACCGGCTGCCCACGTGCCGCAGGAGGCTGGACAGCCACCTGTACAAGCCACCAACGCCAATAATTCGGCAACACCCAACACCGCCACCCCAACCGCCACGAGACGGTCCGGCGAAAATCGACGGGTTAGTTTCGGAAATTCAACTTCTCGAAAATAGACCAAAAATAATTGGGTTCGGAGATGAAAAAAATAAAACAAAAAATCGAGTACACGTTTGCACAAAAATTGGGGGGGAATTATTCCTATCGAATATCGGGGAAATTGTCGAAGTCGCGATTGTAAAGTCGAGATTTTTTTCAACGAATGGGTGATGGTATCGGGAAAAAATTGAATTTCCAAGACATTTGGAAAAAGCGCGAGCTCAATGTTAATAATGTATCGAGTCTACATTATTTATATACAATTGATGAATGATTGATATCGAAGTCGATCGATCCGCATGATCTTCGAACTTGAGCCATTCGGATCGAGAGCGCAGTCGCGAGCCAAAGTGGCCGAATTCAAGATCCATTAGATTCTCACGATGTTGAAGTTTGCATTGTTGGAATTCAACGAAAATTTAAAGAAATTATTTTTCTCTTTCAATTTTTTTCGTCATCCAAAATTACATCCTGCAAATTCAGGCTGTAATTTTATGATAAGGATTGTGAAAAATGGTTGAGCGTTTTTCGTAGCGAAGATTTGCTCAGAAAAATTCGGCTTCGAAACTTTCGTTGCGTTCCAACGATGCAAACTTCAGTGTCGTTGGATTCTCGTAGAAATTCAATCACACTCGAACCACCACTCAACGAACTCGATGAATATTCTCGTCTAACGTGTGCTTCTCTTTACTTTTGATTACAGAGCAACAAACCAATCATGGAGAAGAGACGTCGAGCTCGCATCAACAATTGTCTCAACGACCTGAAGACCCTCATCCTCGATGCTATGAAAAAAGACGTGAGTTTCTTGAAAATGCATACGTACAACTTCCCGCGTGACTTTAACCAAAAATCCTCATCCTCCCATCCACGATTCGATTTTTTTTCAAGACAAAATAATTTTGGAGTTTTTATTCACATGCGATATCTCGTTGACGTTTGCAACGTGGGGGTGCACTAAGACATTCTTTGTCTGTCTCTTCCAAATTTCTCGTCGTCAGACGGCTACGAAAATCAGTGGAACATGTTTTTGGGAAGTTATCGACCCAAAAAAGAATATTTCGAATAATAAAAGTGGCGAAATGTGAACGAGGAAAATAATGTTTGAATTAAAAAAAGAAAATTTTGGATTCGATCGATCGATCGGACTCACAAGATCGATCTAAAATAAAATACGAGCTATTTTGGGTTTGGTCGAGACCACACATCTGACAAGGAACATCCCTCAGGTGACACCCTTCGATTTTGTTGCAATTTGGATATGTTATGAAGCACCGGAAAAACGGTTTTAAGGGATGAAACCACCCCTCGAAAAAAGGCATAGCATTTTCACACTCAAGGAGTCCACCAATTTTAATGAAACAAAAACGAAAATTCTTCTCATCCGAAGCAATGAAAAATCCACTAGTGGTGACACTGCAAAAAAAATGAATATTATAATTAAAAAATAATAATAAATAATATTAAAAATATATTATATATATATAATAAAAATAAATAATATAATAAATATATAATAATAATAATAATATAATAAAAAATAAAACTTAATATAGGGGTGGTTTCACCCCTTAAAACCGTTTTTCTGCCGATAAAAAAAAACGTATCGCTTACTTTCCGGGGCTTTATAACATATCCAAATGTCCACAAAATCGAAGAATGTCACCTGAGGGATGTTCCTAGCGAGTGCGTTGACACGCCAACAAAAATCGCCTCCCAAGTGTCTCCAAGCATCGAATCCTCCCCTGTCGACTCCCGCCGTCAGCCTCCATCCACGGTAGTCTTCACTCCCGTTGAATTCACCCCAAAACTTCCCCGTGATCGGCGAACTTTCCGCCAAGCGCAACGTCTGACCGAATCGTGACGTTCGCTCGTTTACAGCCGGCGCGTCATTCCAAGCTCGAGAAGGCCGACATACTGGAGATGACGGTGAAGCACTTGGAGACGTTGCAGCGTCAACAGGTAGCCCTCGCCGCGGCCACCGATCCGAGCGTGTTGAACAAATTTCGCGCTGGTTTCACGGAATGCGCAAGCGAGGTGGGCCGTTTTCCCGGCTTGGACGCATCGGTGAAGCGTCGCTTGATGGCTCATTTGGCCTCGTGTTTGGGCCCGGTCGAGACGATAAGCGGCAGCGGTCAGGCGTCATCGACGTCAGCGGGCACGACGACAACGTCAACGGGTGGCCAGCCGATGATGCAGCCGTCCCAATCGACAACGACGACCCAGCTACAGGTGCACATACTGCCCCAGGTGGACGCGAGCCCGAGGATTCAGGTGCAACAGTCGAACGGTATATTCTTCACGAACGCGAACGGCACGGGTCTTCAGTTGGTACCGACGAGGCTACCGAACGGCGACATCGCGCTTGTTTTGCCGGCCGGGGCGAAAGCCACGCCGGTCACGTCCCCGGCGACGTCGCCGGCGCCCTCGTCGCCGATGCCAACCTTGATACCGATACCCCAGAGAACGGCAAGCACCGCGTCGGCCTCCTCCTCGGCCAGCTCGAGCGCCAGCTCCACCTCAACCTCGGCCGCCAGTCCTGTCGCGTTCGAAGCCCCGCCAGCCGCTTTTCGCGAACAGACAGGCGTGTACGCCAATACCGCCAGTCATCGGGACGTCGCCACCTCACCGGCCAACGGCTACACCAGCGATCCCGAATTCGATCCACGCATCTACAGCCCACCACTGCAAAAGCCACTCGCCCTCGTCATGAGGAAAAGCGTCATGCCCGAAATCGAGGGCAAACCTTGGAGGCCGTGGTAAACAATGATATTCGCCTCTTTCTGGTAAACGGGCCTTAGTGATGACGATGGAGATACAAAACGCGTCGGGCGCGCGCGTCAAGCGGGACTTGCTCGAAATAACGGGGAACCTGGGCGAAGGGAGAAACGAGAGAGTACGCGAGACTTGGAACTCTCGATGTATCGGCAGGATCGGCAGACTTCGTTCTCCGCTTCGCAGGCCCTTAGGCCACAACGGGTATAAAATCATTTGCGAATTTGAACAATTTTTTTTCGTGTGAAAACGTGACTCGTGAAATTAATTACACGTCTATTTGGTATGAATATCAAGCTTTTGGAAAAAATGTATTTTTTTTTTCATTGTACAAAATGGCCGACTGCTAATATTTTCGGTAATTTTCGGTATTGTGACCCAAACAAACTCACCTTTTGAGGGGGTTGCGGGGTTCGGAATATGGTGCCCCCCCCCCATTTTACAAACAAAAAGCTTTTCACGAATCGTAGCGACGATTTTTTATGATTTTAACTTGTTACCTCTACTTACCGATTCAATCCAACCCAAAAAAAACCCAAACAAACCAACCTTTTGAGGGGGTTGCGGGGTTAGGAATATGGTGGGGGAGGAACCCTATAACACTATTCTTAAGAGAAATTGTGGCGGTAAGCCCCCCCCCCCCATTTTATAAACAAAAAGCTTTTCGTGAATCGTAGCGACGATTTTTTTATGATTTTGACTCGTTGCCTCTACTTACCGATTCAACTCAACCCAAACAAACCCAAACAATCATGCCCAACTTTGTTTGTGACGATCTACGCATGGATCCAACGAAAAATCGTAAATTCTATCATTCATTTTTACAAACTTCAAATTCAGATAACTTTTTACGGGGGGGGGGGGCGTGATTTCTCTTCGGTATGTTGTTCGGGGGGACCTATTTTTAACATATCCCCCCCCCTTTCGGTTCGGACCCCTTCAAAAGGTGGGGTCATAATCCCGAAAATTACCCAAAAAACGAAAATTCTCGTAAATCTACATTGGAACACCTGGAGAAGTACGTACGGAATTTAAAAAATATGGTTTTATTCAAAAGTTGTAGGCATTTGAACTTAAGAACTGCTCATAAAATGAAAAGCTTTCGACTAATCAGAAATTCCGTACGTACTTCTCTGCGAAATGCAATTAGGAACATAACTTTGAAATTTGAAGTAAATCGAGTGAAAATTGTCGAAGTTATTTGTCACGACAATTGGAAAAACATCGGAATGGAAAACATCGAAAAAAAAATTCTTACAGATTGACATTCGTCCTAAATAGATGTATAATTAATTTTATGAGTGAATCACTTTTTCATACGAAAAAAAAGATTGTTAAATTGGCGTGTGATTTTGTACCCGTTACTGTGGCTTAAGGCCTTAAACACGTCGACCAGCCTGGCCAGTAAAGCCCAACGGGGCTGTGCCTTATTGTAACAGTGCCTTTGTAAATAATTCGCGAGTCACTCGCTTGTCACCTCGTTGCGAGAGTAAGAAAAAACAAACGGAGCTTGCCGTTAGGGAGAGAGAGAAAAAGGCGTGTAAGTTAACTTGGTAGTTTTCCGCGCGATGACTTGTTCCCCCCCTCCGAATCGTTCCTTTGTAAATAGAGAAGAACAATAAGTATGTGAGTATATAGTATATATATATATATATATTGTATTTGTACATATAGGGAATATATATATATATTTTTATTTTAAGTGCCTTACGCAACAAGAATCACCGAGGTCTTCCATTACTTTCTTGTAACGTAAAAAGCAAACGACGAAACGCGACGGATCGTAACGAACGCTCGCGAGCGTGCGAAGTAGTAAAGCAAAGAGAGATAGAGAGAGAGAGAGAGAGTAGAGGCGCGTCCGTTCAATTGTCTTCGATACGGTATTAGTTCGTAATTTTTTTAGTCGTTAAGTGATACGAATGATTAAGTGCGAGTGTGATAAGGCCGAGGCTCTCGTCACGAGGGTAGCGCGGCGAGAGCGCGAGAAGGAGAGAAAGAAAGTTATAAGAGTGTCCTATTTATATTTATGAATGCAAAGATTGAGTTTATAATTCCTGTCTATTGTGAAAAATAGAAAAAAAAATCACACACACAACCACGCTTACTACTATAGGAGCATCAAAATAAACATTGATCTCTTTATTGAAACTTAAAGGAAAAATCGTTATCTTCTTTCATTATCCCCAACCTTTATTGTTAAGTGAGAAATTAAATGTCGAAAAAAAACAATCATATTTGAGAATTCGCAAAAAAAATGACATCGGGCCGCGTACAACTAGTGAGTACGCGCTCGGAGATCGACGACGTCTGTTTTATTTTTTTTCCGGAGACAATCCCCGGTGGAAGCGAGGAGAGGCCCTTTTTGACAGGTGGCGCCATCTGACGGACGATGCGAAAAGTTGTACGGCCCACAGCTCGGACCGCTCGCACGGTGCTGTGTATATCTGTATGATTTGGGGGCCGTCTTTCGATCTTTTACTTAACGCATTGTTGATTTAGGAGCGAGGGTGGTCTTTAAAAAATATATATATAAATTTGCTTACATTTTAATCACGGTGATTTTTATTATATCGGGAATTACGTGATTTTGAATATAAGGGTAATGGTCTACTACGAGAACGGTTCTGCGTCGAATGTCCTGGGATTCCTCATATATATATATATATATATATATATATATATATATATATATATATATATATATATATATATATATATATATATATATATATATATATATATATATAATACCACGTGTATCCGGTGGACTTTTTCCCTGACCCCCGCCAACTCGATTAATTTTTTTAAAAACTAATTCCATTCACTCTAAAAGACCCTCTGATTTATTTTTACATTTTTCAAAACAACCGTTAGTAAAAAAAAAAAACTTCGAAAAAAAACGCCCCGATTTAAAAATCTGAAGAAATTCCCAAAAATGCGTGATTATATGTAAAAAAATTTCAGCTATCACCCGCAGTGGAAGTATGATTTTTCTGTGCTTTCTGCGCGATTAACGTTAAAAAAAATCCGAAAAATTCAAGAACCGCTTACTTCGGGCGGATACTGAAATATTTTGGTACGCACAATGAATTTTTTTGACCATTTTCGAATAACCAAATCACAATCATGGACCTTGAACAGTTAGCAGCCAATTTTTCGGATTTTTTAAAGGTCAATCGCTCCGACAGCACAGAAAAAATCATACTTCCACTACGGGTGATAGCTTGAAAATTGTTACATATGATGACGCATTTTTGGGAATTTTTTCAGATTTTTAAATAGGGGCGTTTTTTTCGGAGAATTTTTTTTTTACTGAAGGTTGTTTCGAAAATGTAAAAAAAAATCAGGATGTCTTTGAGAGTCAATGGAATCAGATAAAAAAAATTAATCGAATTGACGGGGGTCAGGGAAAAAGTCCACCGGATTCACGTGGAATACCTCATATATATGTATATATATATACCCAATATACAGTGTATATACACTATATACACTACTGGTCGAAAGTTTTCGGACATTTCAGAAAATTGCAAAACTTTCGTTCACTGGATAATTGCCAAATACTGTTAAAATAACACAATTCATTTTATTTATTATTTTACGAAGATACTATATAGCTCTATATAATAAATTGTATTATTCTAATATAAATTTACAATTATCGTAAGTGTCCGAAAACTTTTGACCGGCAGTATGTGTGTTCGTGCGTGCGTGGGTCAGTGTATATATATATATATATAGAGAGAGAGAGAGAGAGAGAGAGAGAGAGAGAGAGAGAGAGAGAGAGAGAAAGAGTAGGCGAGGGTTTGAGAAGTTCCGAACTGAGCATTGGGCCATACGAGACCCGGCAGGGCCAAGGATATACCGCCACCTGGCAGGAATTTGCCGAACACCGAAGAGGGCGAACGGGCCCTTTCTTAAAAGAGTCGTTGGTACCGTAGGGCGTACACCATCGGTAAAAAATTCCACAAATAAAAAATGAATTAAAATCCACCCGTATTTCCTAATATTTATTTCTATATTCACTACTTTACTAATACTTTTTGAACCGTTCGGTGTTTATTACATTTTTTTCATTATTGAAACACTCTTATATTTCCTTATATTCATTCCTAGCTTTTCCATTGTCCTAATATTTTCATATTTTTATTTACATATTTCTAGAATTCATAAAAGATCTATTGAATAAAAGGATTCCGAATTTACGCTACTGGAATCGCTATTGAATTATCTGTACTAATTTCTAGCAATGCATAAGAGATTCTCAGATAATCGAGATTTTTCGTGGTTATTATTTAAATTGTTATGATGAAAATAACCGAAACCGTATCAATTGCCGCAATGATTTGAAAAGCGATACTTCTGTACGTTGATCGGCTTGGAGTGCCGTGACCCCGTCAGGAAAGTGGTAAGGTTACCGAGGTTACTGCTTACTCGAAGCCAGAATCGTTAGCTTCGTGTGTGAATACTTTTTTTTTTCAAATGCCCGATGACCCTTCGTGCTTTTCATTGCACAACGTCTGCTGTTATGTCTATCAGCCGTGTTATACTTTCGCTACTTCCTTGAGGTTGCTCTCGCGTGTAATAAAAAGGATTGAAATATCATTTTTTTTGGAATCTGTTGCCAACTTATCATGCCTGCTGGTTGGTCGAGGAACTTGGAGTAAAATGTACGAAAAGTTACATAACTGTATGCACTGACCCGAGGAGAGTTGGAGTTTTGACCAAGTTATTTCGACAGTTTTGCAGAATTGTTTACGAATTGTTCGATCCATTGAGAAGCACCAGATTCATAGTACGGCAACAATTGGAAATGATTTTGAGAGTGGGGTGAAAAAAGAACGGAATTCGATCGACTGACTGCCTTGAAAAAATAATTTCGATCTATTTGAACGTCTCCTTTCGATAAAAATCCCCGCCGAAACGATGGCCCTTTTTACAAGCTTTTATTTAACTTGACTATGAGATGCAAAACGGAAAATCGATATTTCACCCACTTTTCGACTACTTAAAGCTTTGAAATTTTGCTAACATGCATCTAAAAGGTGACATGATTCGACTAAAAAAAAATATCCACAAAATGTTCAACTTTTCATGTGAAATTAGCGATACATAATCATCCACATAAAATCTCACTAACACATACAAAAAAAATTCGCAGCCGACTGTGCTTGACCGTGAAAAGTTTATATGCAGCAATTAGTCGTAAGTTCAATCCCAGTTGCAGTCTTTGTTGTTTTTTATTTTACTAGCATTCCATGTTCCTAACGTACAAACTCAGGATACCTGGGCACCTCCGGTTTTAATTAGATCCTCTAATGGACCTATTTAACGGTGTTATTAACACTCTCGTAAAATCAATTGAAGAATAAAAAGCCAAAAATGATTGAAATGTAAAAAAAATATTTAAAAAACAAGCTTTTATTTAATGTACTAAAAAGTATAAAATATTGTTTTTTGCCAAGTCACCTATATGTGACTATACAGGGTTATTTTTTTATCTGGAGACTGCTAAATATCTAGAAAAATAAGCCTTACACGACAAAAATGTTCCAAATAAACCTTCAACAGTTTCCAAGGGGCAATTCAATCCCGAAGAAATAAACCGCCTCCCCCTCCCCTGCCTTTCCTGGGGTTGGGGCGGGGGAGAACTTTGAAATCTTAAATGGGAACCCCTACTTTTCATTACAGATTCAGATTATACATTAAAAAACACGTAACTTTTGTCTGAACTTTTTTTTTTAATCGGGATAGATGGCGCTGGATTGGTAGAGGCGGAACGATACATTGGCCTGCCAGATCGCCAGACCTTACGTCGCCAGATTTTTTTTGTTGGGTCTCTTAAGGCGTTACCCCCACTTGTACCGCAAAAAAGGCCTTTTTCATGAATTTTTTTAAAGAAAACTACAAAACTTTTTTAATCGATCAATATACCATCTTAAAGAACACATCTTGAAGAACTTTCAGTAATTTTTTTATTGAAAAATATTACATTGTTTAGTGGCAAATGGCCGTCAATGAAATAATGTTTTTATATACACGGTTTGCGGTGACCAACATTGCAGCGAAGTGGATCATCTAAAAAAAAAAATGCGGATGGATTTAGTCAAATATAAGTATAAACTAGTCTTTAATCGAAGGATTTCAAAAAATATTCATTTTTCACAAAATGGCGGACAGTCAAAGTTAATGGTTCGATTTTAACGAAAAAAATCGAACGATTAAAGACTACATTTTTATGTATTAAATAAGCCTGCAAAATTTCAAGAAGATCGGTTCATTAGTGTTCGAGTAATCTTGGTCACCGACTTCAGAAATGCCATTTTGAGAAAAACGCGTTTAAAGTTTCAATTTCAGTTTACACGAAGAAAATTTTTTTTTTTGTAAACTTACATAGAGTCATCTATTCCTATACTCATAGAGCCATCTATTCTCAGATACTTATACTACAAAAAAATGCAATAAAAAAAATCGATTTTTTCAAAATCGCAGGTGGGGGTAACCCCTTAAAAACTGAAGTTTATCAACAAGTGCCAACAACTCGTGAAAACATGATTGGACGAATCAGAAATGCTTGCGCAAACATTAAAGCGGACAAACCTTTGAGTTGTGTACAATCATTCGAAGTACGGATCAATAAATGCATCGAAGTTGAGGGTCATCAGTTTGAATACTTATTGAATTAAATGGTGAGAGGCAAGGGGACTCACGATAATCAAACACCCCGAATGTGAGAGGCAAGCGGACTCATGATAATCAAGCACCCCAGAGCGATTAAATTTCCGTCAGGTCCACGTCCTTAATCCTGGGTAAAGGTAAGAACGGATACAAAATTACAGTAGATATTTGCGATAATTGAAAAAAAAACATGTTTCCGACAAAAGTTACTTTTCTTCGACGTAGCTCCATTATGCAATAAAACGTAGGGGATTTCCTTTGAAGAAAAGGAAGGTTGCCCAATCTTCACCGAGTGCAGCGCCATCTATCCCGAATTAAAAAAAAAAGTTCAGACAAAAGTTACATATTATTTTATGTAAAATTCAAATCTGCAATGAAAATTAGGGGTTCCCATTTAAGGGGTTACCTCCACTTGTGATTTTGAAAAAATCGATTTTTTTTATTGCATTTTTTTGACGTATAAGTATCTGAGAATATGTCCTGAAAATTTCAAGTCGATCCGAACAAAATTGACTGAGATATGAGCGTCGAAAGAGAAGAATCCATTGTGAAATTGAAACTTTAATCGCGTTTTTCTCAAAATGGCATTTCTGAAGTCGGTGACCAAGATTACTCGAACACTAATGAACCGATCTTCTTGAAATTTTGCAGGCTTATTTAATACATAAAAATTTAGTCTTTAATAGTTCGATTTTTTTTTTTCGAAAAAAGATGGCCGTTTCATAGCCAAAAATCGGCCGTTTTTTTTCGTTAAAATCGAACCATTAACTTTGACTGTCCGCCATTTTGTGAAAAATGAATATTTTTTAAAATCCTTCGATTAAAGACTAGTTTATACTTATATTTGACTAAATCCATCCGCATTTTTTTTTCAGATGATCCACTTCGCCGCAATGTTGGTCACCGCAAACCGTGTATATAAAAACATTATTTCATTGACGGCCATTTGCCACTAAACAATGTAATATTTTTCAATAAAAAAATTACTGAAAGTTCTTCAAGATGTGTTCTTTAAGATGGTATATTGATGGATTAAAAAAGTTTTGTAGTTTTCTTTAAAAAATTCATGAAAAAGGCCTTTTTTTGCGCTACAAGTGGGGGTAACGCCTTAAGATTTCAAAGTCCCCCCCCCCCCCGCCCCACCCCCAGGGGGGCCGGCAGGCGGTTAATTTCTGTAAAATTAAATTGCCCCTTGGAAACTATTGAAGGTTTATTTGAAACATTTTTGTCGTATAAGGCTTATTTTTCGAGATATTTAGCAGTCTCAAGATAAAAAAATCACCCTCTAGATAAAAGCTTGGGGCGCTCAAAATGTACACATACAGTCGAACCACGATATAACGAATCTCTAGGGAAGTTTGTTTTATCGAGTTTTCGTTACACCAAGATCATGTTTTTAAAAATATTGAATAATAAATATATCTTAGTACTATAAACATAGGGAAATTTTTTAAAGAAAGCAACGTTTAAATCAGAGCAATTTTTACAAGCAATTAGCAATTAGAACACCGTGTATATTATTATGTTGTTGCATCAAGGTTTCGGGTGTCTATCGGAAGGGAATGGACAAATCTTCCTTATATCGAGGTTCGACTGTGTAATTTTTAAGGGGATGTACCTGAGTAAACGGCGAGAAAAACAAGTAAACTTCGGGAATTTTTAACTCAAAAACGAATGTTTCGGTTGGATCCGGGTTTTTTATTGGAAAATACGTACATTGAGGTATGTTTAGGAATTTTTAAAAACTAAATATTTTTTTAACTAATTAATTCATTTTTAAGCTAATTAAAACTAGTTTTCAAAGTCGGCGCCAGAGGTATCTCGAAAACGGCTTGTCCGATTTTGTCCAAATTTGGACACAATATTCTTCGATAGTGTTTCTCGTTCGCCACGTAGGCATTTTTTTGAAATTTTCATTTTTGACGGAATTGCGACCGTTTTAATTTAACATCCGTTTTTCGTTTGCAGTTTCCGACGTTTTTGGATTGCATACACATTGCATCAAAAGCAATGGTTCGATCAAATGAAAAACCCCTACGTGGCGAATGAGAAAAACTATCGAAGAACATTTTATCCAAATTTGGACAAAATCGGACAAGCCGTTTTCGAGATACATCTGGCACCGACTTTGAAAACTATGTTTCGAGATAATCGCGTTTGAATCGCTTCCAGTCAACGAATTTATTTTGAAAAATTCCTAAACGTACCTCAATGTACATATTTTCCAATAAAAAAACCCGGATCCAATCGAAACATTAGTTTCTGAGATGAAAATTCCGAGGTTGACCTGTTTTTCTCGCCGTTTACTCAGGTACTCCGCTTAATTCACATAAATCCGTTACCATATCACCTGTATTTAATTCACTGTAAAACAACCTTGGATTTCCTCAATGAAAATCCTAAAACTGTGTATAAACCTGTGATACTAATTTCTCTAATTACTATTATGCCAAATTAAGGGAGCTTTTGTCCTTGAAATTTTCAAAAAATCAATTTGAGCTCAACATGAGCAGCTAGAAGAAGAGGAGGGATGCCTCTATGGACCAGGCATTGCCGATTAGCGGTAATTATAAACACATTTGTGTAAACACATTACAAAACTTTAAACGCGTTTTTCTCGAAAACACGTTTTTAAAAATGGCTGACATTCTCCTGACCGCTGTAATTAACATATCGACCTGAAATTTGCAGAGCATACTCAGAAAATATGTCTTCACGGAATGACGGATTCTTTTTTCGATAGATACATTTCTGCATTTATTATTTATCTTTTTATGCGAAAAAAAAAACGCAAAAATTCGATTTTTTTTAAATTGCCGCCATTTTCCGAAATTTGTACTAAACGAAAAACCCATCCGTCATTCTATGACCAAAGGGTCACAGATTGATAATATGCTTTGAATTTGTGTTTCAGATCAACAAAGAGTGTGATGTCAGCCGTTTACCTCCCGCGATTTGAGGACCTGTTTTCGCGGAGCTGCAACGGCCGCCATATTGGTTTTTTTTTTCAAAAAAAAATTTTTTTTTAACGTTCTGTATATCATGAATAAAAGCAATAAAAAAACCGCACTCAAAAAGCTTTACTCGTTTCCTTTAAAAAAAATAAAATGTAAACACCTGAAATATGGCACTCCAAAGAGAAAGTCTCCGTTAAATACGCTTAATGAAACTGAATTGATCAAATTTATTAAACATTTAAAAAGTTGATAGTCACAAATAGGTGATTTGGTGCAAAAAAAATATTTTCCCCTTTTTAGTAGAAATCAAAGTTTGGTTTTTAAAAATGTTTTTTTTTACATTTAAATTTTCAAAAAGGCGACGAATATTTCCAACCCCGTGGAGAAAATATAACGAATCCTCACCAGCGCGGAAAAAATGCGCGCGACAGATGAATAAAAAAGAAACGATAATTCCCCGCAACTCGGAGCGAGTATCGAATTCAAATCTGTTGCGGAAAGGGCGCGTGGGCGATGGATGTGATACGCGTTGATTCCGCGTCACGTTGCGGTCAGCAAACACGTGCTCTCGTCGCTCGTAACGTAATAACCAAAAAAAAGAAGAAAAGTAAGAAAAAATTGCGCGTGTCAGTGCGCGGGTAAGCTGGGCAAACACTTGAGAACCGTACGAGTCTTTGGAATCGTATCGCCACACGATTCATCGGACTGGATGAATTCGTGAGGGCGTGTCGCCTGAAAATTATCTTCGTTTTTTATGCCTTTTTTTAAATCCTATCTCGTATCGTACCTCATTACATATCGTGCTCATTAAAACGTATTACAAAAGCACTGCGGGATATCATGCACGAGTCTCGATGAGCGGAGGCCGAGCGCGGTGACGTATGCGGCACACGAGACTATCGCACGTTCCTACACACACGTATACACGTATATCCGTTCTTTTTTTTTCTCATTTTTTTCCTCTTCTTTCGAGCACATAAACGGACCGCCGATAAACCCATCTATGTGCGGGAGACGCTTTGAGAAGCGCAGCGTGATATCTTGGCCCCTCGAAAATATGTGAGGGTTGAAGACAAAAAGAGGGAGAAAGATAAATATGAGACTGTCGGAGACGATCGGAGATTCGAGATTCCCGATGGCCTAGCAACGATCACTCGACCGTTCGTACCGCGGTGCGTGTCTCTCGAAAGATTATCTACGGCACGTAGGCAAACTCAACGCGGTCGAGATTCGATTAACTCTTAACCGTGTACGTGTGTGTGGGGGTTGAAAAATTATTTCGAAGACATTCTACTTCATGGACCAGCCCTATTGTTTCCGTAATAAGCGGGACCTTAAGGGGTTACACTACTGTAAACGTTGAGATAAAGCGATTTTTCGCATTTTTCCTGGGTCGAAGATGGAGTAAGTGGATAACAATATTTAACGCGGTCCTCTAGTTTATCGGCTGTTTTTTTACGGCTTTTTCAATAATTTTTTACGGGCAAAGCATCGAAATAATCAATCTCATTGTTTTTGCATAATCTTTATTAACATTTAAATAAGCTTTACAAATTTTTTGAAGTCAACATATATAATAGAATAAACGTTATAGTGGCCGACAGGAAGACATCAAGTAAAAGAGGTGCTTGACGGTGACCAAGATTGCGGCTGTTCTGTTTATCTGAACTCAAAAAACCAAACGGCATTTTAATCTTCATATTTAAGCCTAGCGATTGAACTAGACTGAATAGTAAATTACAAAAATTGACTTTTTTATACACTTTTGAAAATTTCATTGTATTTTTTACTCATTTTTTCTTAAGTTTTTCGCTCGTACAAAAAAAACTATCGAAGCAATCATGATAATCCTAGTTCAATCGCTGGCTTATAACATATTAAAGATGCTGTATAAATTTGAACAAGATCGGTGCAGTAGTTTCTGAAATATCGTGGTCACCGTTTCGAAAAATGGTGTTTCGAGAAAAACGCATGTTTCGAGAAAATCACATGTTGTAGATGTGATTTATGAAAAAAAAATCGATTTTTTCGACCCGAGAAACTAGAGGATCGCCTTAAGGCCTTAGGCCACAATAATGGGTATAAAATGATGTGCGAATTTAATAATTTTTTTCGTATGAAAAAATGATTCTCTCATAAAATCAATTACACATCCATTCAGTATGAATATCAACCTGTTAAAAAATATATACAGGGTGGATCAATAACCATTAGCACCTTGGATATCGTCGAAAGTATACGGTTCACAGAAATATTTGCTGAAATGAAATTGCACAGTACGAAAGGGGCCATCCTATAGCGATAATAGTTTTTTTTGCAGGTGGAGGTACTTCGGACATTTGAAAGTAAACTCCATTTTTTTAATAAGTATGTTTGCTTTTTCTGTATCATGAAAGAGGAGCTTAAAACGAGTTCATCGACCTATTACATAAGGTCATTGAAGGTCATAGAAAGTACAGAAAGGCGATAATACTTGCAGTTTCAGTAGTAAATAAAATTGGTACTACGAAATAACGACCATCAATATCAATGCGTACATTATGATGTACGTTTACACATTTCTTAGACAGGTACAGAAAGGCGATAATACTTGCGGTTTACTTCACTGAAAATAAACACTGTTTCAAGGACACGTTAATAAGTTTGCAGGATAAGATAAACATGATAGTAGTAATGTTATTTACTACCGAAACTGTAATGTCATCGCCTTTCTGTACTTTCTATGACCTTCAATGACCTTATATTACAGGTCGTTGAACTCGTTTTGGCTCCTCTTTTATGATACAGAAAAAAAACATACCGATCCATTAAAAAAATGGAGTTGACCTTCAAATGTCCGAATACGTCCACCTGGAAAAAAACCATTATCGCTATCCGATGGCCCCTTTCGTACTGTGCAATTTCATTTCAGAAAAAAATTCCGTGAACCTCATAGTTTCGAAGATATCCAAGGTGCTAATGGTTATTGATCCACCCTGTATATATTTTTTTTCGATGTACAAAATGGCCGACTACTCGAAACTTCTCGAAACAGCTTTTTCCCAAACGGCGTGACAAATAACTTCGACGATTTTCACTCGATTCACTTCAAATTTAAAAGTTATGTTCCTAATTTCATTTTGCAGAGAAGTACGTACGGAATTTCTGATTAATCGAAAACTTTTCATTTTATGAGCACTTTATGAGCAGTTATATCGAAATTTACCACTGAAAATTCACTTCTTAAGTTCAAATACCTACAACTTTTGAATAAAACAATATTTTTCAAATTCCGTACGTACTTCTCTAGGTATTCTAATGTAGATTGACGAGCATTTTTGTTTTTTGTTCTAGGTAAAAAATTGTGGCTGCTAAATGTCACGCCGCGGAGTGCCTAAAAAAGATAACAAAAGATAATATTAGTAGTCGACCATTTTGTATATAAAAAAAATCTAACAGCTTGATATTCGTACTAAATAGATGTGTAATTAATTTTGTAAGTGAATCACTTTTTCATACGGAAAAAAATGTTAAATTCGCACATTATTTTATACCCCTAAGGCCTTAAGGATGTTATTGGGAGTCCAAATAAGTCTCTGCCGTTTTTTAAATAAAAAATTGGGCATTTATTCTGACAGAACGGTACTTTATGTTTTATTCAAAGTATCGTCCATCGCTAGCCACTACCTTTTCCCATCTTTCTGGCTTATTTGGATACCGCGTCGGAAGAACGCTTCATCTTTTGAGGCTATCCACAAATCGACCCAATTTTTGGTATCTGCATATGATGCGAAGTGCTGCTCAGACAGGCCGTGCGTCATCGATCGAAATAAATGATAGTCAGAGGGAGCAATGTCTGGCGAATACGGCGGGTTCGGTAAAACTTCCCAATTGAGTGTTTCCAAGTAGGTTTTGACCGGCGTCGCAACATGTGGATGAGCATTATCATGCAGGAGAATAATTTTGTCGTGTCTGGAGTAGCGGTGGGCGCGTTTTTCCTTGAGTGCTCGGCTCAATCTCATCAATTGTGTTCGATAGAGAGCCCCAGTAATGGTTTCGTTCAGTTTGAGCAACTCATAATACACGACACCAAGCTGATCCCACCAAATACACGACATGAGTTGTTTTTCCATGAATTCGGCATGGCTGTCGTTGTTGAAGGATGTCCAGGTGGTCCCCATGATTTCCTCTTCTTTGGGTTATCGTAGTGGATCCATTTTTCATCACCAGTCACTATACGGTGCCAAAACACACTTTCGCTTATGCCTGGCACATTTCACATGTGCAAAATCGGCGTTCAACGTTTCTCGGCTTCAGTTCACATGGAACCCAATTTCCTTGCTTTTGAATCATTCCCAACGATTTTAAACGACGTGAAATTGCTTGTTGAGTCACTCCTAATGTAAGTGCAAGTTCTTCTTGCGTTTGGCTCGGATCTCCCTCCAATAATGCTTCCAATTCCGCGTCTTCGTACACTTTCGACCTTCCGCCACGTTCTTTGTCTTCGACGTCAAACTCACCGTTCTTTAACTTTTGATACCACGCACGACAATTTTTTTCACTTAAGGGGTTACCCCCACTTGCGATTTTGAAAAAATCGATTTTTTTTATTGCATTTTTTTGAAGTATAAGTATCCGGGCCCATACTTCTGTATGGGCCCGGAATAGATGACTATGTAAGTTTACAAAAAAAAATATTTTCTTCGTGTAAACTGAAATTGAAACTTTAAACGCGTTTTTCTCAAAATGGCATTTCTGAAGTCGGTGACCAAGATTACTCGAACACTAATGAACCGATCTTCTTGAAATTTTGCAGGCTTATTTAATACATAAAAATGTAGTCTTTAATCGTTCGATTTTTTTTCGAAAAAAATGGCCGTTTTATAGCCAAAAAACGGCCGTTTTTTTTCGTTAAAATCGAACCATTAACTTTGACTGTCCGCCATTTTGTGAAAAATGAATATTTTTTAAAATCCTTCGATTAAAGACTAGTTTATACTTATATTTGACTAAATCCATCCGCATTTTTTTTTCAGATGATCCACTTCGCCGCAATGTTGGTCACCGCAAACCGTGTATATAAAAACATTATTTCATTGACGGCCATTTGCCACTAAACAATGTAATATTTTTCAATAAAAAAATTACTGAAAGTTCTTCAAGATGTGTTCTTTGAGATGGTATATTGATCGATTAAAAAAGTTTTGTAGTTTTCTTTAAAAAAATTCATGAAAAAGACCTTTTTTGCGCTACAAGTGGGGGTAACCCGTTAAAGCAGTCTCACCATATGCTTCTACAAGTAATTAATGCGCCTCAGCTGCAGATTTCTTCAAATTAAACAAGTAAATCAAAGTTCCCGCAAACGACGCTTTTTCGACACAAAACTCGATATTATCGGACGAAAAAAATTATGCGATGCTGATACAAAATCCCTAATATTTCAAGGTTATGGTCTTGTCAGATGTCCAACCTTACGATATGACGTTTTACACCTGACAATTCAAATCATAACCTCGTGGTGGGGCCATGTTTTGTCAAGCGGCGGAGATTTATTTGTACTCCCAATATTAGTCATATCTTCAAGTGAACAAAAATAAATAAAAAAATTATACAAAATGGTGACGCTGGAGCCGTTCTCGCGAGGTATGTTGGACTTGAGACGCTCTGCGGCACGCGGTATAACTAAGGCAAATTTGAATTTGTAAAAAAAATAAAATAAATGTACATGAGTATAGCTAGAGAAATACGTAGGGGAATTTGAAAATCTTAATTTTGGTGTAATTGGCAAGCATTTAAAGTAAAAACTCAATTTTCGACCGAAAAAAGGACAATTGATTACTAATGTTACAATTACTTAATTAATATATGTTCAAAATTTGGAGTGGAAAGAATGCAAATTGTTGGAGTTACGCTGCGTGCCGTTTCGAAAAATTGTGTTTTGAGAAAAACGGTTCGCGTCTCGCACATGGGCCAGCCATTGCCACCGCAAACCCACAGGGGCCTGCGGACCTTTGTTTTACAAGTATCAAACTTTTTTCCCCTTATTCTAGATGGTTCAAAGATCTTTCGAACGAATTAAAAAAAAAATGCATTGTTTTAAAATTCTGCAGTGGTGTTACCCCTTAATATTTTCAAACGCAGCGGATAAATGTAAGCGTATCTATATAAAGATCACTTTTGGGACTAACCAGTCTCCAAATTCTAGGATCCGTTCGAAAAAAATCGAGAAACCTCCCCAAAACTGCCTGATGCGTCTACAGGCATCGCCACACATAAAGGGTTTAAAATATCGATGTACAAGAGATTGTAAGAATTCACAGAATTGAGGTACCTTCCCAAAGTCTAAATTCGGTTTTTGTTAGAATTTTTAAGGGGTTAGGCTACTGGGAAACTTTTGAAAAATCGTCTGTTGCTTGAGGCAACTCAAATTGTAGCGGACGGTCTAACACTTGGTGCTGGAATCACAGATTAAAGGTAAACTTATTATTGAAACGATAGAACTGCTTAGGAAAACTTTAAACGCGTTTTTCTCGAAACTATGTTTTTCAAAACGGTGTACACGATTTCTCGACATTTAATGAACGGATTGACTTGAAATTCGGTACACTTATTCGGTGTAATAGTCGTTTAGTCTTGACCGACATTTTTCTTCGTACCATTTTTTTTCATTAGTTATTGACCATAGTGATGACATTTTTCTTCGAGAAATCGAAAAACAACTTCAAGATTTTTTTTCGATGATTGAAACTCGATAACAAGGAAAAGCTTGGTCAAGTCTTAGTCAATATAATCTATTTTAAGAAAAAAAAATCGTTTTTTTGTTTTAGATTAACCGGGTGGCAAAAATCAAGTACACCGTTGAGCCCTTCAGGTTCACAATTCCTTCACGAGATTGTTTATAACTTTATCAAATTATTGATATTTTCAATGAAATTTGGTACACAACTTTGATAAAGTACAAATAAATGTCTAAACGGATTTTGAATAATTTTCCTTTGTCCTTCAAAAACAATTTTTCTAATTACCCTGATTTTCTGGTTTACTAACCCCTTAAATTCCTCATACAGGCATATTATATAGGTATGGTACTCCACCTATAAGTAATCAAAAAAATTCGAATAGACACCGAATTGAGACATCGGGATAGCGCCGCTGTAAATTCTTGTTCTCGAGATTTATGTGTATACTATGGATGGAATTCCGGAGGAATTTTCTGAAAAAAATCCATGTATATTTTACCATATCCGAAGGTGCCGTATGCTTCGTTGAACGTTCATAAGCTCACGAAGTAAAATGTACTAAATCACCGGCAAGCAATTCCAGCCGGAATCTACTATCACTGTTCTACCACAATTTTTTAAATCCAAGTTATCTCTAAAAGTTCCGTCGGTTCATACAGTTATGTCAGTTGGGACCGATAAACGTGTTTTAACGCACAAGTTCACTCAACTTTCGTTTTAATGGCGAGAGAGAGAGAGAGAGAGAGAGAGAGAGAGAGAGAGAGAGAGAGAGAGAAAGGCAGATAATTGTTGTTTAAATTCGTCTGTCGTAAAAACGTATGCGAAAGATTAGCGAATTATCAAAAAGACTATTGAGTCACGATCGTTCGTGTATTCAATCGAGTTTGGAACGCGAACCTTGATGTACTGAGTTTTGCACTGTACTTTTTCAATATTCTAATACATCGTCGGCCTGAATAACACTCATTTTTTTCCTGATCGCAAATTCGTTGCTGTAAAGATGAGGGAAGAAAATATCGCAAAATCTTTTCTGATTTTTTAGTAAAGAGGAAAATGGCATGGGAGTAATGTAATTCCATCGCTATTTGATCTTTCAAGACCCCATTTAAAGGATAAAAAATAGAGAAAATTAGGAAAAAACCTTAAACTTTCGAAGGACTGACAAGTAACATCACTTTGATGTCCGGCTTTGGTTTTATTGGAACCCACGTATATGGTTGAACATTAAACATTTTTAGACCCTTTTTCTGGGGGGGGGGGGGTGGTTTTCTCATGTAAAAGGGATTGAACGTAACCCATTAATTGTAAATGTAATTAAATTGTAAATTTACCCATGTAAATGCATTAAATTGAACGTAACCCAATGTGTTATGTTCCCAAATGGCTCGATACCATTGGTGGGTACCCGAGTCGAAATTTTCAGCCTATTTTGCCCCTCGAGATCCTCACAGTGGTAGGAGATAAAGGCAGTAAAGTAGCTTCGTATTCAATATAAAATGAGCTCCTACTTAGGGCCTAGAACGGGAACAAATTTCCCTTTTCTCCACTAGCAGGCGCTAAGGAGGACGTCGATTGGCACACGTATACACGCACACGCATACACTCTATTACGCACATAGAGATACATATGCCTGAATACGCGCATGCGTAGACACACGTATATACTCGTGCACATGCACGCCTAAGCATACACCAACGCACGTATACTAGTACCTATACGTATGCATGCGTGCCTGCTATGGGCATCCGCGTATACGTGCATACGTGAGGGCAATTCCTATCAAAAATATTGTAACTGTTTGC
The DNA here is from genome assembly GCA_944452715.1 of Ophion slaviceki. NCBI lineage: Eukaryota > Metazoa > Arthropoda > Insecta > Hymenoptera > Ichneumonidae > Ophion > Ophion slaviceki. The sequence continues at coordinate 28,183,268 of OX101788.1, forward strand.
CCAAGATCCATTTCTTCCACTTTGGAGAGTTGCTGGAGCTGCAGGGGCAAGTTTGAAGCGAATGCGAAAGGTTCGCTGGGTGGAGATAATGGAAAGGCCATTGGAAAGGTGAGCCTCTACGTCGAACGCGCGGTCCTACCTAGTCCAACGCATGATGGTTACTGAAAACTATCAGACGCTCTCTTTCGAATGCGACCATCCCCACCCTCGTTTCGTCGAAACAGCCAAATGCGCGATAGGTCCAAACGCAATCAAAAGAGGAGCTGCAACGACTTTCGGTAGGTTAGGTAGGAGTATAAGGGCCTATGTAGGAGGTAAGCAGCAAAGGGAGAGCATGTTAGGGCCCGTAGTAGGACTTCTAGTAGCAAAAGAGGCGCTGCAACGACTTCAGCTAGGTTAGGTAGGAGTATAAGGGCCTATGCAGGAGGTGAGCAGCAAAGAAAGAGCATGTTAGGAGCCCATAGTAGGACTTTTAGCAGTAAACAGACTCAAGTGAGGCTGACATAGGATCAAAGGCCTTTGAAATAGGCTGAAAATTTCGACTCGGGTACGTAATACCATGGGTGTTACGTACCCAATGGTATTACGTACCCAATATGGCCCAATACTTTTGCACGAGTGCAAAAGTATTGGGCTACATAATGTTGCGTGTGAGAAACATAACAATAAATGCTGAAAAATAACAAAACGAGATTTGACCTTCTTCACCTGACTCAGTACTTTGTTGCCATGCCCCGAGCAGCGATAACCGCGACACATAGACGAGGCATGGACGCTATTAATTGTGAGATTCGTTCTTGTGGCGAGTCTTCCCACTCATGTCGCAAATGATTCTACAATACCGCCTTGTTAGAGGGACTTTTTGTTCCAACACGATCTTTCAGGTCTTGCCACAAATGCTCGATCGGATTTAAGTCCGGCGATTGCGATGGCCAGTCGAAAAGGTGTACTTTTCGTCTTCGAAGAAAATCTTTTACAAGACGTAAAGCATGCATGGGGTCGTTGTTGTGTTGAAAGGCCCAACCACGCGAAATTTTCTTCATTGCAATTTGGAGCATTTGGTCTTGCAATATATTTCTGTAGATTGTAGCGTCCATATTGCCTTCAATTTTTACCAGCGGACCAACGCCGTCGTCAGAATATGCTCCTCAAACTACAATGTTCTCGCCACCTTGTTTTACGGTAGGAATTTGATACCTTACGTTGAATCTGGCATCATTTGGGCGTCTCACGTACTTCCGCCGATAACTTCCGGATAATTGAAATTTGGATTCATCGGAAGAAAGGACTTCCCGCCAATCTGATGCTGTCCAATACTGATGTCTTTTGGCAACATTTGAGGGGAGATATGCACCTAGATGGTCGAGGTCGAGGATTTAGAAGCTATGAACATTCCGTCGACCGTAGAAGACCTACACTATGGGCCTGGTATCGATGATTCCATATAAGTTGACAAATTTCATGATTTATTCATTCCCAAATTTTCAAACGCGTTTTTCTCAAAACCACGGTTTTCAAATCGGTAACCAAAATTTCTCGAAAACCAATGAACCGAATGCCTGGAGGTTTTTTGGGGTTATTCCATACACCATTATCTAGTACTTGTCATAGGATTTTTTTCCGTTACTGAGTTTTTGTTTTATAGGCAAAATAATAACTAATTTTCCGCCCAAAAATCATCCAATCATATTATGTTCAAACGTCCGCCATTTTGTCATAAATCGATATTTTCAAAATCGGCTATGACAAGTACTAGATTATAGTATCTAATTTAATCATCTTTTTGGTTTTTTTTTTTCAGATGATTTTTGAAGAAACGCCAGTGGGTACCGTATACACAGATTTTTTTACGACGCTCCAAGGATCATACAATATCCTTGTATATTTTTGATATTTTTAAATAAAGAAAACTAAACATATTTTTGAAAGTATATGCTTTTGGATAATTAAAACCCCAATCCGAAATTTCAAATAGTTTTCCTCAAAAAAATTCACAAAAATGACCTTTTTCCGGCTCCTAGGTGTATATCTCCCCTTAATCTGGACTTCTGATTCTTTCTACTGATCAGTGGCTTTTTTACACTAATGCGTCCAATCAGACCTACAGCCTTCAAACGTCGGGATACTGTACTTCGATTAATGTCGGCAGGATTTTCACTACCGTAAAACGGGGCTACTTTGAACAGGTTTTAGAAGTTTTTTGCAGGTAACCTTTTTTTAACATTCTAGATACCAACTTTTCTTGCTCCGATAGAACAGTGTGTCCTTTGGCTATCAAATGTATAAGAAAGTCATGCTCCACCACCCCCTCACAATTTTATATATACATTTTTTTAGTGTGAAAGTACCTTCGAGTGTAGGGCTTCTTTTACAGGGCTTTGAAATGCAACTTATGTCAAAGATTAAGGGTTAATTTGGAATCATTTTGATAAAAAATGTAATATTTTATGCATTATATATATGGAATGGAATTAAAGAAAAACAACGATTTTTTATAACCAAATTGTCATCGTTATTAAGGCAGCAGAACTCGAATAATTTTCGTCCAATCGACTCGAAATTTTAACTGTAGCTTCTTAGATTGCTTTAACAGTCAAGTACCAGCGCTTTTTTCGATGTATCGAAAATTGTAAAAAATACATCACTCTTTAGATTAAAATTATTGCCGAAAAAACGAACTTTTTTTCAAACTCGTCTTTATTTTTCTTTTAATTAATTTTCAATTCCCCTCGTTCTTGACTGCTAAAAATAATATAATCAACGAAAATATTTCACTCTTAGTTCCGGGACTAAATTTACGACAGTTCTACAGCGTGCCGCGGAGAGGTTTGGTTGAAAAACAGTGGTGCTATAGTGACTCGTGCGCTGCCATTTTGTTTACTTTTGACAAACAATTTTTTTTCCTACTCCAATAAATACCTTATAAAACCTAAAAGCTTTTTTAACCATGTATTTTATTCCTTTCTTAAAAAAAACCAAAGAAAACAGTTGAAAATGGGCAGTTGCAGTGGTGTCTCCCTTAAGCAAACATTTTACATAAAAATATCAAGTACCTGGGGTGCTATTATAGGCAGTTAATGAGTCTTATAATTGGCAATGAGATCAAAATCTACTTGAGCAACATTACAATCAACTTTAGCAACATTATAATAAACTTGAACAACAAATTATTGTGCAAGTTTATTCTTCGCACCCGCCGCCCGTCATAGAAGGTCAAGCGGACTCGCAGCGCACACATTTAAAACGTATTTTGGCGCTCTGTCAAAGTAGCCCCAAAAACTGTCAAAGTTATCCTGAATGTCAAAGTAGCCCCGTTTTACGGTACGTAATTCTCTCGAAATGCCTGCTGCAGTTTTTCGTGAATCTATAACGCGCTTCCTTTTTATAATTTTGTCAACGTACTCCGCAGTTTTTCGCGGCCTACCACTTCGACTTCCGTCACACAAGGAATTTGTTAATTTACATTTACAAATAATACGATTGACCGTACTTTTTCCAATGGATACAGTAGTTGCAATATCGCCAGAACTCTTTACTTCTGAAGAAAGTTTTAGCACGGTTTTACGGACCTCAACATTCGCCTGTTTCGCCATCGCGGGAGAAATATTACTGATTTTTCATTGTCATGCATGTTTTAAAACTAGCACGAAAGAAAATGCAAACAAACTGTGCCAATGAAGCCGGGCGAGATAGCGGCCCGATGCTTTTGCACACCGACGAAACTCGTTCGACGCTGCACACACATAACACGCCATACAAACAAATGATATACATCAAGCTATTATTCATATCATAGCTCACTTAAAAATTCGAAATGGTGAACGAGTTTAGGAATTAAATATTTAATCACTTTACTCAAAAAATCGGATGGCTTAAAACTTTTGCACGCCACTGTACATAAGTTTTAGCAAAATCGAAAGAGGACATGACAGTGATGTTCCTTGCAAGATTTATTCGCTATAATGCTTTTTGTACCCCAAATATGATCAATCCGCAAGAATAACACGACCGGACATTTCGCCGATCAACTCGTATTTCACGATTCATTATCAGCCGCACACTTTTTTGCCGTTTGTTTTGCCACTGGAAGTTGTTTTTCAACGGCAATTCTGATGTAATAACGGTATTTATTTCAATGTGCTCTCGCTTCGGACGCAATCTACACTGAGGAGTAAGGGAAACCAAACACATTTTTGTTCTGGGAGCATGATTATCGAAACTGTCGGCTCGGATATATTCGCACACTCAATCCCACGAGATGATAACAATTTCCTGACTCGAAAAAGAACAGGAGTTTTATTAACTGCAGCAAAAAGAATGGACAGTGTAAGGTTTCGTGTTTTTTCCATCTCGAACGTTCGTTTGTACTGTCAAAAAGGGCTTTTTGGCACCAATTCATAATTGGCAACCCATTGACTACCAATTTATAATTGACAACCTATTTGCTACCCATTCATAATTGGCAACTAATTTTCTACCAATTCATAATTGACAATCTATTTGTTACCCATTCATAATTGGCAATTCATTTTCTACCAATTGATAATTGGCAACCCATTTGCTACCAATTCATAATTGACAACCCATTTGCTAGCAATCCATAATTGGTAACCCAATTGCTACTAATTCATAATTAGCCAACCATTTGCTACCAATTCACAATTGGGCATCCATTTGCTACCAATGCATAATTGGCAACCAATTTGTAATTGGCAACCAATTTGCTAGCAATTCATAATTGGCAACCCACTTTCTACCAATTCATAATTGGCAACCCATTTGCTACAATTTCATAATTGGCAACCCATTTGCTACAATTTCATAATTGGTAACCCAATTTACTACCAATTCTTAATTGGCGATCCATTTGCTACCAATTCATCATTGGCAATCCATTTACTACCAATTCATGATTGGCAACACATTTGCTATTAATTCATAATTGGTAACCCATTTGCTACCAATTCATAATTGGCAACCTATTTGCTACCAATTCATATTGGCAACCTATTTGCTACCAATTCGTAATTGGCAACCTACTTGCTACCAATTCATAATTGGCAACCCATATGCTACTAATTCATAATTGGCAACCCATTTGCTACCAATTCATAATTGGCAACCCATTTGCTAGCAATTCATAATTGGCAACCCACTTGCTACCAATTCATAATTGGCAACCTATTTGCTACCTACTTATAATTGGCAACCCATTCGCTAGCAATTCATAATTGGCAACTCTTTTGCTACCAATTCATAATGGGCAAACCATTTGCTAGCAATTCATAATTGGCAACTCATTTTCTACTCATTAATAATTGGCAACCCATTTTCTACCAATTCATAACTGGCAACCCATTTGTTACCAATTCATAATTGACAACCCATTTGCTACCAATTGGTAATTGGCAACCCATTTGCTACCAATTCATAATTGGCAATCCATTTGGTACCAATTCGTAATTGGCAACGTATTTGCTACTAATTCATAATTGGCAACTCTTTTGCTACCAATTCATAATGGGCAAACCATTTGCTAGCAATTCATAATTGGCAACTCATTTGCTACTAATTAATAATTGGCAACCCATTTTCTACCAATTCATAACTGGCAACCCATTTGCTACCAATTGGTAATTGGCAACCCATTTGCTACCAATTCATAATTGGCAATCCATTTGGTACCAATTCGTAATTGGCAATGTATTTGCTACTAATTCATCATTGGCAACCCATTTGCTAGCAATTTATAATTGGCAACCCACTTGCTACGAATTCATAATTGGCAACCGATTTGCTAGCAATTTATAATTGGCAGCCCACTTGCTACCAATGCATAATTGGTAGCAAGTGGGCAAAGCTAGCAACCCATTTGCTAGCAATTCATAATTGGCAACCCATTGGCGACAAATTCATAAATAGTATCATAATTGCTAGCAATTCCCAAATGGATTGCCTATGGAAACCCAACAGAAAATGAAATACAGCTGCCTCCATTGGCACGGTTTTCCACAGTTTCCCTGTACCCACGTACGCATGCGATACAGCAGTGCATCGAGAAAGTAGCTGTGGGCGACACTCCCGTCCGCTTCCAAGAAACTGGAAATAATTAAGTGAAAACTGTGGGGGGGGGTCACGGTGAGAAGAATATCATCGTAAAAGAAGAAATTCCCAGATTTACAAAAATGACAGAAAATTCCTAATAGGATTGGCATCCCATTAGAAAATCGATCAAAAAAAGGCACTATCAAACCCAACATTCGAAAGGTATTTCAACTTTTAAAAGAGTCGACAACTATCGAACTATCACGTGGACCAAAAGATAGTGTGCAATCGAGCGGGAGGAAAGATCGCACGTCGGGAAAGCGGAGAAAGCACACGCGCGGCGCGCTTCTAAAGTTGAACAAACTTGAGCGCGCGTTGTTCTTGGCAGCTTGAGCAGTCGCGGTCGCGTGGTTTCAAGGACAAAGCAAGGTTGACACGCGCCAAGCTCTTGGTCGCTCTGTCGCGAGCGAACGGGGCAGGGGGGGCATTTTAAGGTGGGGGGTTCACTCGACTCTGGACTGTCTTGTACGTGGTGTATACGTGTATGACGTGAGCGAGCCGCATGCGAGAGTGCACGGCATCGTCGGCCTTTATGCTGTAACGAACAACACGTTACGTCGCGTCTCACTTGTCTAGTCGTCTCCGTCTGGGGTTTCGCGATCTTTAGAGCGATTCAACACGTGTCCCACTTCTGCGTCAACTCTTGTCGCACTTTTGCCCGAGATTTGATTACTCATTATCGCACACACGCTCTTTTTACGAGATACCATATAGGGGAGACCGGGGCAAAATGGTATAGCGGGGCATAATGGGACCGGGGCAAAATGGGACCGGGGCAAAACGGGTTTGGGGCAAAATGGAATAGTGAAAATTAACACTGCTGGAAAATACGTCATTGGGGCAAAACGGGACTGGGGCAAAATGGGCCGGAGAAAATCAGGCTCCTCAGAAAGAGGCGGTTGGGGCAAAACGGGATCGGGGCAAAATGGGACAGTGGAATTTTTGACTTTACAACAACAGTTCGTGCTCGGCTCGTCAGGATTTGTTGAATCCAATAAATTTAAGGACTTCAACATTCAAAAAAATACTAATTTTTCATTTGTTATTAAAGTTTGTTAAACAATTACTTTTGATTCTGCGGTCAGAACTGTACCAAACTTGACGTAAATTGTTATTTGCCTTCTTATTCGATTGGTACAATTTCTTTGTCGTTATTAATTATTTAAATAATCAAGTAATTTTTATAATCTGACGCGTGCAATTTGTGGTTTTTTTTGTTGTTATCTTTCTTTGTTTTTTTTTAAATTTATTTTCTGCCAACTGCACGTTACTGATACTGATTTTCAAGCCATTGATGAAAATCTAACTCTTGTCAATTTTTACGTAAATTGTTTTATGAAACTAGAACCGCCGCTCCCCATGAAATCGACGGATATGTGTCGACAAATATATCGATCAGTCCGTATTATCTGCGTATATGTGGACTGAAACGAACCACAAGCACCATTTAGATTAGATTATGTTTCAACAGCTCTTTCATAGAGCCGAAGCATGAATTTTCCTGTTATCCCATTTTGTCCCAAATTCAGCGGGCTGCGACACTTAATTTTTGTGTGTCCCATTTTGCCCCAATTTGATATTCCACTCCTCTCTGTCCCATTTTGCCCCTATCCCATTTTGCCCCAAATCAAGCACCAAGAAACTTCATTTTTTTGCTATCCCATTATGCCCCAATCCCATTATGCCCCAGTGCCGTTTTGCCCCGGTACCGTTTTGCCCCGCTATACCATTTTGCCCCGGTCTCCCCTATACATTTTTATCATCCCATTTATTGATAAATGCCTTTTTCTCCGCATTCGAAAATAACATATTATCACTTTTGGTGTTCCGGTGTGTGTCGACTGGGGTTTGCAAACCCGTTTTCTCCAATAGAAGGATTCCATTTTTTATACACCAACCACTATAGTAACAATAGATTTGTGCATATGAATTTTTTAATATTTGCTGGTGACTTCATTCGCGTGTGTGAAGGAATTAGATATGAGAGTCATCAAATTAATGGTCATTGTTATTTATTCATCAATTTTATCAATTTTATTATTTATTTATCAATGTTATAATTTATTATTGATTTATTTATCAATTTTGTTATTGATCATTTATTTATGTATTGATTGTATTAACTTTATTATTTATTGTTATTTATTTACACGGCTTTCTAGATATAAAAAAACATTTCTGATATACTTGAAACATTCACGCGTGTGACGGGAATGGATATCACAATCATATCAAATGGTTATATTGCAAGATTAAAATTTATTTATCAGTTTCATTCGTTTTATTCCCTATGATTATTCATTTACCCGGTTTTTTAGATATCATAAAAAATTCTGGTATATTTAAATCATGCGCGTGTATGACGGCAATGGAAATGAGGATCAGATCAAATGGTTATATCGCACGATTATGATTTATTTATCAATTTTGTTTATTGTATCATTGATTATTACTTATTTACACGGTTTTTCAGATATAAAAAAACATTTCGGATGTACCTAATACACTCGCATGTATGACGGGAATTGGTATGAGAGTCGGATGAAATTAACAGTTATATCCCAAGATTATTATTTATTTGTCAATTTTCTTTGTGGTATTATTTTTTTTTTAATTTTTATTGTAGATTCCACTGTACGGAGTTTTCCCCCTTATTACATTCCCCGCCATATTTCACTACTCAATGGTATTATTTATTATCATTTATTCACACTGTTTTCTAGATGTAAAGAAATCTATTTCTGACATACGTAAAAAATTCGCTCGTATGACGGGAATGGATATCAGGATCACATCAAACGGTTATATCCCAAGATTAATATAAATTCATCAATTTTATTTATTTTGTCATTCATTATCATTTATTTACACGATATTCGAAATATTTAAGAAAATCATTCCTTGCCAACTTAAAACAACCCGTTTTTTATATACTTCAAGGCATACTCATAATCGCATCAGCAGAAAAAAAATTGAGTCAGATAATAATGGAATTAAATAAATCTGTTTTGCACTGACAAGGAACATCACCCAAGTGTCCGCCTCCGATTTGGTTGAAATTCATATATGAAATGGAGCATTGAAAACTTTTGAACACGCATTTTTTTATCGACGGAAAAACGGTTTCAAAGGTGGAAACCACCCCTCAAAGGAAGACGTGCCGAGGGGTAATTTTGCCGTTTCAGCCACAAGCAGGCCACCGATCTGAATGAAACAAAAACAAAAATTGTTCCAATGTAAAGCGACAAAAAATCCACTATAGAAGTATTGAAAAAATAAATTAAGGGATGACACACCTTTCGTTGAGGGGTAGTTTCCCCCCTTAATACAGTTTTCCCGCCAATCAAAAAAATACGTGTCTAATAATTTTCAATGCTTTATAACATATATGAGTTTCACCAAAATCGAAGGCGGACACTTTAGTGATGTTCCTTGTGAGTATGTACTGGAAAGTTACCTCATAAATGCTGACACCCTCAACCGGAATATAAAATCGACGTGATTCTAATTCATATACATACAATCCCAAAAAAACCGCGCTCATTTAACTTTCATATCGAAGTGCATATGTTAGAAGTACGAAAATAAAAATACTCGTCCGTGATTACGTTCGTTTCGTGATCGTCGATCTTCGTTGACGTTTAGAAATCTATTCCTGCGAGTAAACAGACAGTTCGTGAGAAACAGCGCAATATTATAAGAGTCGTCTACGTAAGGAACACATATACCACACCTGTGTGTCTCTTGAATACATTTATTTTCCAAGCTTCAGGTGACAATGCTGTCTACACAATTGTGTACGGGTGAGATACAGTGCCATTATTCGATACACGGTTCGTTAAACCCGGGGATACGGCAGACATTCGTAGGCTCTTTTTATAATGATGCTCGTCATTAATAGTTGGCTCGTTGCTGTGGATGAATCATGAAATAAGTCATTGATACCAATCATCGAAAGATTAATATATATACATACATATATATATGCATGTGTACACACAGGCACGTGAGAGTTTTATTTGAATAGGGGAACTGGTGAATGATCTGCTCAGGTGCTCGTCTTTGCTCTGGAGCAACAATCGATCGCTCGTTTGCCAGACGTCCTAAAGCTTCAATTCAACAGAGGCAATTATTTGCTCCACAATGTAGCGTTTTTTAGAGCGGAAAACGTCTAAAATGGCAGAGAACGTTTGATGTCAAATTATATATATATATATATATATATAACATAAAATCATCACTCTTTTATATATAATTTATAAATTTATGCTTGTATAACTAATTGTAGATTGGATCCTAAAGATGACGCAGATAATGTAGGGTAAAGCAACCAGTGAATGGACGACTAACGACACTGTAACATTCAGATGGACAGTGAAATGAAAATATTATCAAAACAAGTTTTTCCATCGCTACAACTAACAAAATATATTATTGCGATAGTAGAAAAAAATATTCGAAGTAATTACAACAAATAATATTGGAGGAATTCATAAATAAGAGGCCAAATGACTAAATCGGTAGTGGATGGATGAAATTACCAGCAAATGCAGACTCGACCGCCAGTAAATTGACGTGTAGTATGAATAAACCCTGTAAAACGTAACGATTTATTATTTATTTTTATTTAAGAGGTTACCCCCACTTGCGATTTTGAAAAAATCGATTTTTTTTATTGCATTTTTTTGAAGTATAAGTATCTGAGAATAGATGACTCTATGTAAGTTTACAAAAAAAATCTTTTCTTCGTGTAAACTGAAATTGAAAGTTTAAACGCGTTTTTCTCAACATGGTATTTCTGAAGTCGGTGACCAAGATTACTCGAACACTAATGAACCAATCTTCTTGAAATTTTGCAGGCTTATTTAATACATAAAAATGTAGTCTTTAATCGTTCTATTTTTTTTCGAAAAAAAACATGGCCATTTTATAGCCAAAAAACGGCCGTTTTTTTCGTTAAAATCGAACCATTAACTTTGACTGTTCGCCATTTTGTGAAAAATGAATATTTTTTAAAATTCTTCGATTAAAGACTAGTTTACCATATACTTATATTTGACTAAATGCATCCGCAATTTTTTTTCAGATGATCCACTTCGCCGCGATGTTGGTCACCGCAAACCGTGTATATAAAAACATTATTTCATTGACGGCCATTTGCCATTAAACAATGTAATATTTTTCAATAAAAAAATTACTGAAAGTTCTTCAAGATGTGTTATTTAAGATGGTATATTGATCGATTAAAAAAGTTTTGTAGTTTTCTTTAAAAACATTCATGAAAAAGGCCTTTTTTTTGCGCTACAAGTGGGGGTAACGCCTTAAGACGGAATGACACCTCATCGCGGTCGGTCTGGTAGAACAATTATAGAGATTTTTGGGTATCCATAATTGTTCTACCATACCGACCGCGATGAGGTGTCATTCCGTCTTAAGGCTAGATTTGAAGATCACTATGCTGCACAAAAATTATAATCTTATACATATGAGAATTATGTTTGTTATTATGATTTCGTAGAAAATACAGAGTGCTTTTTTGCAGCTTAATGTGACATTCTCAAAGAAACTACCAAAGTTTGTTTCAAAAGAGCAATAAAAAATCAAACTTCGTCAACATTAGAAAAAATGAATGACATAATTTTATGACAACATTCAATGAGAAGCACACTGTCAATTCGTAACAGTAATTCATTTTACAAAATGTCAGCAGATAAGCAACATTTTTCACTCTACTTTGAGAATTATCAGAACAGAGCCCATATGTCCGTTCACTGGAAAGAGCTACGAATACAGTACCAGTGAATAAACTTGTGTCATTCTGAACTATGTTTAAGAATTTATTTCATTTTTTTGCAAAAAACGATGTTTGATTTTATCTTAAGCGGGGAGATTAATACAAATATGCTGATTTTCATTTTTTTTTTAATGGAAAGATTATTTCATCATCTTTGAGACTCAAGGTACGTTTAATTACTACATTTGGCTGTTACGTGATATTTTTTTATTAATCTTTAAAAAATGGCAGATGTATGGCACGGTCTTCTAAATTACATTTTCAAAATTGGCGTGACGTATAGCTAAAAAAAATTATCGACCGGATTCTGATGAAATTTGGTATAACTCTTCTTGACCCTATGGTCTACAATATCATCATAAATGTTTTTGGAAATTAAAAAAAAGTATTCTTTACTGCAAATGTAGCCATTTTTATTCGGAAAATTCAATCTTTTTATTTCAAAGCGTACGATTTCATCGATTTTCAACATTTCTCAATTTTTCTTGATTCATGTTGCAACCAAAAGTAGTAATAAAACCTACCCTTAGTCTAGAAAATTATGAAGAAATCTTTGCTTTAAAAAAAAGTTATGAAAATTAGCACTTTTTTCCTCACCTAAAGGTATCTTTCCCCTTAAGGGGTTACCCCCACTTGCGATTTTGCAAATATCGATTTTTTTTATTGCATTTTTTTGAAGTGCAATTTGAAGTGCAGTTTTTTTTTGATGCCCAGAATAGATAACTCTATGGAAGTTTACAAAAAAAAAATATTTTCTTCGTGTAAACTGAAATTGAAACTTTAAACGCGTTTTTCTCAAAATGGCATTTCTGAAGTCGGTGACCAAGATTACTCGAACACTATTGAACCGATCTTCTTGAAATTTTGCAGGCTTATTTAATACATAAAAATGTAGTCTTTAATCGTTCGATTTTTTTTTTCGTTAAAATCGAACCATTAACTTTGACTGTCCGCCATTTTGTGAAAAATGAATATTTTTTAAAATCCTTCGATTAAAGACTAGTTTATACTTATATTTGACTAAATCCATCTGCATTTTTTTTTTCAGATGATCCACTTCGCCGCAATGTTGGTCACCGCAAACCGTGTATATAAAAACATTATTTCATTGACGGCCATTTGCCACTAAACAATGTAATATTTTTCAATAAAAAAATTAATGAAAGTTCTTCAAGATGTGTTCTTTAAGATGGTATATTGATCGATTAAAAAAGTTTTGTAGTTTTCTTTAAAAAAAATCATGAAAAAGGCCTTTTTTGCGCTACAAGCGCAAGGGTAACGCCTTAAGTAACAAAAGTTATTCTCACCTTCAAAACTCGTAAAAACTTTTGTTTTCGCCGTTAGAACACCTACCACAAACTGAAAAAATTCCGTGTGGCGTTAAAATTTCTACATTAAACTGACAAATCAGTTTTGAGGATACCTCTAATATTTTGCTAAATTATCGTGGTTCAAGTTTTTACCGACAATTCATATTCCTTGCTTTTTCAAACATAAGTCAGTTTCCGTCAATTCACTGGTCGGTTTACCCTAAATCTTCCAAACATAAAAATTCGCGACGATTTCAAATGAAAAACCGCAGCTCGGAGGAAGCCAACGTCTTGTCATAGTTCGTTCATAAACAGGCTAAAAAAGCAAAAATCTGTATTGTTATTTCTTGTACATAAATGCTCCGAAGGTTTTCGATTGTCCCGAAGTCTAGTGAAATTTTATCCGAAGGGAAAATTGCTTTGACGCGACGTCGGAACTTGCGAAACATTTGGGGCTATCCTCGTCGTAACTCGACGCAATAAACGCGAGAATCAAATTCCACTATAAGTCAGCACCATGTGCGTTCAGTTATCGCAAAATATGCCCGTTCAACGCACCTTCGAACTTTGTGATTTTCAATCCTCGCACGCGAAACGAAGATAATTCTAAAATAGTGAACTGATGACAAGCGCGCGGTGTCGATGAGAACCAAACGTCTCAAAGTACGAGGATATGCTGACGTAAAAAAAAAATAAAGAGCAACGTGTCGTTATTACAAGGAACAATGGCTTGCCCTCTCTCTCTCTCTCTCCCTCTCTCTCTCTCGTCGCTCCGTGCAAAGTCGTATGCCAAAATGATTGATCTTATTCCTTCCAACCGTTATGTCAACCGGTAGTGATTTTTCCGTGCCAAAAACAATAATGTGTGCCTCGACTCCACTGCGGGACGTCATTCAAATGGCAATTAATATACATATTTCCGCAATCAGTATCCACGTATGCTACATGCACATACCTATACACATACAAATATACCGATGAGCTACGGAATTGCGAGATTATTATTAGAAAACATACCATTAACAAGACGCTTCATCATCGTGCCAACGGGAAAAATAAACCTCAGATCTCATGGATGTAATCTGCTGATGAAAAGAAATGGAAGATTTGCTTGTGTGCCTTTCGGTAAAGCGCGTGATTGTGTATTTTCTCGGGTCTCGTACGTTGTTACCGAACTAACACGTCTTCTCTATTAAATATCCGCATATATATATATATTGGGTGTACAACTTAATTCGGTCCGTTTTTTTTCAATTACAATACGCACTTATTTGAATGAAAAAATGAATTAATACATTAATCAAAATATTGTCCATCGCTAGCCACTACTTTTCCCCATCGTTCTGGTAATTTATGAATTCCGTCGCGGAAGAAGCGTTCATCTTTTGAAGCCAAGAATGGATCGAGCCAATTTTTGATACCCTGTTGTGACGTGAAGCGTATTCCAGTCAAAGCGTTCTGCATCGATCGAAACAAATGGTAGTCGGAAGGGACAAGGTCTGGGCTATAAGGCGGGTGAGCCAGAATTTCACACCCGTTATTTTCCAAATAGTTTTTAACCACAATAGCAACGTGAGGCCGAGCGTTGTCATGTTGAAAGATTATGGACTCGTGTCTGGCCGCATATTGTGGACGTTTTTCGGCTATAGCGGCGTTACCCCCGCTTGTAGCGCAAAAAAGGCCTTTTTCATGATTTTTTTAAAAGAAAAATACAAAACATTTTGAATCGATCAATATACCATCTTAAAGAACACATCTTGAAGAACTTTCAGTAATTTATTTATTGAAAAATATTACATTGTTTAGTGGCAAATGGCCGTCAATGAAATAATGTTTTTATATACACGGTTTGCGGTGACCAACATTGCGGCGAAGTGGATCATCTGAAAAAAAAATGCGGATGGATTTAGTCAAATATAAGTATAAACTAGTCTTTAATCGAAGGATTTTAAAAAATTTTCATTTTTCACAAAATGGCGGACAGCCAAAGTTAATGGTTCGATTTTAACGAAAAAAATCGAACGATTAAAGACTACATTTTTATGTATTAAATAAGCCTGCAAAATTTCAAGGAGATCGGTTCATTAGTGTTCGAGTAATCTTGGTCACCGTCTTCAGAAATGCCATTTTGAGAAAAACGCGTTTAAAGTTTCAATTTCACAACGGATTCTTCTCTTTCAACGCTCATATCTCAGTCAATTTTGTTCGGATCGACTTGAAATTTTCAGGACATATTCTCAGATACTTGTACTTCAAAAAAATGCAAAAAAATCGATTTTTTCAAAATCGCAAGTGGGGGTAACCCCTAATGTACGTACCATTTATCCTAATTTAAAAAAAGATTGCTGCATCACTTATCAAGAATATCAAAATCAACTTCACCAAAGATCCATACCGAGAAATAACTTTTTCGAGTCATCCGATACAATGTCCTGAGCCGTTCTCCTTACCAAGTGAAGAAACATCGCAGATCAGAAAATTACACGGTAAAAAATCTATTTAACTAGAAGAATTTGCCATGAAAAATCGAGTAATTGTGTAAAACCAATTGCGACGAAGGAGCCGGAAAAATGGGGAAGTGTGAAACGGCGTGAGGTGAATTGGGACTCGTTATAAGCAGTACTACATGAGCACGATTGCCTTGGAAAGAGACGCAGGACCTTGAAAGAAAAAAAAAGGGAAAATTGCAGTAGAGAACGATAGGAAATGGCGAACAACAAGGAAGTTTCGACAAAGAGCAGTATACGCGCGCAAGTACGACGATGCTAATAACATGAGACGGCTGCAGATTTATGGACACGCGTCATTGCGCGTCGGCACTTTACCGCCTCGTCGTTTGTACGACATATACAGGGTGTCCCTCTCATCTCTGCCACCCGAAATAACTCGGTAATTATCGACGTCACGAAAAAATGGTCCGGACAAACGTTGTACGGTGTGAAGGGGGCCTAGAAATGCGACCATTTTTTTTTATTTCAGTACAGGTCACCTCCACTTTTTTTTAATGGAGTGGTACACTTTTTTTCAACCATCTTGTCGAGCACCTCAAGCCGCATAAAAAACATTAGGGGGTCAAAGTCGCTCAAGGTCATTTCGAACACCTATTAAGGGGCCAGTCCACTTTGGAGTTACGAAAAAGGCTATTTTCGCGATTTTTTTTGAGAACTTTATAAAATATATGAATATAAAAGTTGTTGGGCTTGATAAATAAAGTATTGAAATACACAAAAAAAAATTTAATTCATTTTTATTCATTTTTAAGTACAAAAACTATAATTTAACGTAACGCCTTAAAAACAGGTGGACTAGGTAACTCCATCACAACTCGGCAACGGCTTGTCTGAAACAAAAAAATCAAAGTCCATCAGATTCAGTATGACACCAGCTACAAAATGACCATCGGATATAAAGTTTTATCAAAAAATGAAAAAATGGCAGATGAAAAACGAAAAAAGTAAAAAAAACGCGTTTTTTCGCAGTTTTTCGCAAAAAAGAGTAAAAATAAAAATTTTTAAACCATCGAGGGTCATCTTGTTGTGGATCATGTTTACAGTATGTGGTTCCAATTTCAAGAGAATCGGTTTATTAGTGTTAGAGATACGATGGAGCCAGATTTTGAAAATGTTGTTTCGAGAAAAACTTATTTGAAGTTTATACTATGAAAAACTCTTATCTAAACTCAATCGGCAGTTCTTGCCCCGTACAAAATCCCTTCTGGATTACTCATCATCGTCGATTTCTCCAAGTCTTGCTTGCTTTCGATTTTTTGAAATTTTCAAAGTGACCTGGCCCCTAAAATGAAATAGAAATCTAAATATCTCGGATCACTAGCAAATATCTGGTAGTGATCCGAGATATTTAGATTTATATCATCGATACTGACCTTGAATGACCTTGAACGACTTTGACACCCTAATGTTTTTTATGCGGGTTGAGGTGCTCCGCAAGATAGTTGGAAAAAAATTTACTATTCCATTTAAAAAAGTGGAGTTGGCCTTGACGTAGCTTCAGCGGTCATTTAAGGTCAGTATCGATGATACAAATCTAAATATCTCGGATCACTACCAAATATTTGGCAGTAATCCGAGATATTTAGATTTGTGTAATCGATACTGACCTTGAATGACCTTGAACTAAAACCCAGATGCGAGCAGCAGGCAAATGGAAAGAGGGAGTAGAATTAGTCAACGATCTGTATTAAGAATCTTACATCAACACAAGTTCCATCCGTATCGTATGTCATTATATTAGGATTTGTACGGCAATGATTTCCTAAATCGCGTCAATTTCTGTAACTGGATTCGTAGAAAAATGCGTACAGATGTCTCATATTTGAGTCATGTGCTTTTTTCTGACGAATCTAACTACCCTAATACGGGAAATGTGAATATGCATAATATGCATTATTGGGCAAATGAGAATCCTCGATAAATGAGAACTGTACCATTTCAACATCCGTGGTCCGTTAATTGTAGGTGCGGCATAGTTGGCCATCACGTCATTGGTCTATATTTTTTTAAAGGTCGCTTGACTGGGCAAGTTTACGCAACCTTTCAGCAAAACGTACTGCCTCAATTGCTGGAAGACGTGCCCTTACATGTTCGCTTGAACATGTGGATGCAACACGACGGTGCACCACCCCATTTTGCTTTGT
The DNA here is from genome assembly GCA_944452715.1 of Ophion slaviceki. Classification (NCBI taxonomy): domain Eukaryota; kingdom Metazoa; phylum Arthropoda; class Insecta; order Hymenoptera; family Ichneumonidae; genus Ophion; species Ophion slaviceki. Next base: position 28,201,131 of record OX101788.1, read on the forward strand.
GCTCAAGACAAGTGATGAATGAGATTTTTGGTGAAAAGTGGATAGGACGAGGCGGCCCTGTAGCTTCGCCACCTTGTTCGCCAGATCTAACATCACCAGATTACTTTTTATGGGGTTTTGTCAAAGAACGCGTAATGGCGGTAGCACCTACCACGCCTGACGACATGAAAGAAAGAATACGCCGAGCATGTACCGAAATTACACCACAAATGTGGGCTGGAGTTAGACGGACTTTTCATCACCGAATTATCAAGTCGAGGGTAATCATTTTGAACATCGTCCGTAGGTAGACCCAAACCAAGGTTAGTGGATCCTTTGAAAGTGATTATTCCGATATTTCTCGACTATTTTCATACTTTGCGTGACTAGAATGATATTGTGTTGTAGGTCGCTGAATTCGTCTTAAAATCGGTGATAATGTAATCGAAAGGAAATGCGTGGTTCCATTTTAAAAAGTGGAGTTGACCTTGACGTAGCTTCAGTGCTTCCGCCGATAAAAAGATAGGGTGGTCTAGTATGACGGTCTTCTCGAACACTGAAACTTTTGCCTGAAACATTTTTGGATATGATCAATAGTTTGAGTGCTATTGCTCTGTAACACTTTATGTGCCTCACCCTGTATATATATAAATATATATATATATATATATATATATATATATATATATATATATGGGTAATTCCACCAATTCTGTGTCAAAATCGTACCGGGTGGTCTGAATTTAGGAAAACTAAGAAGATCATCTGAAAGGTCATATAAAACAAGCATCCATAATTTTTTTCGATTTTTTTTTATCCAATAGTTTTTTAGTAATGGCAGCTCACAGTTTTAAAATGTTGTGAATCACCAAATTTTCAAATGCCCATAACTTCTCTCCAACTATAGCTAGAATTAAAAAAAAACGATTTGTTAGAGAAAAACATGAACTGTTGGAAACAAAATATTCTGAAATTCTGGATTGTTTTAAAAATTACAAAAATCACGTTCAAAGCATAAAAATCGATTTTTCGGGCCTTGCCCCATTTTTCCCGGTTTTGAAAGTATTTTTTTCGAAAAGTTCAGAATTTTTTACATCGAAATAGATTTTAAACGAGATGGGATCTCTAAAACATCAGCCTCAGAAAAATTAAATAAAGATTTTCATTTCCCATAACATTTATTTAAATCAACCTTAAATCTTCAATGGCATTTTTATTACGTAAATAAACATTCAGAGTTTTCATAAGGTAATGTCATGTCACATAAGCAAATTAAAAAAAATATATCATTTAATTTTAATAGCTACTGTTGGTTTTGAGGTTATGAAATCTTTCACTTACAAATTTATAAAATAATAATAATAATAACAATAATTTTTATTATCAAATAAAATTTAAAGAATTGGGTAAAATGTTTATTTAATTTTTCTGAGGTTGATGTTTTAGAGATCCCATCTCGTTTAAAATCTACTTCGATGTAAAAAATTCTGAACTTTTCGAAAAAAATACTTTCAAAACCGGGAAAAATGGGGCAAGGCCCGAAAAATCGATTTTTATAATTTGAACGTGATTTTTGTAATTTTTAAAACAACCCAGAATTTCAGCATATTTTTTTTTAAAAAGTTCATGTTTTTTTCTAATAAATCGATTCTCTAAAAAATCGGGTCGCTAGATCGATGACGAAACGGGGAAAAAAGGAACGCGGCCGCGTTGCAACGATTAGGAAAAAACTCACGCTCGTATACAGGAACGCTACAAAAAACCCCTGCTCGCATTGAGGAACGCCATAAAAAACTCATGCTCGTATTCAGGAACGCGGTAAAAAAACCCATGCACGCCTTCCCGAACGCGATAAGAAAAAACTCATGCTCGCATTCGGCTTAAGCTTTAGAAAAAAATTGCACCGAAGTGGGGGTCTCGTGCAGGTTATTATTTCTTGGCCCCACGCACGTACTCCACATGCACTTGAAAATAGAACATAGAAACACGTTCGAGTCACGCCACGACGGGTTCTCTCGATAAGGGGCTAACGCGTTGTCGTAATGAGCTGCATAAATATATCGCGCGCGTATCTTGACATTGTAACACGTGAATAAGCATCCATTCATGAAGGCGGACGACTGTGCCACGTAATTCAGGTTAATCGCACCAGAAAACTGTAACTGCATATAGATTGGAGATAAAGAACAAATTACGTCACGCAATTTCCAGTTTTTATCTTGGGTCATCATAGAGTCCTGTGTAGATTTGCGTATACGTGTATTTGTGAATCTATCTTCACGAAAGCGCCATTCCGTGCAGCCATTGTGGTAGGGATCCAATTGGATTACTATACTTGTCCCTACTGCCTGATGGCGATCCAATGGGTCATCTGATTGAATACCAATACTGAAAAGTCACGCTCGTACATTGGATTCTTATGGGGATTCCCCTTTGGAACCCAGTGTACGGATCCAGTTCGAATCTCATTTGAAGTTTCAATTCCAGTGTACGAATCCAATTTGAATCCAATTTGAATAGGACTCCCACATTATCGAACAGAATCTGATACGATTCTTGATGGATCCCATCGCATTCTGTACGTGGAATTTTCTAAAGATACTGTATGAATACAAAAAATGTGTGCATTTAAGGCCTTAGGCCACAGTAACGGGGATAAAATCATGTGCGAATTTAACAATTTTTTTCGTGTGAAAAAGTGATTCACACATAAAATTAATTACACATCTCTTTAGTATGAATATAAAACTGTTAGAAAATATATATATTTTTTTCGATGTATTTGAACTTAAGAAATGAATTTTCAGTGAAAAATTTCGTTATAACTGCTCATAATCTGCTCATAAAATGAAAAGTTTTCGACTAATCAGAAATTCCGTACGTACTTCTCTGCGAAATGCAATTAGGAACATAACTTTTAAATTTGAAGTAAATCGAGTGAAAATGGTTGAAGTTATTTGTCACGCCAATTGGAAAAAAGCTGTTTTGAGAAATTTGGAGTACTCGGCCATTTTGTACATCGAAAAAATATATATATATATATTTTCTAACAGCTTGATATTCATACTCAATAGATGTGTAATTAATTTTATGAGTGAATCACTTTTTCATACGAAAAAAATTGTTAAATTCGCACACGATTTTATACCCGTTACTGTGGCCTAAGGCCGTAAGGGGGGAGACCACTGTGACAGGCCGAAAGGGTTGTTTTTTCCAGTTTCTTTGTCTACTAGATTATTTATTTGGGATTTGGAAAAAAAGGATGTTTATTAAGCATATATTGAACTTATTTCGTGTAAATGTTTATTTGAAAAAAGTAAAAATTAACTACGTTATTGAGGGATAATAGAGCCTTTGTATACAAAATGTAGTCCAACGTCCGGCTCAATAACTTGATAGTTGGTCTGAAAAATAGAAATGTCTAATTATCTAAATAAGTGTAATTCACGTTATATGTAGGCGTTGTTTGCAAAAAAAGTCACAAAATGGTGGGTGTTACAAATATGTAATTTTGGCAAAATATTTATTTATATTCTGCGGCTTGAAAAATACTGAATGAATTTTGAAAAAGGCTATGAACAACGATAGCTACTGTAATTAATTATATTTTGGTTTTTTCAAATTGAAAATCCGACAATTACATCTAGATATATGATTCTAGCCAGGTCGATAAAAGTCGTTTCGAGAAAAACGCGATTGACAGTTTTAGTATACGTAAATTGTTGCGCTACCTGCTGTCATCAAAATGTCTGGAACTTAGACAATTTTCAACATTTTAACTTGATTTTTTTCCACACTTTCTTGAATATGTATAGTACTTTGAGGAAATGCAAAAAATCTTTTTTTTTTTAATCCGTCACAGTGTTGACCCCCGTTGAAAATATATAAATCTCATCTTGAAAAAGTATAAGTAGCGTAAAAAATATATCTCAAAATTCGATTTGAATCGCATTACTGAAAATCCACCGTCATTACTCTTTGCTATTTAATTTATTGCACTTTGACATAATATCGCCACACACGTACACGCTTAGAAAATGTGCAGGTTATGTTTCAACACGCCGACTTTTTTTTCGTGACTTTCGCACATTTTCCATCCGAACGTGGTAAGAATTCTCAAACGGCGTTCATCAGGGAAGAGTTCAGGATTGAGTTAGATCCCAATGAGGCCTCTCTATATGCTAGGTCTTTAATAAATCCCCATAGAGACGTGGGTGCCCCAATTTTGAGCTCTATTTCTTTTCCTTTTTCCCACCATCCAATTAGCTTGTCTAAAGAAAAAAAAATGTCGCGAAAGCTGCGAGTCCGTCGAAAAATATTTAGTGATCGCTTAAGCCGCCCAAAAATCTACATTTTCATTAAAAATCGATTTTTTTTCATCCCTTCTTCACCCATCAATTTTTCGCGTTATAATTTTAAAAGTAACTTCGTGAACGCTCTAGCCGGCCAATTAATATTTAGTGGTCGCTCAAGATCTGTTAAATTTCCAACTTCCGCAATTTTTTTTACTTTCCTCACTCATAAATTCAACGCTTTATAAAATTTTCGAAACAATTAACACTTTTTTCTTTCGAAATAGATTTTTTAAACTTACCTCACACTTCGAACCCAATAAAACGACCTATAACTTTGTTTACGGACAAGAGCTGTGAAGAATTATTTTATGCGAACAAAGATCACAATTCTTGGGTTGGAAGTGTGAGGTAAATTTGAAAAATGTCTTTCTAAAGAAAAAAGGGTGAATTGTTTTGACATTTCATAAAGCGTCAAATTTATCAGTGAAAAGCGTAAAAAATTGTGATAATTGTAAATTTCGAAGCTCATGAGCGATCACTAAATATTCATTGACCGGCTTTTGCGAGATTAATTTAAAATTATAAAGCCTAAAATTCATCAGTGAGAAGTAGACGAAAAAAAAAATCGATTTTTTTATAAACATATGAATTTTTGGGAGGCATGAGCGACCTCTGAATATTCATTGACTGCTCGCGGCTTCCGCGACCATTGTTTTTATTTTTTAAACAAAATAATTGGAAGGTGAGAGGAAGAAAAAAAATTGAGCTCAAAATTGTGCCACCCTGCTAGGGTGCATCTTGGGACTCCCCAACGAATTTGCGCACGGGATCACAAGAGCTTATTTTTTTGCGCTCCAACAAATTCCGTTTGAGAACATCAAATAAAAAATTTCCACACGATGTCAATCCCCCATTGAAACCCCATCGAAGTCCCCATCGAAACCCTACAAGGATGTGATTCGACCTGGCAACTCCCCAACAAATTTCGAAACGTGACGAGATTAATACGAATAAAATCGCACCGTTCACGATTTTGCTACACAGGAGGCTAGCTCTTTGAGCGTGCAATTGCACCCGTGTGGGCAGGGCTAACTTACACTGGAAAACAGAGTCGTTATTCATTAGGAACGTGCTCAGCTCCAGCTCCTTACACACACCTCACCCTCGTGGAGCCAAATATCTCGTAGGCTGGAATTAATGTTTCACCAATTTCGTCATTACCACTGTAATAACGAAAATCCATCGTTGATTGATTATAATCAATATATCGTGGACAGTTCTCTTTCGAAAACACTTTGACGAGTGTTGTAAAAATACGGCATTGTTCCCACGGCCATAGGGAAGTTGATCGATGAGGAAAAGTATCGAAGCATAGCTTCACGAGGTTCTTTAGTATGCGCACTCGCGTGTCTTTCTTTATGCACATTTTTCAATATAGTTAACGAGAGGGAGAGAGGGAGAGAGAGAGATATCTATATATCTGTAAGCAGATAATTCTTCTCGTTCAATCACCGTCTAGTAGAGCTTCGTATATATTTAAGATGTAATTAAGACTTAATCACAGAGCGTGCTCATCGCAGCAGCTGAAATCTCATTGTTATGCATAGAGCGCTACGCATTCTCTGCTCGGGAGCGAACGACTGCGAGCTATAATTATTTTCATCTGGCCGATGTATGTGTATGTGCAAGTATGTGGATACATACACACATAGATATTTCATATTTACTTTTGAATGTGTGTATGTATATAGGTGTGTGTATATATATATATATATATATATATATATATATATATATATATATATTGACGTCGTACATACGCTAATGAGAGGCATTTTTACCGATTATTAGATTTTTACGATTTTCACAAAATCACAATTTATATATGTATGTGTATATATCGTTGTGCTGCTATAAAGGATATGGACATGTAGATGACGTGATTTTTTTTACAAGTCGCACGATGCCATCTTTTTCGAAATTGATCGATGGATAACTATGTATATATATATATATTTAAGGGGAAGGATAAATTTAAGGGCCGCCCCAATCTCAAAGTCGCCGCCTCATTACTGAAAATCAAGAAATGTTCTTAAACCAGATTGATGACCTCTTAGCGAATATATCATAGACATAAGTGGGTCCATAAAATACGGCTTCCCAAATACAGATATACGCTATTAGAATTATAATTCTGGACACCTTTCAATTTTTTTTTAATTTCGCAATTATTGATCATTTTTACGTTATAATCACTTATATCTTAGATTCCTTTCAAAGTAGGCTTGTTAAGGAAAATATTGAGTAGAAACATTATAGATAAAAAAACATTACAGTATCATTTTGGCGTCGCAGAAATACATTATAGATTTTCTGAGTACAAAATATAAAAAAAGCAAATTTTAATTGAAAGTGTTGATAATTTATTTCACTAGTGTATATATATGGGGCAGTCCACGCCATTTCACCTAGCCGATGACCACGACCATTTTTAGTTTTCCTGATTTTTTTGTGAAATTGTACCCCATGACAGGAATATCCTCACCAATTTTTTTTATTTTTATCTCTTCTCTTTCAGGAGTTATAATTTTCCAAAAAATGTCGATTTCGGAAGTCTGGGAAACGTTTGAATGCTGATAACTCCTGAACTAATTGAGATATCGACAAATGTCACTGTTTTTTTTTTCATTTTGAAGCATACTTTCGATAAATATGAAAAAATTATTAATTATCAGTGTCAACGTTATTTTCGATTCTGAAGTGAAAACTATTTTTTTTAGATGTTGGCCCGTCTTTATTTTTTTTCAAACAATTCTGTAATATAGATTGACCCATTCTATGATTTTTAAGACCATTCTCATTATCACATTTCCTTCTATTTTTTTTTTTTAAATTAATCATATTTTTTTTAGAAGACTTTTATCATTTTTATCTCCAATAATGCTATTAATGATTTTGTGATTTTCAATTCGGCTTCCTCAGGCCTAAAACGGTTTATGTTTAAATTGTGCTGAATTTGACAACAAAAAAATTATTTTGAATAAGAAATCATTTTTTCGTTGTTCAATTCAGCACAAATAAAAAATAAAGCGTTTCAGCCGTGACAAAGCCAAATTGGAGATCACAAAATCATTAAGAGCATTATTGGAGATTAAAATGATGAAATTTTTTTTTAATACGATTTATTCGAAACAAATAGAAGGAGAAATTAGCTCACAATGAGACTAGTCTTAAAAATCATAGAATGGGTCACTTTATTTTCAATAATTAAAAAAAGGCAATCATCTTTGAAAAAAAACATTTCACTTTAGAAGCAAAACAAAATATGACATTGACATGTTGTGAAATGTTGATAGTGACATTTGTCAATATCTCAATTAGTTCAGGAGTTATCAGCGTTTAAACGTTTCCAAAACTTCTGAAATCGACATTTTTTGGGAAATTACAACTCCTAAAAGAGAAGAGATAAAAATCTAAAACTTGGTGTGGATATTCCTTCCATGGGGTACAATTTTACCCAAAAAATTAGGAAACCCAAAAATGGTCGGGTGAAATGGCGTGAAATGTCCCACACATATCGGTGTGTCTGGGTGGTTTTTGATAATTTTTGTCTAATTTATAATTTCACGGTGGCCCCAAGATGGTATACTTTTGATTTGGGTGCTCTCCTCGTCGTCGCTTCGTGTTCTGCCCATTCGTCAAAAAAAAAAAGAAAGAAGTACGAAAAATTGTCCGATGAAAAATTGCATTTCGGCGCGTATGAGACTCCATTCTCGACGTCATTAACGCACAACTTGTCGCTCGCGCTAGAGGGTCCTCCGTCGCGCGATTCGCGAGCGACAACGCGGTCTTCTGCCGCTGTTCCTTCTGCCAGTTCTGCTGCTGGCGACGTTAAATTACAGGAGGTGACACGGCGTGATTTAAGCCCCGGCTATCATGACTGTAATCATCATATATATTGTGCCGGCTGTGAGGACACGTTGACAGACTCCCGCGGCGGCTCACAAATGCCACCGCGTAGAAGCGCTTTACTTACCGCGCCATCATTTTTTCCTCCTCTTTGGCTTTTTGCGGCTCCCCCTTGCACTTATCCCTCTGTCCGTCGATCTGATTCGGAACGCCGCAATATCGCTTACGCGCTTGGATTGAAGGATGCGTGGGTACAATTATCGAGTCACAATTATCGAACGAGCTGTCAGTAAAGAAATTTGAAAAAAAAAAATCTTTTGTACAGGTAGCAATTTGCACAAAAGAAATTATCTTGTACAGGGAGCAATTTGCACAAAAGAAATTCTTTTTTACAGGTAGCAATTTGCACAAGAAAAATTATTTTCTACGGGGAGCAATTTTCTACAGGGAGTGATGGGAGAAGGTTCAATTGGGAAGGGTAATACGTAAAAAGCCGCAAGGGTATACTTTGGAACTTATTAGTTAATTGAGGCCTTAGTAAATAAATAAAAATGTAGCAATAATATGCATAATAATGTATAAAAAATGTAAAGATAATAAACAAATTTACATTAACAATATTGAAATATAGCTTTCCAAAAAGAAATACTGCCTTCACCGAAAACACGATCGCTTCACTTCGAAACTTTTTAAAATGATTAATTTCGGCAATCAAAACCGACAAAAATAAAAATGATATTGCATGAGAAGAGCTGAAACATATTTATATCATTTATAATATTAACTTAAAAACACATTTTCCGAAAATAAAAATTAATATCACTAAATTCGTCACCCTGCCTCTGAATATCGTTTTATTTGAAACAATATTTTTACTTTTAACAATTCATTCTTCAACATAACAGACTATTCATTTTTCGTTACACATATACATGGGAAAAGGACATTTTGAACCATTATATCGATGTTATGTTGGCCATCAACACATTTAATGGCGACCCTTTATTATTTTTTGCAATTTTTTAAATTTTAGGGCCTGGTCAATCCTTCAAATTACCTTCATATAAATAACCTTATTATATAAATCTAAAAAGGATTTTTACACATTGCGGTTAAAATATCGAGTATGGGGACAAGATTCTACTATTAGTGAGGATCTGTACATCCAATATTTTCTAAATCGCCTTTTTCCATAGATATTCAATAAAAAAAATATTTCCAACACAAAAAATGTCACATCCTTTTTGTTCCCATGTGGGAAACTCTCGCGCCGCTCAGCATATACACGGGACTTGGTACGATGAGGGACGAATGAGAAATTCCTGGATCGCGATCGCGAGAGTGTCTCGACGGTTTTTCGTCAAAAAGAGATCGCCGCGCGGTTCGCAAGCGCGTGGCTGGTGGGTCGTGGGATCCGCAGGAGCTAAAAGCCCTGGCGTTCAACTCTACCTCTATAAGGAGCGGACTTGGAGGTTCTCCACGGCAACCAAAGTGTAGATTTTTTTGTCCCCCTTCGAGGACGCGCGGAACGCCCGGTAGACCGGTGGTAGTACAGACACGCAAACCGAACACACGGGCCGGCGTCTCGACGTTTCGTCCTGAAAAAATCTTACACAATACTAATCTTCGATGTCCGTATGTACGTAAGTATTTAAGGCGGAATATACATTTAGGCAGAAAAAAAGCAATATTCAGGGATTTTTTAAACTAAGAAATAATTATTCTACAATTATCAAACTTAAGGTATACTTTAATAGTATATTTAAGTATACAAAACAATTTTTTTAAATAATTCTTCATTAATAGCTTCCCGTAGACTTTGATTTGCAAAAAAGTTCAAACATTTTTTTAGTTAGAACATGTATAGTTTCTATGTGACGGTAATTAAAATGAAGAAAATGCAAATTTAAGAAAATGGCACGCATTTACAAAAGAAAATCAACATTTCACGCAACATTTCTGTGAAATATGGATGAAAAAGTAGTTTTTTTTTTTCAATTTTTCAAAAACAATTCTCGTCAAGTAGAAGGTACCAATATTATCAATATTTCTACCAAGTTTCAACTCAATCGGCTTAATAGTTTTTGAGTAATCCTGCACGACAATTTCGATAATGCAGTTTTGGGAAAAACGCGATTGAAGTTCACGCTCGCTCGGAATCCGACCGGTGAGGCACAGCGTTGACGGGCTGTAACGTTTTTTGAATTTCGCTTTGAAGCTTTAGGAAAATATTCTACATATATAGTTCTATCGTTTAAGGAAAAAAAAAGAAATCGATTTTTTGATCGTTGTAAATGTATATCCCGCCTTAAGTAGTTACTCGTCAGACGAAAGGACCGTCCAGTAAAATGAGTGGACGATGACAGGGGAGCAGGAAAATGTCCACTAGAGTGGCACAAATTTGGCTCAATTTTTTTTCCTTTTCTCACCATCCGATTCTCTTCTTAAAAGAAAAAAAAATGTTGCGAAAGCTACGAGCCGTTAAAAAATAAGCTCAGGCCTCCCAAAAAATCAATTTTTTATTAAAAAATCGATTTTTTTCGTCCACTTCTCACCCATGAATTTTACGCTTTACAATTTTTTAATTAACCTCGCGAATGCTCTAGCCGGCCAATAAATATTTAGTGGTCGCTCAAGAGCTTCGAAATTTTCAAGTTCCGCAAATTTTTTTTCTCTTCTCGCTCATTAATGTGACGCTTTGTAACATTTTCGAAAAAATAAATCCTTTCTTTAGATACATATTTTTCAAATTTACCTCACACATCTAGCCCGATAAAACGACCTATAATTTTGTTAACGGACAAGAGCTTTGAAGAATTATTTTGTGAGAACAAATATTATAATTCTTGGGTCAGAAGTGTGAGGTAAATTTGAAAAATCGGTTCCCAGAGAAATAGGGATTAATTGTTTTGAACATTTTACAAAGCGTCAAATTTATGAAAGAGAAGAGTTAAAAAATTGCAAAAATTGAAGCTCTTAAGCGACTTCTAAATATTCATTGACCGGCTGGAACTTTCGCTAGGTTAATTTGAAAATTTTAAAGCGCAAAATTCATGGATGAGAAGTGGACGAAAAAAAACAAAAACATCGATTCTTTAATGAGAATTTGAACTTTTGGGCGTCTTGAGCGACCTCTAAATATTTTTTGACCGCTCGCAGCTTCCGCGACAATTTTTTTTTCTTTGAAGAAACTAATTGGCTGGTAAGAAAAAGGACAAAAAATAGAGCTCAAATTTGTGCCATCGTAATGTCCACTTATTTTCAACATTCAAATGTAGGCAGTAAAATATTCCGCTTTGACTCAGACACTGTTTAGAATATTTATTTGTACACTCTAAATGTAGAATCTGAATCTTCCCATCTCATTCTCTTTAATTAATTTAATTAATAATTACATTTGTTTAAATAAAAACAACTTCAATTAAGGCATATGTATGGTAGCTGACGTAATTATAACCAGAAAAATATTCTGCATTGACCCAGGTGATATTTAGAATATCAACTTGTACTCTCTAAATATGAAATTTAAATCGTCCTCACAGATCCTCCTTAATTAATTGTATTTACAACGAAATTTCTTCTATTAAGGTAACGGTACCAATGATCGGACGGTTAAGAGCATTTTTAGATTATAGGATTTAGTATTCATTTAAGGAACGTTAAAAAAAAATGACCGGACCTAACGTCAAGCTCGTAAATTCTAGTTTTCAAAACACATGCATTAACTGCCGGTAAGTTAAATATTTTTATTTTTATACGCTCTAATGTTCAATAACACAAAATGTACCAATTTTCGGACAGCTGTTAGCGTTACGTACCTATGTTCGGACACGCTCATGTCCCAATTTTCGGACATGCAGAAATTGATTCCTATGGTTGCAAGGTTATGTTGAACTGGTACGTAAGATCTAAATATAGGACACATGTACTTACCAATTAATTTTCTCTTCTTTTTTCCCTTCTTTTTTCACTTATTTTTTTTTCAAAATCCCAAACTAAGTCAGTAATAAGTCATTTATCGCGAGGTACGCAGCGAAACGAAATCAACAACGCGTGGCGTCCGGCGATTTGGTCTCTATGGCTACGTGCTCTCGTACTAGTGATCGGACGAGATCACTGTGGATGAGCTTCGACCGTGGTACATGCGTGTGATACATGTCCCAATTAATGGGACACTGAATTTATTATATAAAACCTTATCCAAACCGAAATTTAACGACGGTTTCGAAAAGTCGGTTCGATTCACTTTCGATGGATCATAAGTCTAGTCTAGAAATCGATAAAAAATAAACTCCTATTACTATCACAAATTATTGCAACTCTTTGGTTCTTCGGTTTAGAAAAGTGCATTCATGACATGGCTGACTCGGACTCGTTAATATAACTCGTCAATTTCACTACTAAAATTCGTTATTAACGTACAATTTTCCAGTAATCAATTAATAATTGAAGGCTGAATAGAATGCAAGCGTTACTTTTCGTTAACTATCAATTATATATGTAATATAGTGAAGTATTCGAACTACTGTCCGAAAATTGGGACCCGTCCGAGCATTGGTACCGTTACCTTAATGCTTCGACTGCACACTGGGTTGAACCTATTTTTTTTTCTTCAACTGACTGTAGGTATCGCAAAACGGGCTAATCTCCCACTCCTAATCTATAGGTGGGCACTCGGCCCCCATCCTGTCCGTGTAGTGAGAACAGCTGTCGAAAATCGACCGGGGGTCAAGTGGACCCCGTTTCAACAATTGATCCGCCGAAGGAGTCGATTTCTTCCATTTCTCGCCATCCCGAAAATGCTCAAATTCAATCCTCCGAATAAATATACTTTTTGGAAAGACGGTCGACACTGTCTTTTTTTCGTATCGACAAACCTTCCTCTTTAACCCTCCGTGATCACACTTCGGTAGAATAACACAGTGGTCACACTGGGTAAAATTCACCCGGCCAAGATCCAAATGGTTCCTGCCTGAAAACTATCAGTCCGATCGAGATTGAAAAAATACTAGAAAATACTTTAAACATTCTAGAACATGTGTGAAAAGTTGGTATATCAAAATCAAATGCCATGTCTTTTTAAAAATCGCGAATACGTTAATTTGTCAAAAAATACACCTTTTCACTGAAAAAATCATAACTTTCTGAGTTTTCGATATTTTCAAGTAAAATTTGAACGGGATACTCGTCAGACATGGTACTTCTAGGGAAAAGCTAGTGGCATAGTGGCACTTCAAACCCTCGCCTCGGGGAGGGCCGACCTTTAATTGAAACTAGGACCCATAGATATTTAGACCCAATGTTCGGTCTGGGCAAATTTACCCACGGTGACCAAGGAGGGTTAAAAACCTCGAAGGATTTTTTTATATTTTGAAGAAAAAAATTATCATCTTTTTCGTGTAAGTACGTATTTTTCACCGCATCTCCAACTTTGAACAAATGTTTGGGCACTTAATTTTTGTTTTTCTTGAAAATAAATGTTGGGCTACAAAATAAGAATTATCGATTACAAAAAACGTCTCCACAAAAAAAAAACAAAAAAATGCATATTTACCGAAATACAACGATCTGAAAAACTTCTGGGGTCCGGTCGACCCCATATGCAGTCAGAGGTTCGTGGCAGAAGTGTGCAGTCGAAGGGTTGAAATGACTTCAATCGAGGGATAGCCAGAAAAATATTCTGCAATGACTCAGACAATACTTAGCATATCGATTCATACTCCCTAAATATGATATTGAAATATTCCTCACGGATTCTTATTAATCAATTGAATGCATAATTAAATGCATTGAATTAAAACGACGTCAACTAAGGCATGAGTATTAAATCAAACCTACTTCAATCGAGGCATACATTTGGTAGCTTACGTAATTAGCCAGAAAAATATTCTGCATTGATTCATACAATGTTTCGAATATCGATCTGCACTCTCTATATATGAAATCTGAATCTTCCTCACGGATCCTCTTTAATCAATGCAATTAATAATCAAATTAATTCAATTAAAACGACTTCAATTAAGGCATACGTATTCAATTTAAATTACTTCAATCAAGGCATACATATTCAATTGAAACGACTTCAACTGAGGCACACATATGGTAGCCTGCGTAATTAGCCAGAAAAGTATTCCGCATTGACTCAGACTATATTTCGAATATCGATTTGTACCCTCTAAATATAAAATCTAAATTGTCTTCGCAGATTTTCCTTAACGACTTCAATTAACAATTAAATTTATTCAATTAAAACTACTTCAATTAAGGCAGACATATGGTAACCTATGTAATTAGCCAGAAAAATATTCGGCATTGACTTAGACAGTATTTCGATTATTGATGTCTACTCTCTAAGTACGAAATCTGAATCTTCCTCACGGATTCTCTTTAAGGGGAGATATACACCTAGGAGCCGGAAAAAGGTCATTTTTGTGAATTTTTTCAAGGAAAACTATTTGAAATTTCGGGTTGGGGTTTTAATTATCTAAAAGTATATACATTCAAAAATATGTTTAATTTTCTTTATTTAAAAATATCAACAATATACAAGGATATTGTATGACCCTTGAAGCGTCGTAAAAAAATCTGCGTATACGGTACCCACCGGCGTTTCTTTAAAAATCATCTGAAAAAAAACCTAAAAGATTATTAAATTAGATACTATAATCTAGTACTTGTCATAGCCGATTTTGAAAATATCGATTTATGACAAAATGGCGGACGTTTGAAGATAAATAGTGATTTTTGGGCCAAAAATTAGTTATTATTTTGCCTATAAAACAATAACTAAGTAACGGAAAAAAATCCTATGACAAGATAATGGTGTATAGAATAACCACAAAAAACCTGAAGGCAATCGGTACATTGGTTTTCGAGAAATTTTGGGTACCGATTTGAAAAACGTGGTTTTGAGAAAAACGCGTTTGAAAATTTGGGAACGAATAAATCATGAAATTTGTTAACTTACACGGAATCATCGATACCAGCCCCATAGTGTAGGTCTTCTACGCTCGACGTAATGTTCATAGCTTCTAAATCGATTTTTTCGACCATCTAGGTATCTCCCCTTAATCAGTGTTATCAATAATCAAATTTATTCAATTCAAACGACTTCAACTAAGGCATACGTATGCTCCCTGATATTCAGTTTAGGAATCCTTTGATTTGTAGCTATATTTATCGTATTCGCTTATTTTTGGAGGACCGTTTTCCCCGTTCAATTCCCGAGCTGCCGTACAAAAGGTATTCAGAGTTGAGCACTCAGTGGAAACGGATGTGAAATATACGCCGGAAGACGAGCGCAGGCGACAAAGGGACATATTTGGTGCTCTCTCGGTAGCCTGTGCCCCCTCTCACTCCCCCTCGTTTTTTTTCTCTCTCTCTATCTGCTTCATACAGTAGTGTAGAGCGTCCCACGGTTTGGTGTTGACTCGACGAAAAAAAGTGAATACATATCCGTCGAGAAGTGGGAAGGACTACTTTTTAGGTCGCGCAGCTCCGCGATCTCTAACGACATTTACACCGCGACTACTGCCTAGCCAACAAAAGAGAAACATTCGGATGCAACGAACTTCCTGAAAAACCTCAACTCAAAGCAAGTGTCCCGAGTTAATTGCGACAAAATTCGAAATTTTCTCCATCGAAGGTCCTCGAAGGTCAAACGAAAAATCGTCCTCCATTTTTCTTCACGACCCGAAGAAACCTGTCTGAGCTTTTGTTTCCCATTTTCCCTTTTTTTTCAAGGTTCCAGCAAAATTTGCCAAGGCGACATCCGGCGAGCGAATAAGATCGAAAGGGCTGAGCGGAGGGTTGCAAGTATATAAGTTGCACGTATGTACGAGCCTGGCGAACGTGAGTCGATCGCCGATATATCTCGAGGCTCGCGACGTCGATCGACACGAGCAGGGGACGATATAAAAAGTTGGAGGAATGCGAGCGGTGACGACGACAAGTTCCCGAGCGAGGACGACACATCGGGCGGGAGAGGGGTGGGAGCCCTTTAGGGTTGAGAATGATTGGAAATCGGTCGGGGGGGCAAGAGAGGAACTCGCGGGCGCGCGCGTGATCTCTCGGCCTCCGTTGCATCGGATTCGTCAGCACTCCTCTGTATCAAATATTGGCTCGTTCGCAGAGCCAGCAGCTGCCACTTCTTTGTATTCTTGCTCTGCATCCCCGCTCCCCCCCTTCTTGCTTCTCTCCTCAACCCTACCGCGAGGCAATGACAGTTCATTTCGGGATTGGCAGTTTATTCGAAGGACATACGAGTTCGATCGCTCCATGAGGCCGAAATTGGAAGGACACTAAAGTCCATGTTGATCGAATGTGTATATATGTGTGTGTAGGTATATAGGAAGAAAGAGAGAAAGAGAGAGAGGGGGGATATCGAAGGTATATATGAGGCGACCCATGTCACTTCAGCCAGTAAAAAAAAATCCACAAATAATTTTGAAAAATCGAGTTACTTTATTGAAAAATATTCACCGAGTGTCGAAAAAAAATCGGACGTTTTTTCTGGTTGATTACCATTTTTCCATTCAAATGGCTGTATCTTTGGCAGGATTTGACCTATTTACATTCGTAAAAAATGAAAATGTGCGTCTTTTTATGGCCTTCCAGAATATATATATATATATATATATATATATATATATATATATATATATATATACAGGGTGTCCCAGAACTCAACGTCAAGCCGATACGGGGTGACAGGATTGATTGTAACCATCATGAGAAAAATCAGAAAAAAATCTGGGCATTTAAGAAAAACCTAGAAATTTGGTCAAACTGTAACCATTTTTCGGTTATTGTGGTTAATTTTTATTATTTTTGTTCATTTAAACTTTGGAACCGTAACCCTAAATAACATTTCTAGAATCACAGTCAAAAATAATGACACAATTGCCCCAAGTTTCCTAGAATTAAGACTGTTTTTTGTTAAACTATGAATTTAAAATTTTCAAAATAGATTTTTTTTCTGATTTTTCTCATAATGGTTACAATCAATCCTGTCACCCCGTTTCGGCTTGACGTTGAGTTCTGGGACACCCTGTATAGGGGAGACCGGGGCAAAACGGTATCGGGGCAAAACGCCACTAGGGCATAATGGGATCGGGGCATAATGGGATAGCAAAAAATGAAGTTTCTTGGTGCTTGATTCGGGGCAAAAGGGATAGGGGCAAAATGGGAGAGAGGAGTGGAATATCAAATTGGGGCAAAATGGGACACACAAAAATGAAGTGTCGCAGCCCGCTGAATTTGGGGCAAAATGGGATGACAGGAAAATTCATGCTTCGGCTCTATGAAAGAGCTGTTGAAACATAATCTAGTCTAAATGGTGCTTGTGATTCGTTTCAGTCCACATATACGCAGATAATACGGACTGACCGATATATTTGTCGACACATATCCGGCGATTTCATGGGGAGCGGCGGTCCTAGTTTCATAAAACAATTTACGTAAAAATTGACAAGAGTTAGATTTTCATCAATGGCTTGAAAATCAGTATCAGTAACGTGCAGTTGGCAGAAAATAAATTTAAAAAAAAACAAAGAAAGATAAAAACAAAAAATAACCATAAATTGCACGCGTCAGCCTATAAAAATTACTTGATTATTAAAATAATTAATAACGACAAAGAAATTGTACCAATCGAATAAGAAGGCTCAAATAACAATTTACGTCAAGTTTGGTACAGTTCTGACCGCAGAATCAAAAGTAATTGTTTAACAAACTTTAATAACAAATGAAAAATTAGTATTTTTTTGAATGTTGAAGTACTTAAATTTATTGGATTCAACGAATCCTGACGAGCCGAGCACGAACTGTTGTTGTAAAGTCAAAAATAATAATAATTGTTTAAGCGACGATGACGCATCATGCCTTTTCTGCGGGGGCGTATATTCGAAATCCAAGGAATCCTGGATTCGTTGTAATTCATGCGAGAAATGGGCCCACTATTCATGTGCCCATGCTGACGATAACTTAATCGAGTACGTTTGCGACAATTGTGCCGATAAAAATTAGCTTAGTTAAACAAGCAATAAGAATTAAACATTGCCACCGTTAAATTATAGTATCGTAAGTAGAGTGTGACCCAAATATCGTGTAACATTCAATAAAACCTGTTTTCACTCATTTATTACCCCTCGTTTTTTACCCCTGCATTTCTTTCGTTTCTGCATCGAATTATTCCACTGTCCCATTTTGCCCCGATCCCGTTTTGCCCCAACCGCCTCTTTCTGAGGAGTCTGATTTTCTCCGGCCCATTTTGCCCCAGTCCCGTTTTGCCCCAATGACGTATTTTCTAGCAGTGTTGATTTTCACTATTCCATTTTGCCCCAAACCCGTTTTGCCCCGGTCCCATTATGCCCCGGTCTCCCCTATATATACATACATACATACATACATACATACATACATACATACATACATACATACATACATACATACATACATACATACATACATACATACATACATACATACATACATACATACATACATACATACATACATACATACATACATACATACATACATACATACATACATACCCTGGGGTGGCTACCACACTGGCGCGACTCATGCCTAATGTTGGTGGCCCCAGACAGAAGAGGAGGAAACTGCTGTCATCAGTGACGACCTCAGTGCTCACCTATGGCATACCCATATGGGCTGATGCACTGAAAATCCAGGAGTACCGCAGGAAGGCTGCAGCAACGTATCGCGTCAGCGCCTTGAGGGTAGCCTGTGCGTTTCGCACTGTCTCCGAGGACGCTATCAACGTTATCGCGGGAATGCTGCCCATTGAGGTGCTTGCCGAGGAGCGTAGATCGATGTACCAGCAGAAGGGAGCTAGAAACCCCAGGTATGCAAGGACAGAAGCGAGAGCAACCAGTCTCAACCAGTGGCAGACGATGTGGGATGCTTCTTCCAAGGGAAGGTGGACACATCGACTAATCCCGAAGGTGGAGATATGGGTGAACCGTCTACACGGGGAGCTCAACTATTATCTCACCCAAGTGATCTCAGGACACGGCTGTTTTCGGGCTTATCTCTATAAGTTTAATTATGAAGATTCCCCGGACTGCCCAGCATGTGTAGCAGTCGAGGAGAACGCTGAACATGCATTGTTCCAATGCCCACGTTTTAGTGCCTCCCGCGCGATAGTCGAGGATCAGCTGGAGACACGCATCACCCCGGACAACCTGGTTGAGTTGATGCTGAAGTCAGCAGACGCATGGACAGCGGTATCGGCTTATGCTGCCGCAGTGATGAAGGAGTTGCGACGTGCAGAACGTGCGAGGAAGAAGACGACGCCGGAAAACCAGGCAGTCATAGATTAAATCAGCGACACGAACCCCTAAACCACTCATAACATCTAGAGTGGAACGGGGGATGTAAGGTCGTCTGACAACACTGCAGGAAGAGCTACGGCTAAGGCCTCTCCCGCGATGTAATACCTAGCGGTCGTCCCGCGGGAGAATTTGTAAGGCCACAGAGGAATGGGGGTTTTTAGTCGGTGCAAGCCCGACACACGGCAATTATTTGCTACGGTGCGGAGGCATTTTCCCGCTAAACCTCTTAAAAAAAAAAAAAAAAAAAAAAAAAAAAAACATACATACATACATACATACATACATACATACATACATACATACATACATACATACATACATACATACATACATACATACATACATACATACATACATACATACATACATACATACATACATACATACATACATACATACATACATACATACATACATACATACATACATACATACATACATACATACATACATACATACATACATACATACATACATACATACATACATACATACATACATACATACATACATACATACATACATACATACATACATACATACATACATACATACATACATACATACATACATACATACATACATACATACATACATACATACATACATACATACATACATACATACATACATACATACATACATACATACATACATACATACATACATACATACATACATACATACATACATACATACATACATACATACATACATACATACATACATACATACATACATACATACATACATACATACATACATACATACATACATACATACATACATACATACATACATACATACATACATACATACATACATACATACATACATACATACATACATACATACATACATACATACATATATATATATATATATATATATATATATATTAGGTGTACAAATGAATAATCCAATTTTTTCTTCTACAGTCAAGATTTATTTTCAAAGTAAGTAAACTAAATTGTTCAATCAAAGTATTCGCCGTTGCTTTCTATAACTTTAAGCCATCTTTCCGGCAGCTTATGAATTACATCTCGAAAAAATGTTACGTCTTTGGACACGATAAAGTCGTCAAGCCATTTTCGGATCTCATCCACTGATTGGAAATGCATATCGGACAAGGCGTGTTGCATCGACCGGAACAAGTGGCAATCGGATGGAGCAATGTCTGGTGAATATGCCGGGTGCTGCAAGACGTCCCAGCCAAGACTCATTATGTCTTTTGTATTGGAAGCAATTTGTCATTCAGACAGAAATCACTGCTTTTGATCCGCTTAAACCAAAATGCGCACACATCGTACGATACAACACCTTCGCCGAGAAGGGAACAAATCGATTCTCACGCTCTTGCAGCATTTTTTTCTTGTTCGAATTCGCAGATAATGCAGTGTCGGATATGCACCTTATCTGGTGCCATTTTCGACTGTACTGAACTGAATAGTTTTGAAGGTTATGTTAGGCTTTCCGGCATACCAACTGTCATTTTTAATAACTATATGTCAACACTATATAACCGCAAAAGAGCGGCATTATCAATTTATGTTTTTTTTAATTTTTAACTGGTTAAAGTAATTTGGATTATTTATTTGTACACCTAATATATTATTATTATTATTATTAGGTGTACAAATTAATTATGTGCCTTTGGAGTCAACAAACAAGATTTATAAAGGGCACCGAATTAATATGTACACCTAATACTATTTTAATTTGGTGTGCTATCGTTCCAAAAACCGTAAGCCAAAACCCTGACCAAAAAAGCCACTATCCAGTGAAGTTGATCTCAAAGATTCCGAGCTTCGCGAATAAAGTTTTTTCAGAGCACGTAAAAATACGATAAGGGCTCCATCTACCCCACGAGATCTTTCGTTGGCTGTTTTACATTCCCGAAAGGTTCAATATGGGGCCGAACAATATTAAAATTTAAATTACCCATCTCCATACAATATTGTTCCTCACGGCGCGCTTATAAGCGGTGGAGACCGAAAAATTCAAGCAGAAAAATAAGTATGAGCTCAGAGGCTCGTTATATTTTCCAAGTAAATTCAGTGGGAATAAAGTGCGAAGAAGTAGGTCGCAATATGAACGACGAGGCGTAGGTTCAGAATGATCGAGAATCCCCCGCGATCGTCGATACATAATAGCATCGCGTTCAACAATCCATACACAAAGTTGGAGTGTATAAAGGCGCGAATGCTTAAATCGAGTGCTCTCGCGACAAAAACGCTTTTAAATACATGAAAAAAGAAGTGGGACCTCGAGGAAGAGGGGCCCCCGAGGAAGAGGGCGAAAGAATCAGTAAGAAGGATCGACTCGTGTGGGTGACAATAAAGCGGACGCGAAGCCTTGTACGGAGTTTGATGTGGGTCTCTGTGCAAACATGATTTTTTTTTCGCCAACAGCGCAATATTCGCGAAGCCTTTCTATCCGCGTCTCTTTGCCTCCTCAAACATATGAGCGCACGCACTAACACGACGAATGTTTATTAAACGACGATCTCCGCACACGAGAGAGCGACTCACCTTACCCGCGCTTGATTTGAACAGGTGTATTTATCGTCGCGTAAATAATCCTTGCCGTTACGAGAAAAAAAAACGATCGCAAATTATTCGCGAGCGTATACGTAACCGCGTACTCGCGATTCGCAATTTGGCCTCATAGTTACGTAATCATTTATATGAAAATAAAATTTGAAAACCTGGATTCGGAAAAATTAACGAAATTTGTTTTTTCCTGGCTCGATATAAGTGTAACCGGTTAAACCATTTGAAATAAATCAGTAAGTGTAAGAGGCTGGAAATCGGACTCATTATACGTGATGATCTAATGTATAGGGTGTTGCAGAGTTGAATGCGTTCCTTGGAATGGGGGGTTGGGGGTGAAATTCTGAGTCGATTGATATAAGCATGTGTGGGTCTCAGATCAACGCCTGAATTATTATTGATTTTTAAAGCCGGGCCAATCAGGAGCGCCCGGTGAGCCGGCGGGTATCGCTCACCGACGTCCGCCGGCTCGTCGGGCGCACCTGATTGGCCCGGCTTTAAAAATCAATAATAATTCAGGCGTTGATCTGAGACCCACACATGCTTATATCAATCGACTCAGAATTTCACCGCCAACCGTCCAATTCAGGGAACGCATTTAGTTCCGGGACACCCTGTATATATACAGGCTGGAAATTCACCCGAAGATACTGATTCGTGAAGCACGCGTCGACTTCTTTTTTTCCGCCTTTTCTCTCCCCTCGTCATTCCTCCTTTATCGTATTTGTACAGCACGTTTCCATAATTCACGCAACGTTCCGTGCCAGGGCGCCTTTTTTTTTACTTTCCGCAAATTCACTCGGCTTAACGGGCATCTTCCGTCTCGTTGGGCTCAAGAATCGCATTAATTTTATCAGCACTGCCGTCTAGCCCCATTGGCGCCCGCGGGAGCTTTTTTTAAGCACTGTATTATCGACCGAATTCTTCACGATCGGAAGTTATGGCTCGCGAGAAGAAAATTTATCGGGCATTTGTCCCGAATATGCTTCGGGAATTGTTCCTTCGGCGAGGGTGTCGCACTCGCAGACGATTAATCGATCGAACGTATGCCGAGTTGAATAAACCCAGTTTTGCAAAACAACGGCGATGAAACTCCGAGAATCGAGGGATAAACGTTTTATCGTTGTTATTTATGATTGCTGCCGATCTTTCGAGCAGATAAACTGTGACTAATTGGACAAGCTTTAATGGGAAATTTACGATAAGCCAGGGAGATATTTGCCGGGGAGTCCCTGGATGCTACCACATCCCTATAGGGATTTGATTGGGACACATTTTAATCTAAGTAGACTCCGGGCTTTTTCACGATTGACGGAGTTGGAGATTTTTTTGAAAAATTCACAAACGGAATTTGTTGGATCGTCCAAAAAAATCCTTTGGAGATCCCGTGCACAAGTTTGTTGGGGAGTCCCAAGATGCACCCACATCCACACCCCCACGAAAATGTGTAAAAAGTCAAGAGAAAAAACCCGACTTGAAACCCAAACTGCACGCTTCGTGAGCGTGTCGCGTGTCGTGATATTACATCAAAGTGCAGTAAAATGAGTAACAAACGATAATTATAGTTGATTGTGAGTGATGCGATTCGAATCAATTTTCAAGATATTTTTTTAAGGGGTCTTCTCACTTTGGACGATAAAAAAGACTATTTTCAAGATTTTTTTTGATAGGTTTATATTATAGATATTGATGTGAAAGTTGTTACACTTAATAAATACACTTTCGTAATACATTTTTTTTTAATTTCATGTATTTATGTAACCCAAACAAACTTTAACCAACGTTTTTCGACCGCTTGTTGATAAAATCTTCGAAACTACTGGACTGATCCTTACGAAATTTTATGCACATATTCTTTACAAATACAGCTATGGCACATAACAAGGATTTTTTCAAATTTTGGTATTTACTTTTTTTTTGTCAAGACGGTGAAACAAAACACGTTGTCTTTGTTTTTTCGAAAAATGTTCGCCATTTTGTTATTTGTGCATATATCAAAAATCGTATTATATGCGCTATAGCCATTAACATACTGGATCTAAAATCGGTTGATTTTTTTGTTTCGGATGATCGATATCCGAGATTTTATCAACAGCGCAGACCTATAATTTTTTAGGACATTTTTTAACTACCATTTTCGTCTATAAATAGTGATTTGCATAAATATTTTTTTTTATGTTTACGTATTTCGAAATTGTATTTATTGACTGTAACAACATTTATATCAATATCTATAACATAATCCTATCAAAAAAATTCATGCAAATACTCTTTTTTAGCGTCGAAAGTGAGAAGACCCCTTAAGACGAGATTCATACTTTTCAAAGATAAGATTCATACTTTTTGAAGATGAGATTTATAATTTTTGAGAGACGATTCATATACTTCTTCACGATCCACTTATTTTGTATATCTATATTTTTTTTCGGGATCCATCAAGAAATGTATGGGATTTTATTCGATAGTGTGGGAGACACTTAGGATTCAAATTGTAATGTGATTCAAATACATTTTTAAGATATACTTTTATAAGCAATTTACACTTTTTAAGATAAGATTTGTACCTCTTTAAGATCCACTGATTTTCTGTATGCATATACGTTGTTTCGAAAATTCGGCGTACAGAATGCGATGCGATCCATCAAGAATCGAATCGGATTCTGTTAGATAGTATAGGGGTCATCCATAAAATACGTAATTTTTAAATTGGAGAGGGGGGTCGTTGGATGATGGTGACGATAATTGGATTATGACGATAGGGAGGATACTATGATTTCGCGGAGGGGAGGGGGGGGGAGCGAAAACCAGCAAAAATCGATGGCGTATTATATGGATGGCCCCATAGGAGTCCTTCAGGATTCAAATTGGATTCGTACGTTCCGAAGGGGGATCCCGATTAGAATTCAACGTACGGGCGTGACGTTTTAGTATAGGGAGAAGTATGTGAATCCAATTGCAATCCTAACGACAATTTCTGTACGTGAAGTGTTCATCTTTGTCATAATTTCTTCTAGGGTGTACAGAATCCGACAAAAATTCTCTCCTGCCGATAAAACGTGAATGTTTTATTACTTCGTTGAGTCCAATAAATTTACTAATCCGCTGGAGAATAAAAGCACTTTTAATTCGCATTGGTAGCGAATCAACCGCAGCCTTACGGAGTATTGTTTTATTCTTAGGTATGACGAGAAAGACCATAATGAAAAATGGCACAGACGATGTTCGATTGTTGTGTTGGTACTTTATGTACGACAGAAACTTTTTAGAAAATGTTACAACTGTTCATCACATAATTGTAGTTTAATTAATTGTAACGTATAAAAACTCTGCATATTTTCTCGTCTTGCTGTCCCTGCCTTTCCAGGGCGCCCCGAAAATTGCAGCGGTTGTGAGCCGCAGCATGAATATTGTCAAGACTTTTGGTATAATGAATTTCAATTTCAATAAATACAGGTAAAACAATAAAAAAAAATACTTTCAACTGGAAATTCAAGACTTGTTTTACATTTTTCTCAACTTACAATTGATTTAGGGTTACATTTGGGGCATAGATTTGAGAACCCCAAATTTTTGCTATCTTTGTCTACGATTGTATCTTCCATAGTCCTCAATGTTACATCAAGTAGAAATTTGCCCAATTTACACAGAAGATAAAATGATTTTTCACCAATGAGTAAAGTTATTTTCTCAGCTGGAATTTTTTATCATCCCCCGCCCTTTTTTTCAATGAGAAAATAAAGTTTCTCGGTCCGAGAGTCGACGAAACGTCGCGTGTGTCGCAGAAACCACGCTCGAGCGATCACCAAATATGAAACTTCTCAAGCGGGCGAACCCACACTTCGCGAGCCCACACTTTTCTTTCATCGTTGCAGAAGCAAACAAAAAAGTGGGAAAAAGAGAGTAGGAGAGAAAAAAAATGGTCAATGCGACAGCGTTCGTATACAGGGTGTCCCTCTCATTTCTGCCACCCGAAATAACTCGGTAATTATGGACGTCACAAAAAAATATTCCAGACGAAAGTTGTACGGTGTGAAGGGAGCCATCGAATGCGACCATTTTTTTTCGGTGGCGGCGCTGACGCACAGTGAAGGTCACCTCCACTTTTAAAATGGAATGGTACTTTTTTTTCAACCACCTTGTGGAGCACCTGAAGCAGTATAAAAAACATTAGGTGGTCAAAGTCGTTCAAGGTCATTCAAGGTCAGTATCGATGAAAATCGGATCGATACCAAAAATATTTTCAAATTTACATTTTATTTCAATAGATGAGAATAACCTCGACCAGCCTCCAAACATTTTTGCAGTCGGACATTCAGATACTGTTTCGATCGTAGAATGCTTTCCGGAGTGATGCTGTTACACGCATTGATGATGCGTTCTCGCATGTTCTCCGGTGTTGTTGGCATATCTTGATAAATTTTATCCTTTAAGGGGTTACCCCCACTTGCGATTTTGAAAAAATCGATTTTTTTTATTGCATTTTTTTGAAGTGCAATTTGAAGTGCAGTTTTTTTTTATGCCCGGAATAGATGACTCTATGTAAGTTTACAAAAAAAAATATTTTCTTCGTGTAAACTGAAATTGAAACTTTAAACGCGTTTTTCTCAAAATGGCATTTCTGAAGTAGGTGACCAAGATTACTCGAACACTAATGAACCGATCTTCTTGAAATTTTGCAGGCTTATTTAATACATAAAAATGTAGTCTTTAATCGTTCGATTTTTTTTTCGAAAAAAATGGCCGTTTTATAGCCAAAAAACGGCCGTTTTTTTTTCGTTAAAATCGAACCATTAACTTTGACTGTCCGCCATTTTGTGAAAAATGAATATTTTTCAAAATCCTTCGATTAAAGACTAGTTTATACTTATATTTGACTAAATCCATCCGCATTTTTTTTTCAGATGATCCACTTCGCCGCAATGTTGGTCACCGCAAACCGTGTATATAAAAACATTATTTCATTGACGGCCATTTGCCACTAAACAATGTAATATTTTTCAATAAAAAAATTACTGAAAGTTCTTCAAGATGTGTTCTTTAAGATGGTATATTGATCGATTAAAAAAGTTTTGTATTTTTCTTTAAAAAAATTCATGAAAAAGGCCTTTTTTGCGCTACAAGTGGGGGTAACGCCTTAACGTCCCCCATAAAGAAAAATCGAGTGGAGTTAAGTCCGGTGGTCGAGCAGGCCAGCCTATTCGTGATTCTCGGCTAATCTGCTTATTACCAAATTTTCGGTCGATAACATTGCGAGCTATCCGTGCAAATTGAGCTGGACAACCATCATGTTGAAACCAGAGTTTTTGCCCATCCCACAAGCTTAGATCTTCAAGCAGCACAGGTAATATTTCTTCCAGAAAAGCAGCGTGCTTAACTCCAGTCTGATTACCATCAATAAAGTGTGGACCAATAATTATATTTTTCCACATGCCGCACCACACATCAACACTCCATGGTCGGTGATGAACAACTTGTCGGAGTCACCTGGGATTTTCCTCCGCCCAATAGGGCATATTGTCCGTATTCACTTGTTCATGGTTTGTGAACGTTGACTCGTCAGTAAATAATACATCATTAACGAGAGGGTAGGGGTTTCAGCGTGAAAAAAAACACTTTTTTGCGTTTTTGTTCATCTATATGGATAAAGTAAATTTATTGAAACCTTTTGTACATTGTTAAGTGTCATTTCAAGAACATTCCGTGAAATTTGTACGCGAAAATATCCACAAACAAGCCGGTCACAAAGCTTTTCCAAGAACGCCTTTGGAAAAACACGGTTTGCGGTGTATCTCAGCTAGAAATTATCTGAAATCAAGTGCCATTAAAATTTAGTCAAAGTATCATCAAATCCTCCCCCCAACGGTCTTTGATAACTTTTTTTCATTTCTAAATTTTTGGTGGCCATGTAAAGTGAAAAGTGCTATTCTTCACGAAAAATTCCGCCAATTTAGGGGTGGAAAATCCCCTCAATGTAAAAAAAAATCTCAAACTAACTGTTGGGGGAAGGTATTTTATATGTAGAAAGTGTGTACCAAGGTTGAAATAAATCGGTCATGTAGTTTTCAAATAGCAGTGAACACGGACTTTGAAAAAGTGGTTTCGAGAAAAACGCGTTTGAAGTTTAGAGAAGTCGAAGCTACAGTGTTAGAGGAGCGAGACTAAATAGTCAATAACTTCGAGAGTTTTGCTCTGATTGACTTGAAAATTTGGGATTATATTCTTGAAATGTTTAACTATAAGAAAAGACAAAAAAATCGATTTTTCGAAAGTGTAAACCCCTACCCTCCCCTTAAAGAATTGTTCGTCCATCCACGATAGCTGCTGTGCCCATCGACAGAAGTGGATGCGATTTCGAAAATCATTCGTTTCGACAGCCTGATGCAACGACATTCGGTATGGATGGAAACAAATGACGATTGAGGATTCTCCACGCACTTGATTTCGAAATCGGATATTATTTTGATAGAGTCCTACAACTAACACGAGGGTTTACAGCAACGGCACCCGAAATATCAGTTTCTGCATCTTCGGAGGTTCGCGTTTTAGTACGGTTTTCCTCAGCAGGATTAAGGCCTTAGGCAACAATAACGGGTATAAAATCATGTGCGAATTTAACAATTTTTTTCGTATGACAAAGGGATTCACTCATAAAATTAATTACACATCTTCTCAGTATGCATAGCAAGCTGTTAGAATATATATATATATTTTTTTTCGTCGTACAACATGGCCGACTACTAATATTTTATTTTGTTATCTTTTTTTAGGTGCTCCGCGGCGTGACATTTAGCATCCACAATTTTTTACCTAGAACAGAAAACAAAAATTCTCGTCAATCTACATTAGAATACCTAGAGAAGTACGTACGGAATTTAAAAAATATTGTTTTATTCAAAAGCTGTAGGTATTTGAACTTAAGAAATTAATTTTCATTGAAAAATTTCTTTATAACTGCTCATAAACTGCTTATAAAATGAAAAGTTTTCGATTAATCAGAAATTCCGTACGTACTTCCCTGCGAAATGCAATTAGGAACATAACTTTTAAATTTGAAGTAAATCAAGTGAAAATTGTTGAAGTTATTTGTCACGCCAATTGGAAAAAAGTTGTTTCGAGAAGTTTCGAGTAGTCGGCCAGTTTGTACATCGAAAAAAAAACATTTTCTAACACCTTGATGTTCACACTAAATAGATCCGTAATTAGTTTTATGAGTGAATCACTTTTTCATATGAAAACAATTGTTGAATTCGCACATGATTTTATACCCGTGACTGTGGTCTAAGGCTTTAACACTATCCGTAGCGCGAAATGACGTGACTACCACGTCAAACGTTCGCCGGCTTGGACACTGTCGATCTGGAATTTGCTCAGCATATAACAAACGCGCTCTGGTGGATTTTTTCCCTTGCTTCACTGTACACAGTATCGTGTCTGATTTTTCGAATTGCCGGTACATTTTCAAATTATGAATAGCTCTTATCCAAATTCGAAATCAAACTGAACGACAACTTCGATTGAGATACATATGATCCAGATAAACAAGGACTGGTAAATAAACAGAAGATATTCGAAGTGTTGTCGATGACTATGATCTCCGATATCTCTCATTTCGAGCTAATTTCGAACACCTATTAAAATAAAATACAAATCTAAATATCTCGGATGACTATCAAATATTTGGTAGTGATCCGAGATATTTAGATTCTTATAATCGATACTGACCTTGAATGACCTTGAACGACTTTGACACCCCAATGTTTTTTATGCGGCTTGAGGTGCTCCACAAGGTGGTTGGAAAAAAAATGTACCATTTCTTTAAAAAAAGTGGAAGTGACCTTCACTGTGCGTGAGCGCCTCCACCGAAATAAAAAGAATTGATCGCATTTGATGGCTCCCTTTGCACCGTACAACTTTTGTCTGGAACATTTTTTTGTGACGTCGATAATTACCGAGTTATTGCGGGCGGCACAGATGAGAGGGTCACCCTGTATACGTCTTATTGCGCCGCGAGTGTCCACAGAACTGGCCGTAGATAAAATTTGTAGCGAGCGGTAGTGGCAAACGGTGTCACCTATCTCATCGCGCTAGATTTGGTAAAATCGTCAGCGCTATATGCTAATATTTGGAGTAGGCAGTAACGCTCGTGCTTCGAGAGGGTACGATAAACCTGTACGGAGGTGTTAACGATTGACAATTCGTCTGTGCTGAGTGCATGACCATTTTCGTCACGCCCGCCCTCGCTCGCACGACTACGGTTTTTTTTCCATTACGTTTTCTCTCGGACAATTTCTAAGACGCATGTAGAAAAATCACACGTTTGAGCGAGTATAAAGGGTGTCTCAAAATGACCTGAGATTTTTATTTATTAATAATACGTATTATATCTTTGAAAAGTACGAATATTTTTTTTTCAATATGAGGTACAAACATGGAGGTTATGTGTGGAACACAATATCCGATAAATGGCCGCTTTGTCCCTGTAACATGTGTCAATAACATTTTGGCATAATTACGGACTAATTTCATTAAGGGAAGTTTCTGCCTTGTTGGGCCAAAAAATGTTGGATTTTTTACCAATTTTTTATGCGAAAAGTATTGAATACAGAATGTTGATATTTTGTATGTTGATTAAGCAGTCTTTATTGAAAATCAAAATATTTTTTCAAGTTTGACAAAACATGGTGGTGGGAGTGGGAGGAGCCACGTATGTCGGTGCGCGGGCGATGACATTCTTCGCTTCCGGAAGTCCTAAGTCCGACAGGTGATCTGAAGCAAAAAAATCAAACATATTTTTACTTTGTACAATATTGTGTATAAGTCGAACTAGAATCAAGAAAAAAATTGAAAAATAACAAAAACAGTGAGCGATGGGAAGGAAGTTTGTTTTTTATCCAAAAATTTTCGCAGTTTTTTGTTCATTGAATAAAACCTTTTAGAGATTTTTGGATAATTCTAGTTCAACTTATACACGATACCGTACAAAGTGAAAATATGTTTGATTTTTTTGCTTCAGACCACCTGTCCGGGACTTAGGACTTCCGCAAGCGAAGAATGTCATCGCCCGCGCACCGACATAAATGGCTCCTCCCACGCCCACCACCATGTTTTGTCAAACTATAAAAAATATTTTGATGTTCAATAAAGACCGCTTAGTCAACATACCAAATATCAACAGTCTATATTTAATCCTTTTCGCATAAAAAATTGGTGAATAATCGAACATTTCGTGGCTCCACAAGGCAGAAACTTCCCTCAAGGGAGAATATCAGTGTGACAGGCTGAAAAATGAGATATTTTTTGGGATTTTTTTTTTTTTTTTTAAAAACGGCTCGATCAAATTATTTGAAATTTTGTGTATTAATTATTGAAGTAATGAAGCATACAACGAAATTTTTTATTTTTATTTTTGGTACATTTTATTAAGCAGAGGAGCGGTCGCAAAATGGCGTCTCAAAAAAAGACTCCAGGACGGTTGACAGCATAAGTGCCACAGCAAGAATGTGAAATCAAAAATTCAAAAAGATTACTAAATTATAGCTTACTTAAAGATTACTAAATTATAGATTACTAAACTATAGATTACTAAATTATAGTATAGCTATCGCAGCATCGTAGGAAATTTGAAAATTTTGATTAGAAAAAAAATGGCGGCCATTTAAAAAAAAATCGCATTTTACACAAAAATTTTGCAGTAAATTGTTAATAAAAAAGTAAACAATTAAAAAAAACTCTACGATGCGACGATAGCGATAAATTTTCTGAAGAGAATCCTTTTTGAATGAAGTCGGTTGGACAAAATTTGCCAGACTTATGCTGTCAACCAGGTTAAAAAACATGGTTTAGAGAAAAACGCGTTTAAAGTATAGAAAGGCCCGTATAGAAGGCTCTGAGAGCGTCGGCGCTTGGCGCCAATTTCGAATACTTCTAAGCCGAATATTGTTTTAAAATTTTGTAGGCATATTCTCAAAGGCCAAAATTATCTATCTAAGCAAAAAAATCGATTTTTTTTCACGCTGATATTCCCCCTTAATGGTTCGTCCTATTGCTTCCTTGAGCTCCGGAATGGTCTGTGGATCATTGGCCTTTCCGAAAACCCCAAAGGAAGAAGTCCAATGGCGTCAAATCGCACGATCTTGGTGGCCAATTAACATCGCCGCGGCGTGAAATAACACGACGATGAAACTTCGTCTGCAATAACTATGCAGTGACAATGCAGCAAATAAGAATTTCTATGCATTGCTCGATCGTGTAATTCTCCTTAAGGTAGTTCCTCTGCGAAAATCTCAACCAAAAGTTTACATACCATGTTCATGTTTAAAAGATTGATAATTGGTTTAAATAGTAATAAATAAAATTAAAAACTACGCAATATTGACTCGGTACTAGTAGATAATACGATGGGTATCATTTATTGCCGTAAAATATATTTTATATTGTGTTTTCGATCTACCATTGCCACTAAACTTTTTGCCGGGACTGTCCAGGCTTTGCCCCAATTGTTTTTTTTCCAGGCTTTGCCAGGCTTTGCCAGGCTTTGCACCAAAATTGTGAGGGCTTTTCATGGTTATATCTTGGAAACTAGATGGTGAATCATTCTCATTTTTTTCACATTATTCGTGATATCTTACTCTAGCTTATCCTCGTTTTTTATCAATTTCTTAATTTTAGTTTTGACGGTAAAATTAATGATGCTCTGTTTGCCAATCATAGCGCATTTGTTGCGTGTAAACCAAGCCAACTTTAAGTGTAAATATCTCAGGTTTGGGTTGGTCAAACTTATTCAAATTGCACAGATGTTTGGATAATATATTGAATAACATATATGCCAAATTTCAACCATTTCTTAATTCAACTCTTCTGTGGAGGTACTACCTCAATACTTCCTGATGCCAGTTGTCAAAGATTAGTACTGTATGTTCGCCACAAAAAAAATAATCGCGCGCAATTTAAAATGTCTGGTCATTTTGAGACGCCCTTTATGAAAATACTCTACGGCGGGTTAACGCGAGCCTGACTGCTGTCATGATACAAACCTCTTGCGCGGAGGTGAAGATCTGTGTGTGCTGACTGGAAAATCGGGGGCGGATTTCCTTATAGGCCGAGAAAGGCGCTTGGCTAGACTGGCACACCGTGGACGGCGACAATTATTTGACTTCTTTTTTTATATGGATTAAGGGGGAAGATGTCTTAAGGCGAGGAAAAAATTGCTGATTTTCCTGATTTTTTTAAAGGAAATATTTCTTTACTATCTTCGAGATTTACCGCCTTTTTAATTACTATTTTTGGCAGTTTCACAGCATTTTTTAGTTTTCATCAATCTTTAAATATGGCGGATGTATGACACGGTCTTCTGAACGGGTTGCGGTGGATGTTGTCAGACGGTGTGACGCGTAGCATCGGCGGGATTCATCTGAAAAAAAACCAACGAGTATTATTCTTTCATTAACACTCATACGCAGAATATGAACTAAGAAAAAGTGAGAAATGTTGAAAATCGATGAAATGGTACGCTTTGAAAGAAAAATCTTGAATTTTCTTTCTTTGAATTTGGTGCCCCCAATATTTGTCGAATGTTCACGATTCGCGAAGGATTTTGCAAACATTTCGATAAATTGATCACGCGCGTGCATATCTGATGTCATTACCTACTCGATCACGAGTGTATTCCCGGCCAAATAAAAAATCGTCGGTTCTCCTTCCCCCTCGCCGAATAAACGGATACTGACAACATTGATTCGCATCTACTGGGAAAATACTTGGCTAACCGCGAGTTCTAGACTCTCACCCAGCCAGTAATAATTTAGCGAAGCAACACGTTGGTTTTTTAATACTGGGATGCGTATCGCGTTCAATTCGTTTACCTTTCGCGAAACAATTTACCGCGCGTTTAAACGCGTCCATAATCTCGGGGATTTTATGTTTCGTTGATTTTTCTTGGCAACGACTCAACTTTTTCGATATAGTCGTTATTTGGGGATTTAAAAATAGGCTCTTTGCACGAAGAGCGCGCAATCAAGCCGATGCTGCGCCTTCGCGCTACATTCATTTGGGTATTTTTAAACGTTACTTTCTTGCCCGCTTATTGCCTGTTGTACAAGACGTGTCGTATCGTTAAATGGAATCGGCGTGGGCGATGACTTTTTTTCCAATCGCTGTAATAATAATATCGAATGATAAACGGTCTTTTATTTAAGGGGTTAGGCTAATGTGATGACGCGAAAATCAGTGATAATTTAAAAAATTTAATTTCTAAGAAATAAGTAAGTTGGTTGAAAAATCGTTTGGACATTTATTTGTATGTACATTAACGAAGTTGTGTACCAAATTTCACGGAAAAATATGAATAATCAAAGAAATTATAAAGAATTTTGCGAAAAACCTGTGATCGTGAGGTGCTCAAAAATTAATTTCGAAGGGATAAGTAAGATGATTGAAAAATCGAATTTTGTAAAAAACCTTGTAACCTAAAAAATGTAATTTTGTGAAAAACCTTTGAACGTGAGGTGCTCAATGGTGTACTTGATTTTGGCCACCTGTTTGATCTGTACAAAAAAAAACGAATCTTTTTTCTCGAAATAAATAATATTGGCTAAGACGCGACTGAGCTTTTTTTGTTATCGTTTTTCAATGGGAAAACAATTTTTTAACTTTTTTTCTCGACTTTGCGAGGATAAATTACACCCGTATCATTTAAAGTAGTGAAATGAATGTTAAGAAGAAAAACGCCGGTGAAGACTAAACTACTATTACACTGAATAAGTGTACCAAATTTCAAGTCAATCCATTCACTAGATGTCGAGAAATCGTTTACACCGTTTTGGAAGACACAGTTTCGAGAAAAACGCGTTTAAAGTTTTACTAGAAGTTCAATCGCGGTAATCACAAGTTTACCTTCAATCTGCGATTCCTGCACCATATGTTGGACCTTTCTCTTCAATTTGAGGTGGCTCAAGCGACGAACGTTCGTCTCTTTCCCAGTAAAGTAACCTCTTAATTATCCTAATCGAATATAAATTCTACATGACACTAGAATCGTTTACTGCGATTAAAAAAATTCCCAATGCTACAATGCGTCAGATCTTTCAACCTAAACTCTATTTCCGAAAAAAACCATGTAGAGGAACTTGGGGCAAGACGAATACGCGGGGCAAGATGAATCATAAGCCGAGCTACTAAACAGTGTGTGCGAGCACAGTGCTCCCCTCGGAATTTAGGGGGAGGTGCACGAGTATCAAAGTATCAACTGTGGCGGAAGCACGCGTCTCAAGTGAAAAAACAATATCGATTTGTTGACAAAACGATATAGCTTTTGGTAAAGTTTACCATCGTTTCAGTTTATTTGAATTGCTGAAATCATTGGAGACAGGTCGGTAAACACAATAAAAGTACTAATTATTAACATCATAAGAACGGTTTGTCAGAAATTTTCAAAGTTATTGCGTGATTTTTTGTTAAATCGTTAACCGTCTAATGAGGCAAAATAAATACAAGTTCTCGCAGAACCGAAATATTTTACAACGTACCACTATTTACGTTAGAAAGGGTGAAACGATACTAGTAAAGCCTTTGTTTCTTCTTCAACCAGTGTTTCGACCAGGGGAAGAAAAAGAACTTACAAATCATTAAGGCGTCACCCCCACTTGTAGCGCAAAAAAAGGCCTTTTTCATGAATTTTTTAAAAGAAAACTACAAAACTTTTTTAATCGATCAATATACCATCTTAAAGAACACATCTTGAAGAACTTTCAGTAATTTTTTTATTGAAAAATATTACATTATTTAGTGGCAAATGGCCGTCAATGAAATAATGTTTTTATATACACGGTTTGCGGTGACCAACATTGCGACGAAGTGGATCATCTGAAAAAAAATGCGGATGGATTTTGTCAAATATAAGTATAAACTAGTCTTTAATCGAAGGATTTTAAAAAATATTCATTCTTCACAAAATGGCGGACAGTCAAAGTTAATGGTTCGATTTTAACGAAAAAAACGGCCGTTTTTTGGCTATAAAACGGCCATTTTTTTTTCGAAAAAAAATCGAACGACTATAGACTACATTTTTATGTATTAAATAAGCCTGCAAAATTTCAAGAAGATCGGTTCATTAGTGTTCGAGTAATCTTGGTCACCGACTTCAGAAATGCCATTTTGAGAAAAACGCGTTTAAAGTTTCAATATCAGTTTACACGAAGAAAATATTTTTTTTTGTAAACTTACATAGAGTCATCTATTCCGGGCCCATACAGAAGTATGGGCCCGGATACTTATACTTCAAAAAAATGCAATAAAAAAAAATCGATTTTTTCAAATTCGCAAGTGGAGGTAACCCCTTAAAATGATATGGAAGCAAGATTGTTCGGAATAAATACTACAGAACTTAGACAATTGGCTTATCAAATTGCTGGCATTGAGAAGGAAACCACTTTTATATGCTACGATGCCAATAATTCGTGTCGCATCATTCTGCCAGCTCGTTTCATTTTGCCCCGCATACGGGGTAAGATGTGAAAAATAAAAGTTTGATTAAAAATATATATCGTATGGTGACAATCAGAAAGACTACTTTTTTGCTTCCAAAATGGTAAGATTAATAAATGTTCATTAGTTCAAATGAACAATTAAAGTTGACTGACCCATATGTGTATTGTTTTATCTGAATCTAACTATCTTATCTAACCTTAGCGTTATCATATTGCTCCAAACTCTCTACCACGTTATCCCAAACATTTAATTTTAACCCTTAATAGTCACACTGGGTCCACAGGACCCAAACAAATTATTTTGATGCCGTACAACTTTTTTTTTCCAATAAAATATACATTTTTTTATATGCATAAGCGTTTAATTCTTTCCTTCTAAATCGCACCTGCGTTGGATGAAATAAATATACTTTTTGAAAAGTCCACAGAAACCGCTATGTCTATTTCAGAGTACATTGTTTCCAGATTATAAACCATTTTTTTGTCAATAATTACAAGAGTTACAGCAATTTTTGTAAAAAAACAGTCATTTCTCACGTTTCTTTCTGCATAATTTTTTTTGCTATTGAAAAATTTAAATTTTTGATTTCTAACCAATATTCTTGTATTAAACAAAGTTCAAATTATACCTCACTATTTTTTCATATCGCTCGATGCATTATTTCATGATTTATAACAATTTAAAAACGCCTGGGTCCCATGGACCCAGTATGACTATAACGTCATTCAAGCTAAGTGTGACTACTAAGGGTTAATAACCAATTTTAACTTCCTCGTTTATGGTTCGAAAAAACTGCAAAAAACAGTACCATCATAGGTTATCTAATAGAAATTGTTCAATCATCAAGTCACTTACATATTTCGTAGATTCTCAGCTTAGAGTCACTATTTGATAACTAGATTTGTGACCAAACATTTATGGAGTTACGATCTCCATGCTCGTAATTCGCAAAAAAACGGTACCAGAAATTTGAGTGCCTGGGAATTCTGTCCGCGGGCAATTTTTGTTTTCTTCATTCGAGTGTACTTCCCGAGTACGTGCGTTACAGGATGTTCGTGCGGATCGCACGAATGCTGGATCGTGGCTGGGATGCACATTGAGAGCACGATCGAATCTAAAGCTGTGATACTTACGCACTATCGCGTTTGATTATCAATTACACGTTTTACAAGGTGCATCGCTCGGTGCATACACATATATGTAGATGTTGTGTACACACACACACACACACACACACACACACACACACACACACACACACACACACACACACACACACACACACACACACACACACACACACGCACGCACGCACGCACGCACGCACGCACACACGCACGCACGCACACACACACACACACACACACACACACACACACACACACACACACATATATATATATGTGTGTGTGTGGAAGCACGTCGAGCTCGAAAGAAGAGTTCCCGCTGTGATTCCGTCGATCCCCCATGAAAGCAAACGAGCCGGCCAATTAAGACATCAAATTCCTTAAACGCGAAACGGCAGGCGGAACGAGAGAAGCCGCGACAGTCAAGATCCAGGAGCGGTTCTATACTCTTCTCGCGTTTATATAGATACGGGTTGTCGTATACATACAAATGTAGTGCACACAAGTTGGCAGTACCCTATAAGCGTCCCGATGTGAGAGAAATCGCGAAAGACACGTCGAGGGTCGAGCAAAAGCTGCGCATTTCTCTATAGAACGCTCGCGCGCGGCAAAACCTCCAAACTTGGGGCTCACAGCTGCCGCTCAGATTTGCCGCTGGATAATTGCGCTGCTTTTCCACAAATGGTTATCGGAGATGAGCACGAGCGAACTTTGGGGGGGGGGGGGGGAGAGAGAGAGAGAGAGAGAGAGAGAGAGAGAACGCTTCCTGTCGTGAAGCGTCGCGATGATATACCATTGTCCGTAAAGAAGACGAAAAAAAAATGAGCTTGGCTTTATTCGGGACGCACACGCGCGCGACGATCGAAATACTTTTTTACGAGCCCGAAGCGCGACGTTTACTTTTTCTTTTTAAATTTATCGTTCGGTCGCGCTCGCCCGAATGCGAGAAGACGAATCTTTTGAGAAGGCACGGCTGTGGCGGTTGAAACTGAACTTTGGGGCTTGCTGTTGTTGACGGTATTCAAGTACGGGAGGATTGGTTCAACTTTAAGTTTTGGGTAAAGGTTGGCCTAGTAGACTTTTTTCGTATTCAATGAAATGACACATTTATTTCGAATTTTACGGTTGATTATATTTGAGAAACACGATATATTTGGGTGTAACGATATTTTATTTGAGGACTAAAGCCACTCCGGCTTTCAAAAAGGCTATTTTTAAGAATTTTTCAAAATCAGTACGTAATACATAATTTAAAGTGTAGAAACAGTTTTTTTTGCAGTTTTTTAATTGAAAATGGAGGCGTCAGTATAAGACGGCAGAGTTCTCGTGTAGAGCGGCCGGAAAGATTTCTCCTGTAGTTTTCAATCTAGAACAGAAAACGAATAAAAAATGTTTAACAGAAATATGCAAAAAGTTGTGAAACTCCATGCGAAAATGAGAAAATATAAAATATATTTATTTATTTCTAATATAGTTATGTATTAGAAAATGTAAAACTATAAAAATTAGAAAATACCTTTTTTGAAAAAGGTCGTGCAGATGTGAATGAAAACTTCCATTTTTGAACAATAAATCATATGAGTAATTGGTTATAAAACAACTTAATAACCAATCGCAAATTCCCTACCCAGCTCAATGGAAAATGCATCTGAGAA
The DNA here is from genome assembly GCA_944452715.1 of Ophion slaviceki. Lineage (NCBI taxonomy): Eukaryota > Metazoa > Arthropoda > Insecta > Hymenoptera > Ichneumonidae > Ophion > Ophion slaviceki. The sequence goes on from OX101788.1 coordinate 28,240,492, forward strand.
GATACGTTCAAAATTTCAAATGAACCGGTGCATACTTGGCTGAGTTGCGTTTTCGGCCAGTGTAAAAAACATGGTTTCGAGAAAAACGCGTTTAAAGTTTGAACATTTAACAATAGAAATTCTTCATTTACCTTGAATCTGCAATATAATCCAGCACCATACATTTGGACTTCCATATTAACATTGTCCCCTTTCTTTCATTTTCTGAAAACTTGGAAATCATTCCTCATCCATCAGACCCGTTACGGGAGGGCACCACTGTGATGGGCTGAAAAAGTTCGATTTTTTCCCATTCCGAAATGTAGTTCTCGTTGTACGCCGCTGTAGTTGCAAAGAAATGCACAACATGGTGGGTGTTCAAGAAAAAAGCTTAATTTTGGTGAAATGTTGACGTACATTCAGGGGCTTCACAAATCTTGAATAAGACAAGAACGGCTATGTACAACGATATCTACTGCAATTACGGAATTTTTTAATTTTTTTAATTTGGTAATTGGACAATTATAGCTAGAGTTATGATTTTGGCCAGGTCGAGAAAAGTCGTTTCGAGAAGAACGCCATTGAAAGTTTTACCACAGCTACGTAAATTGTTACCCTACCTGCTCTCACTGAATCGCCTATAACTTAACCAATTTTCAATATTTTAACTTGACACTTTTTTCAAATATCCTTGAATATTTATACTAGGGTGGCTGCAATTTGGGTCAAATTTGAATTTTCAAAGTCCCCTCATAAAAACATAATAAAGATATATCAAAAAAATCATGTGCAAAATTTTAAAACCCGTATGAATTCATGTGACAATTTTTTGACCCATCATCGTGGTGTCTCGCCTTAAGTAAAAGATTTTTTTCCACCGCACTAAAGTTATATATTGAACTTATACATATTACTCCAACATTAATGCATTAATGTCCGATGGTAACCTTGTTAATTCGGCCAACGAATATTTTTGCTTTTGGACTTGGTGCACAAAGTCTCGGGCCACGGCGACATAAAATGTCGCATGCGAATTGACGACTCGTATACCCGCGGGCTCATTTCAAATCAAGACAATTTTAATATTCAATTTATGCTCCTGGTCATTTTAATTAAAAGTTTTCGCGTACCTGCGTGGAGAGAAAAGTGTCGTCGTTGCATGTGCTCATGAAGATTAAAATATAGCTCGTGACACACGTGGAAGAAAGAAAAGACAGGGAGAGAGTGCGAGCGAGAGAGAGTGAGAGAGAGGCGGAGAGGAGCGCAGGTTTTAAACCCGATGGCTTTTGTGCGTCCATCGCACAGCGGTGGTCCTGACATTGCAACGTGACTCTCTTGCCGCTGTCGTTAAATTCTGTACCATCGAGTTGGTATACTTATCAAGCTATTTTTTCTCCCTCCCCCCCCCCCTCCTTCTCTCTTGCACACAAATACTCACACAGCTTGAAGAGTACACCAGGCACTTGAAACAGACTCGAGGACATCACAGCTCGGAGTAAAATCGCGGGGATGTGGGAAGAGGGAAGTTTATCGATTTAAATGGTATTTTGGCTCGGACAAGTCGGGTGTAGAGGAAGAGAAAGAAGCCGAAGGGACGAGAAAAACTCGACTGAACGATTTAAGGAGAATCCGATACGGGTGCGAACGACTGGAGATCGCTCGTCTCGAAATTGGCGTCTGCACTCTTTTCCCTCTTTTGTTCTCTTCCCCCCTCTCTCTCACTCTCCCCCCTCTCTCTTCTCTCACGACGCCGGAATATAAAAATATGACCAATTACATGCTGCAAATATGGTGTATCTCACCGGCAGTTATTCCGGGCATCTTTTTATCGAACAGGTGTGCTCAACGCTTACGTTTTTAGCAACTGATGAATCGACCACCATAAGTTCGTTATAAATTTCCGCTGGAGCCTCAGATTCTCTGGGTGTACGCACCCGTTTTTGCGCGTCGCATCATTGCGCTCGATTACATTTATCATTTTTATTCTGAAAGGGAAATGGTATGCGAGTACTTCCGAATATATATATATATATATATATATATATATATATATATATATATATATATAGCCATGTATAGAGTTCTAGAGTATTACGAGTTGTGCTGGAGATCGTATTAACGAGTTGCACTTAGCTCGTGGCCGGAAAAAAAGGAATTTTCGTGAATTTCTTTCGGGGAAAACGGGTGCAGATTTCCAAACTTCTATTTTTCACACCGGAGATAAGTATCTTTTACAATGTTTGTATTGAAAAATATTTATAAATGTGGTATATTCGAACCTCGATATCACGAATCTCGAGGGAAGTTCGTTATATCGAGTTTTCGTTAAGGCGTTACCCCCACTTGTAGCGCAAAAAAAGGCCTTTTTCATGAATTTTTTTAAAGAAAACTACAAAACTTTTTTAATCGATCAATATACCATCTTAAAGAACACATCTTGAAGAACTTTCAGTAATTTTTTTATTGAAAAATATTACATTGTTTAGTGGCAAATGGCCGTCAATGAAATAATGTTTTTATATACACGGTTTGCGGTGACCAACATTGCGGCGAAGTGGATCATCTGAAAAAAAAAATGCGGATGGATTTAGTCGAATATAAGTATAAACTAGTCTTTAATCGAAGGATTTTAAAAAATATTCGTTTTTCACAAAATGGCGGACAGTCAAAGTTAATGGTTCGATTTTAACGAAAAAAAACGGCCGTTTTTTGGCTATAAAACGGCAATTTTTTTCGAAAAAAAAAATCGAACGATTAAAGACTACATTTTTATGTATTAAATAAGCCTGCAAAATTTCAAGAAGATCGGTTCATTAGTGTTCGAGTAATCTTGGTCACCGACTTCAGAAATGCCATTTTGAGAAAAACGCGTTTAAAGTTTCAATTTCAGTTTACACGAAGAAAATATTTTTTTTTGTAAACTTACATAGAGTCATCTATTCCGGGCCCATACAGAAGTATGGGCCCGGATACTTATACTTCAAAAAAATGCAATAAAAATAAATCGATTTTTTCAAAATCGCAAGTGGGGGTAACCCCTTAAATGGAAGTCATGTTCCGTAAAATGTTCTTAAAAAATATATATTAGTACTATAAATATAGGGATATTTTTTTAAAGAAAAAAAGGTTTAAATTAGTGCAATTTTCACAAGCAATTAGCGATTCGAGCATAATGTATATTATCATGTCGTTGTATAATGGTTTCGGGTGTCTATCGGAAGGGAATGGACAAATCTTCGTTATATTGAGGTTCGTTTTGTCAGGGTTCGACTGTAGACGCAATGCTTTGTGCATACCGCGGTTTAAAAAACGTCGTTTGCGGTGACCACTGCTGCTCGGGTACAAATCAAACGCATTTACTTGTCGGATGAAATGATCCGGTGCTTGGACGTAGGATTCAATGAAATATTGATTTTTTGGAAAAAATAGCCGCAGTCCAATGTCAAAGTATCGATTTTCAGTGCAGTGATCTTTTAGATGTCGTTGTCACTATAAACGCCCACAACTCCTTCAATTCTAAACGGATCAACTTGGAATTTCCAAAGAATATTTTGAAATGTTATTTTTTGAAAATCCGTCGAAAACCAAAAATCGATATTTTCAAAAATTTCTACTAGATTTAAGCCCTAAACATTTCGCAACATCAACGGTCGATGCAATGTTTAAAAAAAACGGCAACTTTCGTCGGTTTTCATATCATCGATGATCCCATTGGTGTTCGAAAAGAATGTTTCAGATTCATAAAATTGGAAACATCCCCATTCCGGTACCAATAAAAATGACTGCGAGGTAACGGAGCAACCCTGAGATGGAAAAACGTTTTTGGCCTTTTTTTTCGACTCTCCTCTCGAAACTTGCGCCTCATCAGCCGATCCATTGAGCTCTTCTCTCGAATGTGCGTTCAAGATGACCACGCTGAACCGAAGAAGGGGAGAAAGAAACTGAAAATTCATAATCGCCCAGTGGATACGTATGATGATAAATAATGATTGAGTATTAACAATCGGTATTGAATGCGCGACCGCAAGGTCTCCCCCTCAGCAATATAAATCAAGGGCATTTGTTAACGCGAACGTGCACTGCCAGACAGAGATTGCGAGAGAGAGAGAGAGAGAGAGAGAGAGAGAGAGAGAGAGAGGTACGCCTCGCGCCATGGACATTGAAAGATGCATGCGAAGCCCAATCGTCGGGCTATATTTCAATATTAGTTTAGCCATTGTCGAGCCCCCGCGTTCTCGACCAGCACGAAGTGGTTCATATACACACATATATACATACATAGACATTTATATAAACATATATGTGAAGTAAGGACTTTTTGAACCCGTTATATTTATGTGACGTTGGCTATCAATACACCTACATGTTTTAAGGACAGTTCTTCAATTTGTTTCAATCGAAATGTTGATTTTGGGTTCTTAAATTCACCTTCATATAAATATAATCACATTTATTTAAAGGTGACTTTAAACACATTGGGGTTTACGTAATGTTGCGTATGCGAACATTAAGTTACTCTATACACACACATGTACACAGGGTGTCCCTCTTGTCTCTGCCACCCGAAATAACTCGGTAATTATCGACGTCACAAAAAAATGCTCCGGACACAAGTTGTACGGTGTGAAGGGGCCATCATGTGCGACCAATTTTTCTTATTTTGGTGGAGGCACTGACGCACGGTGAAGGTCACCTCCACTTTTTTAAATGGACTGGCACAGTTTTTTCAACCATCTTGTGGAGCACCGCATGCCGCATGAAAAACATTAGGGGGTCAAAGTCGTTCAAGGTCATTCAAGGTCACCTATTAAAATGAAATACAAAACCAAATACACTACTAAATATTTGGTAGTGATCCGAGATATTTAGATTTGTATCGTCTGACCTTGAATGACCTTGGACGACTTTGACCCCCCTAATGTTTTTTATGCGGCTTGAGGTGCTCCACAAGAGGGTTGAAAAAAAATTGACCGAGGGACACCCTGCATATATACTGTGCATAGACATGATACGAATGGAGTGAGGGAACTTTATTCAGCTCTGATAACCTAATCTTTATGCCGGATTAGCAAACCTTTTTTTCCTCTTATTGTGTACCTTGCTGAATATCACTCATCAACGTCCAAGGGCTTACACGTAGTTGAGTTTTTTTAAACATCGATTCTCAAAATATTAGGTGTAGTAAAATAAACTCCATTATTTTTTCCTTCAATTTCATGCAAAAAAATGGATTTCTTTTTACTACCCCTAATATAACATTTTTACATTTTTCTCTACACATATCACGTTGATCCATTCAAAATTGAGGGAGTTATGGGCGTTTATAAGTAGGTTCCGCGAACAAGCGATCGTTAAACGCATTTTTCTCAAAATGATTTTCGCAAAATCGATGACCACGATAGCTAAAAAATCACTGCACCGATTAAGACGGAATGACACCTCATCGCGGTCGGTATGGTAGAACAATTATAGATTCCCAAAAATCTCTGAAACGGCTCTTCAGATCCCGTCGAAACTTTGCCAAACGACGTCAAATAGATAGACGAATAGCTTCCAGCCCCTCAAATTTTCTGAATTTGAGAAAAAAAATGTAGATTGGCTTATCATAAGCCAATCTAGTTTTTCTTTCTCAAATTCAGAAAATTTGAGGGGCTGGAAGCTATTCGTCTATCTATTTGACGTCGTTTGGCAAAGTTTCGACGGGATCTGAAGAGCCGTTTCAGAGATTTTTGGGAATCTATAATTGTTCTACCATACCGACCGCGATGAGGTGTCATTCCGTCTTAAGTGCAAATTTTACGAGCTTCTATTACATATGAAAAAGCAGTGCTTGATCGAGGGAATTTTTTTCTCGATGCATGGTTTTTTGTTATTAACGAAAATAGTACGTTTTTCACCGAAAATCGATACTTCGACTTTGGACTGCGGCCATTTTTTAAAGATCAACATTTTATTTAATCCTTCGACCAAGCACGAGATAATTTCATGCAATAACTAAATGCGTTTTATTTTCTTATTTCGGATTATTTGTTCCCGAGCAGCAGTGGTCACCGCGAAGGACGTTTTTCAAACCGCGGCCGCACAAACCATTGTATCTACCACATTTGTAAATAACTTGTAATACAAAAATTGTCAAAAATACTTACAACTACACTCTCCCATGTAACGAAAAAAATCGAAAATTTGCACTAGTTTCCTCAGAAAAAATCCACGAAAATTCCTTTTTTTCAAGAATAATTGTTGAAAAATAATTCTTGAAAAAAAAAGGAATTTTCGTGGATTTTTTCTGGGGAAACGAGTGCAAATTTTCGATTTTTTTTCGTTACATAGGAGAGTATGCTTCTAAGTATCTTTTACCATTTTTGCATTGTATTGTATTCTCGAAAAAAAAGGAATTTTCGTGGATTTTTTTCCGGGGAAATGAGTGCAAATTTTCGATTTTTTTCTTTACATGGGAGAGTATGCTTTTAAGGCGTTACCCCCACTTGTAGCGCAAAAAGGCCTTTTTCATGAATTTTTTAAAAGAAAACTACAAAACTTTTTTAATCGATCAATATACCATCTTAAAGAACACATCTTGAAGAACTTTCAGTAATTTTTTTATTGAAAAATATTACATTGTTTAGTGGCAAATGGCCATCAATGAAATAATGTTTTTATATACACGGTTTGCGGTGACCAACATTGCGGCGCAGTGGATCATCTGAAAAAAAATGCGGATGGATTTAGTCAAATATAAGTATAAACTAGTCTTTAATCGAAGGATTTTAAAAAATATTCATTTTTCACAAAATGGCGGACAGTCAAAGTTAATGGTTCGATTTTAACGAAAAAAAACGGCCGTTTTTTGGCTATAAAACGGCCATTTTTTTCGAAAAAAAAATCGAACGATTAAAGACTACATTTTTATGTATTAAATAAGCCTGCAAAATTTCAAGAAGATCGGTTCATTAGTGTTCGAGTAATCTTGGTCACCGACTTCAGAAATGCCATTTTGAGAAAAACGCGTTTAAAGTTTCAATTTCAGTTTAAACGAAGAAAGTATTTTTTTTGTAAACTTACATAGAGTCATCTATTCCGGGCCCATATAGAAGTATGGGCCCGGATACTTATACTTCAAAAAAATACAAAAAAAAATCGATTTTTTCAAAATCGCAAGTGGGGGTAACCCCTTAAGTATCTCTTACAATTTTTGTATTGTAAGTTATTTATAAACGTGGTAGATATAATGGGTCTGTGCGAACCGCACAAAAATTGAAGGATATACGTATATCCTTCAATTTTTCTTACCCTTTCGTTTATTCCCGTATAAATATATTTGCCAAAACTTCCAACTCCATGCCAAAATCTCCCACCCGTAGTAGAAAAAACGTTTCAATATCTCACAGCGACTGAAATGTGTCTATCGAAATCTGACGTGAAAAAAAAACAATCTTGCCAGATCTGTCCACGAAGAGGAAAAAAGGTAGCCCAGAATACGTGGATGAGAGTGATAAAACGATAAAAAAAATAAAGTAGTAATCTCACGAGATGCTGGAGATTTCCGTCGGGATATGACGGCAGGAATGTTTGTTTTTCCTCTCGTACGGCAAGGATTAGGAGGCGCTTCTCGTCGTGTAAGAGCAGAGCCATATAGAGATCGAGAAATCGCCGGGCTCGATCTGTACGGCGAGGAGCAGGAGGGGGAGAGTGCATCGTGATGCATTCCCACTCGAAGCTCTCTCTCTCTCTCTCGCGCGCGCGACGGCGGCGTGCGTGAGGAGTGCGCGCGTTCGAGGCGACGCGACGCCAGAGTGTGCTCTCGAGCGACGCGCGTCGGCCACGAGGAGGCACGAGCCGACACGTGGGACTCTAGGCGGCTCGACGCGACGCACTCACGAAGCTCCCCCACCCCCGCCACACCGAGCCCCGTTCTCCACCGTTGCTCTTTTGCCTCGCTCATTCGCTCCGTCTCTTTCCCCTCCTCTCTCTTCCTACCGTGGGCACTGTCACGCTCCTTCTCCCACTGTTTTGCTGTCTCTCTCCTTCTCTTCCTCTCCCCATCTATCTATCCGTCTCGTTCTAGCGCGCGTGAGCCCCAGGCGTCCCTAGATCTCGTCGCGCCGTCTGGTCGCACACACATGCCCACGCGAGTACACATGCCCCCACGCCAGCTCACGGCTCGACGGAGCCCGAGAGGACCGGAGAGCCCAACAAGTGTGGGTAGACACGCCAGACTCGCGAGGGTGTCTTTCTTTCTCCTTTCCTCCTTCACTTCTGTGTCTTCTTCTTTCTCCTCTCGTTCTCTGTGTCAATCCACCATCCTATATGCACGTACCACGAATACTTCGAGCTCGTTTTATCCGTTCGATGTGGGCTATCCATATACTGGCTGTTTTGAGGACGTCCTTATGCTTTTTTAAGGGGCAAGGCCATAGTAGAATTTTCAAAAAATCGATTTTTTCTTTCGCTATAACGGTGCTTTATAGGCACAAGAATAAGTTACTATTCGATTTATAGCAAGAACATTTTTTTTCACCGACTTTGAGCGTATAACGTAAGCCCACCTCTGGCACGGCCACAGAGTACCGAAAACTTTAAGGCAGTAGTCTGGTCTAGAAATTTGACAAAATCGATTTTTTTTTCATTTTATTATTCCTCAGACTTTTCTTAATACGCTCGTGAAAACCGTTTATTGATATTTCAAAAATTAGCAGAGTAATAGAAATTATAAGCAAGCCGCGCGCAAACCTCATCTAACGGTATCAAAACTTTGAACGCGTTTATCGCAGAACGATGTTTTTCAAATCGGCGCCCACGATATCTCGATAACTAATTGACCGATCGAGCTCAAATTTTGCACATACCTTCGGTAGCCTCTTTCTGAGGACTGGTAGCAGAATTGAGTCGAACAATAATTTTGCCCACATTTTTTAACTCGTCGAATACCCGAAAATGTATGAAATATCGTTGATCAAAGTTTAACAGGCCGCCATTTTGTAACAAAATTTGTTTAAGTACCAATTCTGCTACCGGTGCTCAGAATACTCATACAGATTGAGAATATATATATATTTTTTTTTTCAGATGCATACATCACCCAGAGTGGGCGCCGATTGAGGCGGTTTTCGGCGGACCATGTTGTAAAAAAATTTTAAACCATATGAAAATATTTAAAATAATTTTTTTTTAAATGTAGATACAGTCTCAAAGGAACAATAAATATATATGTAAAATTTCATCAAGACAACTTCAACGGTTTGAAATTTATTCCAACCCAAAAATGACGTCAAAAATCTCGCTCTAGACTAGACTACTGCCTTAAACGCGTTTTTCTCGAAACAGCTTTTTCCAATTGGCGTGACAAGTAACTTCAACAATTTTCACTCGATTTACTTCAAATTTAAAAGTTATGTTCCTAATTGCATTTCACAGAGAAGTACGTACGGAATTTCTGATTAATCGAAAACTTTTCATTTTATGAGCAGTTTTATACGAAATTTTTCACTGAAAATTCATTAAAATACCTACAACTCAATTCAAATACGTACAACTTTTGATCAAAACAATATTTTTTAATTTCCGTACGTACTTCTCTAGGTATTCTAATGTAGATTGACAAGAATTTTTGTTTTTTGTTCTAGGTAAAAAATTGTGGATGCTAAATGTCACGCCGCGGAGCGCCTAAAAAAATATAACAAAAGAAAATATTAGTAGTCGGCTATTTTGTACATCGAAAAAATATATCTATATAATTTCTAACAGCTTGATATTCATACTAAATAGACGCGTAATTAATTTTATGAGTGAATCACTTTTTCATACGAAAAAAAATTGTTAACATGGCACATGATTTTATACCCGTTACTGTAGCCTAACGCCTTAACGAAACGTTCATTCGGTCCAGTATCTTGAATATCAAATTTCCCCACACACGCCCGCACACATATATATAACTGTCTACCAACGAAATTTGAAATAGACTCGATTTCGAGTTTCTGGCAAATCTAGAACGCAGTCTCGTCTCGCGTGGGAGACTGCGCATTCGAGAGCGTGATCTCCTGGGGAACACTCAGCGCGATGCAAGACTGGCGCCTCGTCCTTCCCAATGAGACTTTCCTCTCCGCCCCTGTCGCCGGAGTACTTACGCGTGTACTTCTAGGACGAGGGGGAAAAAGGGAATCACGCGTATGTACACTCGGGTTAGGGATAACAGGTTTTTGAAAAGTCCTCCAGGCGTGGGAGGGCTCTACAGTTGCTCGGCCACGTTAATGGACCTCGCTTCTAGGGCTATTAGGAATTGTGTAAACGAAAAACAGACAGTGATAAAAATAAATTGCGACTGTAAGGGCGATGGTTTATACCAGTTGTCGGGCAATCTTTACTCGTCATTTATATGGATACAACTTTTTGCTTCGTTATGCGCGTGTGTAGGGGAATTGAGCTGATTAATGAAACGGCTGCGTTGGTAATTAAGCAAAAGTAAAAGGGGAAGAAATTTTAACGTATTTGATCTCGTGTAATGCGAAGGAGTTCCGCGTTCATTTGTAGGAGAGATGAAGGCGTGGAGATGAGAGAGAAAGGTCCAAAAAGAGAGAGAAAGAGAGCGAGAGGGAGGAAGGGACGGTCTTGTCAACGCGCAAAGTCATCCTCGTCATCATCCTCACTCTCTGGTCCGTTCGGAGTGCATCTAGAAGTCGGCCAAGAAGAGTGACATTGAAGACATAATAACCATCGTCGCTCGCGCCACGCTCTTACCACGCTCGTACCCACGCTCCACCTCGTGCGTCTTTATTTCTTTCTGCTTGTTTTTTTTTCCACATTTTTTGTCCTCCCCTTTTTGTTTTTGGGCGGTCTCATCCCTGCTCGATGCACTCGGTGCAGCCTCGCCGCAGTCAGTCGGTAATCATAATACACTGGATAATGCGTCATTATGCGCCATCTCCAGATTTTCAATTTTCTTTTTTTTCGGGTGTGGTCCCGAAATATCGCATTGTGCACTTTCCGTGCATTATGCATAGTGACGGTTTTACGGCTCGCATACGCCCTATCCTTGTCCATACCGACGGATCTTGTGCTGGTATTTTGCGCTTGACTGGAGAAGAACCTTTTTAGATGTGTGGTTAAGTTTTGTACGGACAGGCAATATGTGACATTGGCGCATCAAATTTTGCGAGAATCAGTGGAAGCCTTTGCATTTTACGGCGAGACATCACTGTGACGATTTAAAAAAAATAGTTTTTTGGTATCTTTTCGAAATATACATATTCAAAAATGGGTGAAAAAATATTCAAGTTCAAATATTGAAAATTGAACAAGTTACAGATGATTCAGTAAGAGCAGGTAGCGCAACGATTGACATATGTTAAAACTGTCAATCGCGTTTTTCTCGAAACGTCTTTTCTCGATCTCGCCGGAATCATAACTCTAGCTATAGGTATACGATTTTTTGATTTTCAAAAAAGCGGAAAAATTCCCCAAACGCAGTAGCTATCGTCGTACGTGGCCTTTTTTTAATTAGTATTTTTTAAGGGGCCAGTCCACTTTGGAGCCACGAAAAAATGCTATTTTCGCGATGTTTTTTTTTGAGGATTTTATAAAAGATATGAATATAAAAGTTGTTGGGCTTGATAAATAAAGTTTTGAAGAACATTAAAAAAAAATTTATTCATTTTTATTCATTTTTAAGTACAAAAACTATAGTTTAACGTAACGTCTCGAAAATAGGTGGGCTAGGTGGCTCCATCGCAACTCGACAACCGCTTGTCTGAAACAAAAAAAATCATAGTCCATTAGATTCAGTATGACACAAGCTACAAAATGACCCTCGGATATAAAGTTTTATCAAAAAATAAAAAAATGGCAGATGAAAAATGAAAAAAGTATTAAGAAACGCGTTTTTTTCGCAGTTTTTCGCAAAAAAAGAGTAAAAATCGTAATTTAAAAACCATCGAGGGTCATCTTGTTGCCAATTATGTTTACAATATGTAGTTCAAATTTCAAGAAAATTGGTTTATTAGTTTTAGAGACACGATGGAGCTAGATTTTGAAAACGTTGTTTCGAGAAAAACGCGTTAGAAGTTTATACTATGAAAAACTCTTTACCTAAACTCAATCGGCAATTCCTGCACCGTGCAAAATCCCTTCTGATTGCTCATCATCGTCGTTTTCTTCAAGTCTTGCTTGCTTTCGATTTTTTGAAATTTCCAAACTTAACTGGCCCCTTAAGCCACCGAATATAAGTACAAGTTTCGCCAAAATTACATTATTTGACCATCCGCTATTTTGTTATTTTTTTCGAAAAACGGCTACCTACGGTGAGAACTACATTTATATAAATAGTTGTTTTAAATATTTTTATTTTTCAGATCGACCATTGTCAAGTTATCGATTCGGCGGTTAGACCACATTTTATATGTGCAGGCTCTATTATACCGCAGTGACGTTGTGATTTTTTTTTAATTTCATAAAAAATAAACGAAATGAGTTCAATGTATCAACGATTCCATGAACGTTCGATATATTGATGCTTAATAATATTTCGTTTTTCTTCCAAATCCCAAATGAATAATCTAGTAGACATAAAAAATTCGGCAATGACGACGTATTTCGGCCCGTCACAGAGGTTTCGACCCTTATGGGAGGTTTGATTCGAAGAAATATTTCGTGCTGTGACTATCTGAGAATTGAAGATACCGATAGATAATTAGCTTTACAGCTAATTAAATAAAAGATAGATAATTAGCTTTACAGCTAATTAGATAAAAGAAAATTAGCTTCACAGCTTAAATCAATCTACTTAAACTAATATCACAGCCGAAATTATGGGAAAATTAACTTCACCGCTTAAATCAATCTGCTTAAACTAATATCACAGTCCAAAATAAATTGAAGATAGTTTTACATTCTAGGAAAATTGGTGACACATTTTCATTTTTAGCGATTATGGATTTTCCGAAAAAACGGCTTTAGGCTGAAAAACTTTTTAAATTTGATATATCTCGCGTACTGCAGTTTACTTGCAATCTACTGTCGTCGGAATTAGTTCCAAGTTTCTCAGACATTTATAAAACTAGTTTAATTATTTCTTGAAACGTACTCGATAGTTGTTTATTTTTCAATTATTGAAAGTCTCCAGTATTCATTGCAATGAACATCAAAATCTTAATAAAGTGCTCCGGATATGAATACGATGTGATCGACTTCGATGGCTATGTCAGTTTATTATTTCATCCAGCCATAAGTCTTGAACCTGCCTTGTAGTCGATATTGCCAACTGGAAGGATGTTTATCTCCTTCAGCATTACCATAAGTCGATACGAGTTTCGAAAATCCAGGACATCAGCTCTCGTTGTTCCATTTTCGAGTCCGGTAGTTCGAGGCGTTTCCCCTAATTTGCTACCTGTATAGGTAAACTTTTCCGGTCTCATTAGCGAAAGTGAGAGAGGCAACAGCAAGCTGTGCACGAAGCAGAGGAGGACCAAACTGCGTTGGGTACATCCGGTCCCGTCTTTGTCAGACGTGTCCATTCATTGGTGGTGTGAGTCCCGAATGTCTTCAGTATGCTCACCAGCCGAATTTTCTTCATAATGTCAGACGTAAATAACCACGAGGCAAGTGCGCGAGAAAGAGGGAGAGAGATGAAGAAGTACGTAGGCAGATAGTTGGAGATTCGCTTATCGTAAAAGCAGTCCCAATTTCTGAATAAGGTGTGGTCGAGACGCAAATCGAAGACGTTTGGACTTCGATTGCATAATCCGTGAAGTCATACGAGAAGTGTTGATCAACAGACAGTAGTGGACGCGTGTCGATTCCAGGCTGTTGCCGATACTTCGATGGGTGACCGCGAAACCACGCACCACATTGTGTATCGACTGAGTGCACGCAGAAAATAACCAATTGAATCAAAAAAATATATCGGTCGATTCAAATAAATGTCTGATCGCGGAGTACCACCGATATATGAGATTGTTACAATACTATAAAATATTGGAAAATGTGATTGGTTCCAATAAACATATTATTTTTATTTGAAAATCTCTTCTGTTCTCTGAATATCTACATTATCCCTCATATAGAATTATATTCTATGGGCATGATTCTATATACAATCCGTAGATGTATGGATGAAATAATTAAGCGGTTGCTACAACATTTTTTATTTCGTACAAAAATATAATCTATAGAATGAATTATTTCTTTACTACATCGAAACGAATATGCCATGAGACCTTAGTTTTTCAATTTGTTTTAAATCTTAAATAAAAAGTGAGCATTAGAATGGTCATCCACGATGATAGTGGAGAGAATATCAGATATCCAATGGAATATCGATGGAAAAAATATCAGATATTCAACTGATAATAACAGATACTATACTTTGATCTTAGCCACAGGCCAAAAAGCGATAGTCTTTAGAGTTTCTCCGGCGTTTAAGGGGTTACCCCCACTTGCGATTTTGAAAAAATCGATTTTATTTATTGCATTTTTTTGAAGTATAAGTATCTGGGCCTATACTTCTGTATGGGCCCGGAATAAATGACTATGTGAGTTTACAAAAAAAAATTTTCTTCGTGTAAACTGAAATTGAAACTTTAAACGCGTTTTTCTCAAAATGGCATTTCTGAAGTCGGTGACCAAGATTACTCGAACACTAATGAACCAATCTTCTTGAAATTTTGCAGGCTTATTTCATACATAAAAATGTAGTCTTTAAACGTTCGATTTTTTTTTTCGAAAAAAATGGCCGTTTTATAGCCAAAAAACGGCCGTTTTTTTTTCGTTAAAATCGAACCATTAACTTTGACTGTCCGCCATTTTGTGAAAAATGAATATTTTGTAAAATCCTTCGATTAAAGACTAGTTTATACTTATATTTGACTAAATCCATCCGCATTTTTTTTCAGATGATCCACTTCGCCGTAATGTTGGTCACCGCAAACCGTGTATATAAAAACATTATTTCATTGACGGCCATTTGCCACTAAACAATGTAATATTTTTCAATAAAAAAATGACTAAAAGTTCTTCAAGATGTGTTCTTTAAGATGGTATATTGATCGATTAAAAAAGTTTTGTAGTTTTCTTTAAAAAAATTCATGAAAAAGGCCTTTTTTGCGCTACAAGTGGGGGAACGACTTAAGTAGATTTTCGGTTCGCGTTACGCTTGCGAGAAATGAGCGCGCGTGCGGCTTCTAGCGGTTACTCCGAGAACTACGCGTTTCCTCACACCTATAATTTCGGTGGCGCTTGGCCATGATTCGGTTGAATTTTTTCAACCAAAGTATGAGGGGGGTAAGGTTAAGTAGCTATAAAAAAAGCATATTTACGATAATTTTTTTTTATGACACAGTTGATACATATTTATTTATGTAATTAGTATACAATAAAAGGACATTTGACGAATATTCTGTAAAATTTCCATTAATAATTATGCAGAAATGTGCCATTGACACCAAATCTTCGCAGACGCTTAAAAAAAAAGTTACATTGCGGTGAACCACGTAACTCATCACTGGACCATCTGAAGTTAAAAGAACCAAAAAGATTTCATTAGCTAATAAGCTCCTCAAGATAACGCTGTCGGGTTTTTTAAATTGATTTAAACATTTTTGGATACATTTAGAACTAAAAATACCGATTTTTCGTTTTAAAAATCGGAAATTTTGTTATTGTAAAATAAATGAAAATTGTAAAAAAATAAAAAACTCGACAGTCTAATCTGGTAATTTATGTGTAGAAGAGTGTTTAAAATTTCAAAAGGATCGGTGCAGTAGATTTCGAGCTAGAGAGTTCACCGACTGAGAAAATGCTAAGTGTGAGAAAAATGCGTTCAAAAGTTTCAAAGATTTCTACACTAGAAAATAAAAAATTGAACATCAATAAACGAGTGTTTTTTCATATCCTTACACAGAATCGTGGATACCAGGCCCATAAAGCATTCATATGACAAAATTATTTTTAAAACGCTAAAAATGCTCTTCCACCCCGTCCCCCTTAAATCAGTGTATCTTAAAAATCGATACAAATCACGTCACTGAAAATTCACTGTAATTATCGATCGTTATTTATTTCACTGCACTTCCACGTAACATCACGACCCACGCACACGGTCAAGCGTGCCGGTTATTTTGCAACACGCCGAGTTTCTTCTCGTGACTTTTCACATATTTTCGATTCGAACGTGGTAAGAATTCTCAAACGGCGTTGATCAGGGAACAGTGCAGAATTCAATTGGACCCCAATGCTCTCCCCATGTGAGGTGCCCCCAACAAATCCCTATAAAGATTTGGGTGTATCTTGGGACTCCTAAACAAATTTGTCCACCGGATCACAAAAGGATATTTTTTCTGTAATCCAATTCGGGTTGAGAATTTGAAAAATCTTCCACGAAGTCACATGACAAATGGCGTGGTATCCGCTTGGATTAAAATGTGGACTCCCTACGTCAAATTGACCCTATCGAATCCATTGGGCATTGGATAGGATCACGAAACCGCAAAAGAACTTGCGAAGGAACGCCGGAAATAAAAAAATATGACTGCTTAATTTATCGGCTGATTCTACTCTATGAAGTAGCGAACATCGTCAGGACTCTATTAATAATAGACAAGGCGGATGAGCTCGGCAGTATGAGGCTGATAAAAATTCGGCGAGTGTTTCGCGGCAAAAGTCCAATCAAGAAGAGAGTGTATAATCATATCCCGAGCGAATCATATCCCGAGATCGCGGACCTCAAGAGGGACCGAAAGTGGCTTTGCTCTCCGTCTCTCTCTCTCGCTCTCTCCACGCCAGGAACTAGACGAAATAGCGTCTGAAAATTTAAATTGGCCTAGATTAAGTTTCGTCCCGTGGTCTCCTTTCGACGCGTTCAGAAATTTAGGGTTATATATTATGCAGAGTCCCTCCGAGTCTTGTGTCCCTAATGCAAAATTAGCTTCACATCGTCGCCATTGAAAAAGGAAAACCCGAGCGAAACATTTTACCGAGAGGTAGCAAAATCGCGCACGGCGAGAGAGGGCAGGTTATTATCTAACTCGCGGGGAAAGGGCCAAGGGTTGGCAAAAAAATCAGCAAGAAAGGACGACGTGCCGAGCCACCGAAAAATTGCCAGCGAAATACCGCGAGAGATTTTTATGGCCTTTGATTGGAGTGCCGGTAGCGAATGTAATTGCCACGAAATATTTAGAATGTCCTGGACCCTGTGGCTGAGGCACCCATCGAACAGCTCTCTCTCTCTCTCTCTCTCTCTCTCTCTCTCTCTCTCTCTCTCTCTCTCTCTCTGCCTCTGTATAAACGACGAGATCGTGTTCGAAAAGGGCACAGTGGAGTTTCAAGAGCCACGGCACAGGGCAAGAAAAAGAAGAGCAGCAAAAGAACGCATCGGTTCCACGTTGACGGGCGTTCTCCTCGTCCTGGCCGCCAGGGATGCCGAGGAGAAATATCCCCGTAACCCGAAACACGCGCGACAAGGAATCAGTGTGTGTTCTTCGCTCCCGCGAGCGGTCCCCATATACCCGCGCATCCACGAAACTAAACTACCTCCGCGAAACCACTTTTTTTTCATCATCTCACGTTTTCACGCTCGGAAATTCGACTCCGGAATGGCTCTTGATCCCCTTCCTTTTTGTCCTTCCACTTTTGTCCAGTGTCCTCACGAGGGACGTATACTGCTCACAATCGCCCGAAACGACTGATAATCGGCCGGGGATTCAAGCCACTAGACACCGCTATTCGCGAGCAATTTTTGATCTGAGTGGAACAAAGAAGAGATCATCGTTTATCGCTCGTGGTACTTTCCACTTTAGGCAATCCCATCAACCGATACTATCAAATCACCTGTTTCTTCGTGCTGGTTCATATTTGCACCAACATCATCGTGCACGCGAAACTCCGTATTGTGCAAAAATACAAACGATTGAGGGTTATGGGTATGGGTGTGTATTGTAGCCGGTGTATAGTAGTGGAACGCGGATGAAGAGGGAATCGGTAAAAAAATTAATTGGTACACGATTATACACCGCAGGGTGGAGGCCGCAGAGCGGAAGATCGTTTCGAATCCGCTGGCATATTAATGATTACACAGCCTCTGGCGTAGCTAATTCATATATTGGATAGTCCTACGGTGCATATCTTCTGTTATACAATATAACAGACTTTAGAACTGTATATATGTGTATTAGAATGGCCCAAAATTTTTATTTTATTTTTATTTTTGGTTGAAAATGTTATTGAGAATGACAAAAAATGAGTGCTGACCAAATTTTAGCCCTTTATATTAATATTTAGAGGTTCCTTATCGTGATTTGCCATTTCCCATTTATTTAACATGGTAACAGGTTTGTTTGCCGCTTCTGAGCTTTATAACTCGCCTACGGGTGAACACACGAAAACGCCTAAAAATATTGTTTAGAGAAAATTTAACGCTCTACAAAAAAGGTCCTTAGCCTTCATACGATAAATTCACTCGTTCAAATTTTATTCAACATTATTGTTGAAGTGATGATAAATTTCATGATTTTGTCAGATTTTTGGACTTTTGTGACAAAATTATTGATTTTTTTGTTGTTTTTTGTGATTTGTGTTAAAAAGTATTGTATCCTTCTTAAATTATTCCCTAGATATTTATTTATCATGCTATGGGAATTGAATTCGGTTTAAGAATAGATTTTTGAACTAATGTACTTGTAAATAACAATACATTTAAATCTATTAGGAATTTTAGAAACTATCTAGGAAATAATTTGAAAATGCTACAATACTTTTTAAGATGAATCAGGAAAAAACAAAAAAAACAATAATTTCGTTGTAAAAGTTCAAAAATCTCACAAAATCATGAAATTTATCATAGATTCAACTTTGACGTTGAATAAAATTCGAACGAGTGAATTTATCGTATGAAGGCTAAGGACCTTTTTGTAGAGCATTAAATTTACTATGAAACAATGTTATGGGCATTTCCGTGTGTCTACCCGTAGGCGAGTTATAGAGCTGAGAAGCGGAAAACAAAACTTTTACCATGTTGAATGAATGGGAAATAGTAAATCACGATGAGGGACCTCTAAATATTGATATAAAGGGCTAAAATTTGGTCAGCACTCATCTTTCGTCACTCTCAACAACATTTTCAAGAAAAATTTCAATTGAAAAAAAAAAAACATTTTTTTTTGGGCCAGTCGAATGTGTATACGTGGAAAAAGGATTTTTTTGTTTGGGTTCATATCTCAATAATTTTTTAAATTTGTTCACACGAATTATTGATGTTGGGACAAAGGGTCTTTCAAATTAATATAAATATGATTATATTTATCTGAAGATGATTTTATAGATCAAATGGTTGCAGGGTTGGATTTGGGCACAATCGCCTGCTATGCGGACGGTCCTCGTAGTCAAATAATCCTTCTCCATGTAAAGTAATATGCACATAGAGTCTTTTAGCGAACACAAGCACGAGTACTCTCATATAAAATATATAAATCAACCCGAATCGACATATAAAATGATGAAGCATACTCGCTTTTATCAACCAAAAGGTACATACAATATATACGTACGTTCTATACCGTGTAATTTCCTCCATAGTTTCCTACTATAATCGATCACACAGCCAAAATTGAGAAGACGTCGCGAAAGGAAATCGAAGCATGTACGGAAGAAACTATATTTGGGTCCATATACAGGAATTTAAAAAAATGCGTCCATAAACTTCTGACAGAAATCGGTAGAATACGGTCTGAATATTTATCGGGTCGGGAGTCCGGATTGAAAAATGGACCGAACACAATATCTAAAAATACGGCAGACGTGGACTCGTAGGAAGGTTTCACGGGGAATGATCGTGATTGAAGCATTCCGATTAAGGGGGATACCACTGTGACTACCCGAAAAACGTCGTTTTCCGATTTTTTTATCTACTTGATTATGTATTTGACATTTGTAAGAAATATATGTTATTGAACATAAATTCAACTTATTTAGTGTAAAATTTTATTTTAAGAAATTAGAAATTAACAATGATAGTCAGGTACAATAGAGCCCCTGAATAAAAATGTCATTCAACAGTTGGATCGATAACTTGACAATGGTTGGTCTGAAAAATAAAAATAAAGAAGTTTTATAACCTATATAAATGTAGTTTTCATTGTAGCTAGCCGTTTTGGAGAAAAACATCACAAAATGACGGGTGATAAAAAGAATGTAAATTGGCGAAATTTGTACTTATATTTGGGGGCTTAAAGAATATTAAATAAAAAAAGGCTGCGTACAACGATAGCTACTTCAGTTACGTCAATTTTGGTTTCTTTAAATTGAAAATCGGACAATTATAAACTGGACTGACGATTTCAGCCAGGCTGAAAAAGTAGTTGCTAGAAAAATCCTATTAAAAGTTTTAGAATCGTCTGTAACTTGGTAAATATTCAATATTTTGACTTCAAATGTTTTTCCCATATTTTTGAACATGTATACTTTGAGAAAATGCAAAAAAATTGTTTTTTTACCTGTTACAGTACTGTCCCACCTTAATGATCTTACTCGATATCATTCCATCAACTATATCGGAATATTGAAGTTGCCACAAAAATCATCTTGAGGCCAAAAACCAAGAAATCAAATTGTTACTTTAAGCTACAATGTTGAATACATTTTATTTAAAAAAAAATGTTCATCATCGTTATGAAATCGTCTTGAATGCTTTTCCAACAGGAATAGCATTCATCGCTGCTGTCCAACGCAGAAGAAGAAGGGTCGAAAGGGTCTTCTCTTCCGCGATGGTCAGGCAACGAAAGTAATTGGGTGCAACATTCGCGAGACTAAATTTGGCGGCATATATTGTCGGAGGGAGAGGGATTCACGTATTGGACGAGGACAGCTGTTTGCTTTTGACCAGAGAATCGCGCCGCCTCTCATCGTGTACGAACAGCCGCGAAACCCAAAAGAGAGAAGGAGGCCGAGAGAGAGAGACAGAGGCGAATAAGCGATGAGAGAAAAAAGACAATTCTATGATTTATATTTATGAGTGCTTACCATTTAATAGCTCCTGTGTGTAGCGACGCGCTTGCAGTCTTATGGAGTCGCAGCGAATGTAAGATGAGTTTGCGCAATCGCCCCGAGGTTTTTGACTGGTTTCAACAGCATCACAATCAGCAGCTCCGACTCGTAGTTAAAACTGATCATAAACTCCTGATGAGAGAAAAAAATGAACGATATTTATAGGTAATGCATTCCACTTCTCTCTCTCTCTCTCTCTCTCTCTCTCTCTCTCTCTCTCTCTCTCTCTCTCTCTCTCTCTCTCTCTGACGCTTTGGGCATTCTTCGTTTCGAATCCAATCCGGCTTCAATATCAATCCTAAATTTGACGGAAGCTTCCAGGCGCGGGGATACAATAATTACGCGTGAAGAAAAAAAAAGTGAGTTGAAACAACCAGCTAGCGGGTTTGTTGCGAATAAGCTGCAGCAACTCTTCGGTTTTTCTGCTCCAACTTTACGTTGATACTGGCAACTTTTTCGGATACTCGGGGCATGCAACTTAAGGGAAGGTTTTGCCTTGCTGGGCAAAAAAATGTTCAATTTTTCACCAATTTGTTATGCGAACGTATTAAAAATAGAATGTTGATATTTGGCATGTCGACTAAGACGTCTTTATAGATTTAATTATTTTAATTACTAATTAATAAAGCAAACCTTGGCTCTGCGCTCATTCTTTTCCCAATCGTACCGTTTTTGAAATGCCGTTTGATTCGTCGAATTACGATCATTTTTCGATTTTCCACAGCACTTCAAAGACGGACTGTCGATTTTCGCTAATTTTTCCACACTTTGATCCATCAATTTAGAGTTTGTAGATGTATTTTGAATCAGCAGACACATTCTAAATATTCTAGAAAAAAGACAACAGCGATAAGGAACTTTAAGTACGAAATGGTTTACCCCCCTAAGCTCGCTACCCAGAAAGAATGCAAAAATACTTGTAAACTCAAATGTCATCTCCCCCTTCAAAGTGTTACCCGTTTCATTCAACGTAAATAAAGGGGTGGTTCATCCCTTCATTTTTCTTGATTTCAATGAACCCACAGTAGATTTGTGATCTTTTCGCACTAGAAGAATATTCGTTGTTGTTTTACTAAAACCGCTGGACTGCTTGCAGGTGAAACTGCAAAATCAGCCCTTGACATGCTTCCCCCAAAGGGGTGGTTTCCACCTTTAAAACCATACTTCCGCCAATAAAAAAAAACGTATCTAATCATTTTTAATGTTCGACCATATACATGAGTTTCAATAAAATCGACAGCGGACATCAAAGTGATGTTCCTTGCAAGCCATATGCAAAAAGTTGGTGTTCAGAACCATTTCTACATCAGGGTGCGATCAAATTTTCTTCACCGTGTCCAAGTCTATAAAAATCAAACGTGTCCGTGGATCACACCAAACCTCCAAATAAGACAACCCATACACGTTAGCGCAGAAGTAACGCCCGCACTTTCTACGACCCATCGACGTAAACTTGTGGGCCCCCAGCTGGAATAAATCGACCCGCATTTTTAGCCAGAAAAGCCCTAAAATTGGATCGCAAAAGAGCCGTACGATTCCGTGTATATTTGGGGCCAAACGAACTTTTATACGCGTGGGAATGATGCCAGTCCGTGGGAACAATCCAAGGAGGATGGGCGTCTCGAGATCCATTTTCGACGACGCAAACAACGTCAACGTACACGCACACACAAAACGGGCGACACTCAACGAATGTCAAGCCCGTCATCGCGCGATCTTTCTCCCGACTACAAGGCTTAAAAAAAACCAAAAAAGAAACAATCGTCTCTCAGTTCCCCGGCGAGTTTCTCGGTACGAAGCTTGGCTTGATGAAACGTGTGTGCACGAATATATATAGGCGACTATTGCATCACGGTCAGCTGTTCTCGCGGACGCCTCCCCGAGAGCTGCTCCGGGACGACTGAAAATCATAATTAACGGACATTGTCGGACGTCGCTTTGGCGATCGAGTGTAATTGTCGGTTTCGTGATCTCGGGGGTACACAAAGACCAGAATCGCTCGCGCACCGCCGTGTCATTAAAAGCATCGATCTTGTTTCCTCTCGTAATAATCTCCGGGCAGTCTCGTAATTACCGATTAAAACGTCACTTCCGCAATTCTCTTCGTCTCCTTTCACGATAAGACAATCCCCGAGCGAGAAACAAAGTCGTAACGGAAAAAGCCTCAGAGGTCTAAAGCGCCAGGGAAAGGGAACAGGTTCTCTTACCTGCGTTTCCGTCATACCTGATGATCCACACAAATCCATACAGAGACATCGATAAATCGGCGCGCCAAGGAGTGATCGGAAGGTAAAAGAGGTAAAAACTTTCACCCTCGGGGATGAAATCTTTTATATTTGCGTGACGTAGTATGCTCTCGTACTTTCTCCCGGTGTCAAGGTACGGCTGGGGCTCAGCCCCGGATCTACGATTTTTCCGAGCCGGGGCAAAAACCTCACATTGGCGCCCCTCCAGCATTTAGAATCAATTATTTTTTAAAACTCACAAAACGAATATACTGGGTGGGATTTTTTGTGACCAGGAGAATAAGAATCTTTGAATAAATTTGCGCTCTTTATTACCTATTTGCTAATAAATTTTCCTTATGTATGATATTGAGAGGATAGGCCACAGTAACGGGTATAAAATCACGTGCGAATTTAACAAATTTTTTTCGTATTAAAATTGATTCACTCATAAAAATGATTACACATCTATTTAGTATGAATATCAAGCTGGTAGATTTTTTTTCGATGTACAAAATGGCCGATTACTGATATTTTCTTTTGTTATCTTTATTTTTAGGCGCTATGCGGCGTGACATTTAGCATCCACAATGTTTTACCTGGAACAAAAAATAAAAATTCTCGTCAATCTACATTAGAATACCTAGAGAAGTACGTACGGACTTAAAAAAATATTGTTTTATTCAAAAGTTGTAGGTATTTGAATGAATTTTCAGTGAAAAATTTCGTATAAAACTGCTCATAAAATGAAAAGTTTTCGATTAATCAGAAATTCCGTACGGACTCCTCTGCGAAAGGCAATTAGGAACATATCTTTTAAATTTGAAGTAAATCGAGTGAAAATTGTTGAAGTTATTTGTCACGCCAATTGGAAAAAAGCTGTTTCGAGAAAAACGCGTTTAAAGTTTTAGGTACTCCTTGCTATAAATCGAATAGTAACTTATTCTTATAATGATAAAGCACCGTTTTGGCGAAAAAATCTTTTTATTGGAAATTCTACTGTGGACTTGCCCCTTAATAAAGAATACATACAACCAGTGCAGACAATGCAGAAACCAGACTGGACGCACCTTCAATCTTCAGGTCCCAGAAAATGTTACTATATAATCTTGCTACACTGCAAAAACTAGGCATGCTTGGCGTGTGTTCAAAGTATTTAGAAGTAACACAATACAAGACTAGCCACGCGTTGCCATGTTGATTCTACACATTTGTGCAGTTGGTAACACGCAATGCGTTACAATTACATACGTAATGCGTTGAAATTACACACGGGAGTGTGTAATTTTTACGCATTCAATTATTACACACCTTCGTAGCTGGTCCCATCAATAACATGCTTATTCGAACACACATAAAGCGTGTAGAATCAACATACAAGACGCGTATTTACACACATTGGACTAAACAACATACGTTGATAGCAACACACGAGCAAAATTAACACGGGAAGAAGCAACGTAGTTTAAGTGTGTTAATTGCGAGTTATTGATCATCTGTTTTAAAAATCACTTTGGTTACGGCATGACGTGAACTCATTAGTTGATTTGACATCGATTAATTAATCGGTTAATTGAAGACCACATTTGGTCTTAACCTTTTTGTCTCATTTATAGATCATTTTTGAGTTTGTCACGTGGAAGAACCTAAAATTGGAATCTATTTTCCAAAACCTCGATAGCTGCATTGAATCTTTAGCGACATATTTTTGTTTAGAGGCTATCACCGATACGCAAAAAGCTGCTGTCTTCGTGAAGCTGTGTGAGAACCTAGCCTATGCGAAGACAAGAAAAACAGTGACACCTCTCATACATACTACAGAGTAATATATAAGTACTGTTGAGTTCAGTTCCATAAATGCAAGAGCTTTTTTTTATTCAATTTATCATTCCGACGCATCGCATGTATATACAGTACTGCAAAAATACGTGTGTTGTTTTTACACACTTTGAGTGTGTAAATGGCTGTATACACTTTTTACACATTTTAACGCGTGTAAGAAAATAACACACGTAAGTGTGTCGTTTGAACGCATCTTTCCGTTTTATTTTTACACTGTTATTTTTTCACAAAGGTTAGAACGTGTAAAAAGTGTCTACAGCCATTTACACACTCAAAGTGTGTAAAAACAACACATTTGTTTTTGCACTGTACAGCTGGAGTCCTAGCAAATTTTACTATCCAATCTTGCTACAAGCCGAACTTTGCTTTTCGCGAAAGAATCTATTACCTCATCAAACTTCGTCTTATAGGCAGTTGTATTTTCGATTGGGGTAGAATATCCATAAGTCGAATTTTCACAACCGAATATCCATAAGTCGAATATCCATAAGTGAGTATAGAGTAGAAATGAGTTTGTTCGGGTTTGGGTTATTCATGGAACATTCCAAACAAACCCAAACCCAAACAAACTCACTTCTCTCTACCTCCCGCCATTTCTGGCACTCATTTCTACTCTATACTCACTTATGGATAATCGACTTATAGATATTCGACTTATGGATATGAGTCTTGGATGGATATACTTATGTATATTCGACTTATGAATATTCGACTTATGGATATTCAACTTATGGATATTCGTACTTATAGATATTGGACTTATGGATATTCATACTTATGGATATTCGTACTTATGGATATTTGACTTATGGATATTCGACTTATGGATATTCATACTTATGGATATTTGTACTTATGAATGTTGGACTTATGCATATTCATGCTTATGGATATTCGTACTTATGTATATTCGCCTTATGGATATTCAACTTATGGATATTCGTACTTATGGATATTCGTACTTATGCATATTCATGCTTATGGATATTCGTACTTATGGATATTTGACTTATGGATATTCGTACTTATGATTATTCGTACTTATGAATATTCGACTTATGGTTATTCACATTTATGGATATTCGACTTATGGATAGTCACTTATGGATTTTCGACGACAGTGGTATTTTCGATGGCTAGAATCGCGAGGTTATCGAAACTCACTTTCACTAAAGCGCCCTGGATACTAGGCGCTTTAGTGAAACAAGTTTTTTTTTCAAACACACGAATTTGGCGTCTCCTTGAATTGCCACCCGGGGCAGGTACCCCAATTCGCAGCCCCCTAGATCCGGGGCTGCTGGGGCTGGAGGTTCGGGTCTCTCGTCTCCCGGATCGTCCTTCCACCCCTTGTCTGGGTGATCGAGAAAACCGGGACGCGCAGCATCCGCTCTCACACTATCGTGCGCAATATTTGTTCCTCTTCAAAGTAGACCCCGTACAGCACGTCTTCAAGGGTACCCTGTCCCTTCACGACACTCTCCGATCCATTGAAGATCGCGGGGGAACGGAGGCGCGAGCGGAAATTGGTTTTATAATCCAACCTAGGTGCGGGTACGAGCGTCGTAATCGTTACGAGAATAATAAAAAAAGAGAGAGAGAGAGAGAGACGGTCCGTAGAGAAGATTTCGAGAATAAGGGCATCCCAATATTGTTCTCTCGTCGGGCATATTACGTTCTCGTGTCTCGTCAATACGCGCATTCATCTCGCGACCGGGATTCTCTTACAAATCACTTTCCCTGATTGACACTCAATGCAAGACCTGCGTGTTTTCATCCCGCACTATTTTCTCCCTTACCCCTTACTCCCTGCCCCATGGACATACTCGATCGAGAATAACAATGATAATGGTAATAATGGAGGCGGACACGCTTGCATATCGCTATGCTCTGATTCCACGGCCGTTCTGCAGCGTCTACCTGCGCGCGGTCTGCAGGCGCATGTGCATGTATATCCGTCAATATGTACGGGCTGATCCACGTGTACGCAACGATTTTCCACTGTTAGGTACCCTAAAATGGAGCTACTTTGAACAGGTTTTGGAAGTTTTTTGTAGGTGACGTTTTTTTTGACATTCAAAATTCCATCTTTTTTGCTCCAACAGAACATTGTGTCCTTTGGCTATCAAGTGTATCAGAAAGTCAAGCCTTACCACCCCGACCATTAGAAAAAATGTTAAAGTGTCAAAGTAACGTTGAGTGTGGGGTTTCTTTGGTAAGGCATTGAAATGCAACTTATGTCAAAGATTAAGGGTTACTTTGACACCATGTTGATAAAAAATAAAAATATTTTACGCATTATACATGGAATTTGATGAAAAAGAACGATTTTTTACAGTCAAATTGTCATCTTTATTAAGGGGTAAGGCCCCATTGGAATTTTCAAAATATCGATTTTTTTTCTCGCTAAAACGGTGCTTTATCATCATAAGAATAAGTTACTATTCGATTTATAGCAATAATTTTTTGTTTACCGACTTTGAGTGTATAACGTAAGCCCACCTCTGGCACGGTCATAGAGTACCTAAAACTTCAAACGCGTTTTTCTCGCAACAGCTTTTTTCCAATTAGCGTGACAAATAACTGCAAAAATTTACTTCATCTACTTCACATTTAAAAGTTATGTTCCTAATTGCATTTCGCAGAGGAGTACGTACGGAATTTCTGATTAATCGAAAACTTTTCATTTCATGAGCAGTTTTATACGAAATTTTTCACTGAAAATTCATTCAAATTCCTACAACTGAATTCAAATACCTACAACTTTTGAATAAAACAATATTTTTTAAATTCCGTACGCACTTCTCTAGGTATTCTAATTTAGATTGACGAGAATTTTTGTTTTTTGTTGTAGGTAAAAAATTATGGATGCTAAATTTCACGCCGCGGAGCGCCTAAAAAAAGATAACAAAAGAAAATATTAGTAGTCGGCCATGTTGTACATCGAAAAAAATATATATATTTTTTGTAACAGGTTGATATTTATACTAAACAGATGTGTAATTAATTTTATGAGTGAATCACTTTTTCATACGAAAAAATTGTTAAATGTGCACATGATTTTATACCCGTTACTGTGGCCTAACCCCTTAAGGAAAAAATTTGCATAAAGATATCAAGTACCTAGGGTACTATTATAGGCACTTAATCAGTCTTATAATAATCATTGAGATCAAAATCAACCTGAGCAACATTATAATCATCTTAGGTAACATAATAATGAACTTGGTGCCGCGGGCTCGCTGCGCACACATTTAAACTGCATTTTGGCGCTCTATTAAAGTAGCGGCAAAAACTGCGAAAGTTACCCTTAATGTCAATTCAACCCCGTTTTACGGTACCAGCTCGTGACCAGGTCCCTTGTAAATGTTAGGTGGACAAACAAGTTCTCGGCCTTTTTGTCACGGAACTGATTTATTTCCTGAAAGTTAAGGTACATTGTAATCAGGAAAGTAATCTCCGTTTGCTTCCACACATTTCGCGCACCTGTCGGGAGGATTGCGAATTCAATAATGCAATTTTTGGGTGCATCAAACGTTTTTAAGTGGCTAACAGCCAAATGATATTAGAGCGATCAGAGCAGTGAAATCCAATGGAGCCAAGTCTGGTGAATAGGCCGGGTCTTTCTGTGTGTGGACTGACATTGTCATGCAGCAATATGACCGACCTAGGTCCTTTGCCTGTGTAAGGCCGTTTTGAATTTTGTCGAGCTTTTTTAAACGACTGGAAATATCTTGTATGGTAACTCCTAATGTAGTAGCAAGCGCCGATTGCGTTTGCAAGGATCTTTGTCCAGCAACTGCTTCAAATCCTCGTCTTTAAGTTTTCGTTGTCGTTCTGCTCTCTCGCCACCCTCCAGGTCGAAATTCCGACTTCGGAACCGTTGAAACCACTTCTTCACGCTACTGAAGGATCCAGCATCTTCCCTGAATTCCTGACAAATCATTGCTTTAGCCTCGAAAGTATTTATTTTTCAATCGAACGCTAACAGCTTACACTGTCTAATATGCGCGTTATCGCAACTCATTTTGCCCACGTGCTCACGATGTATATTTTGAGGTTATGTTATGGGGGGTGGGGATAAGGTTTTTTTTGCGTTTTCTTTTAAATTTTGTCACATGAATACTTTATGGGCCTAGCATCGATGATCCTGTTCAAGTATATGAAAAAAAAACACTCGTTTATTGATGTTTAATTTTTGATCTTCTAATGTAGAAGTCATTAAAACTTTTAAACGCGTTTGTCTCACACTTAGCATTTTCAATGTCGGTGAACTCTCTACCTCGAAATCTATTGCGGCGAACCTTTTCAAATTTTACACTCTTGCTACACATAAATTACGAGGTAACGCTCTCGAGTTTTTAATTTTTTTATAATTTTAATTTATTTTACAAAACAGAATTTCCGATTTTTCAAATGAAAAATCGGTATTTTTCCTTCTAAGTGTAACCAAAAATTGAAAAATCGATTAAAAAAGCCCAACACTGTTACCTCGAGGAACTTATCAACTAATGAAATCTTTTTGGTTTTTTTTTTATTCCCGATCATCCAGTAATGAGTTTTGCGGTTCACCGCAATGTAACATTTTTTTAAGGCGTTAGATTAGAGGCGCAGATTTGCTGTCAATGGCTCATTTCTGCATAATTATTAATGAACATTGTACAGAATATTCTTCAAATGTCCTGTTATTATATACTAATTACATAAATAAATATATATCAACTGCGTCGTCAAAAAAATTATCGTAAATATGCTTTTTTAGAGAATCAACCTTAACCCCCCTTAAGCTAAAGGCCTGGAAAAACAGTCTACTAGGTTGATATAATATGACACCAGACCGAGAGGGAACATTTTTCCGTCAAACATTCAATACAGCTGTTTTTATTCTCCAGCCAAGACTCTACTTGTACACCTAATAGAAATTAAGGAAAGTGACTTTGCAGATTTTCTGCTCAGACTTGCCTTTTTATTGTTGGTTTTTCGAAACAACCCCCCCTAGGATACAACGTCGAAGATTGCCCCCGGCTAAATTCAACCCTGTGAAGAATACCATATATCTATAGACGTGTTTTTCTTTTCTTTCGAACCCGCTGACAAGCACCTTTATCGAGAGGCCTTGATCGAATTTGTTATACCTACTTTCTCGACGTCTCTCTCTCTCTCTCCCTCTCCCTCTGTCAGTCAACCTGAATAGGTTCGTCTCCCTTTTATTCTCGGTTATGTACCAAGGACATAACCGTGGATCAAGGCTTCCATGTTCACGATGCTGTTCCATCTCCTGCTCGATGCTGCTTCGAAAGAACGGATGGCAGGTGTACCATACACCTCAATATAAAGTTGTATTTGTGTGTAGAAGCTTGAAATGGTGCGTGTCCTCCTGTATGTGCAACATGCGACCTAGTATATTCGAATTTGTTTTCGATCATGTTCCTGTCTCGTCCTTATTATCCTGTCGCTCTGTCCCTGTTAGTTATTCGTGCCCAGCGATCCAAACGCGTACACCATACCAGCCTCGTTTGAATTTGTTTTTCTTCCTTTTTCGATGGATTCGAAACACATGTTGTGATACACATTGCGAATATTTATATTAGCAATGTGTCTCGGCCTGAAGGTATATATATATATATATATATATATATATATACAGGGTGTCCCATTTCAATCTTACACCTGAATTTTCTCGAAAAATATTGCTCGGACGAAATATTGTGTGGAACAAAACTTCTAGGGATTGAAGGGGGACGTTTGAAAAAAATTTATTTGAGGAGCCAAAATTCAAAATGGCGGCGTTACAAAGGCTGACATGTTTTTTTCAAACGGAAACATAACTTTTTTTATTGCCAAAAAATTTGTCAGCTGAAAACTAAAAACTTTTGTTGAAAAAATGTTTTGATAAAGTTCATAGTTTTCAAGTGAGAACATCATTTTCAATTATTTCAGATGTATCCAGGATTTGTGTGTGTGTGTGTGTGTGTGTGTGTGTGTGTGTGTGTGTGTTTTTCTACCCATCGTGATCAAAGTTCGTCAAGGATTTAAAGAAACACGTTTTTGGGCCTGAAAATGGCACAAACGCTATTAAAATGAAAAAAAAACTATTTTTCATCGATTTTCCTCCAAAATTTTCTCATGAAATATCGTCCAAATTTGAAAAGAAAAAAACAAAAGAAAACCAAAATTTTCAACAGTGTTCCACACGCTCACACACACACACACACACACACACACACACACACACACACACACACACACACACACACACACACACACACACACAAATCCTGGATACATCTGAAATAATTGAAAATGATGTTCTCACTTGAAAACTATGAACTTTATCAAAAAATTTTTTCAACAAAAGTTTTTAGTTTTCAGCTGACAAATTTTTTAGTAATAAAAAAAAGTTATGTTTCCGTTTGAAAAAAATGTCAGCCTTTGTAACGCCGCCATTTTGAATTTTGGCTCTTCAAATAAATTTTTTTCAAACGTCCCCCTTCAATCCCTAGAAGTTTTGTTCCACACAATAGTTCGTCCGAGCAATATTTTTCGAGAAAATTCAGGTGTAAGATTAAAATGGGACACCCTGTATATATATATATATATATATATATATATATATATACACATAAATGTTTATAAAAAGATCAACACTGAAGAGGGCACAGGAGATTTTTTTCCGAATCGATGGAGCCATTTACGGAAAGTAAATGTATGGAAACGATCAGGAGGGTTTGAGGGACGTGACGCGGAACTCGATATCCCGTTAATAACATATTTTAAAGGACTATTAGGATGGCGACCGCACGCGGAGACAGAAAGGCACAAATCGAAAACGAGAGCAGTCATTCTGAGGCATGGAATTCTTCGGTCCGATGTGCCCGATTTGCCTGGAATTGATTGACACGTTGGCTTAATAACAGATTTTTTTTTTGGTTTTGAGCATCCCCGCTTACAACGCCCTCTTCCGTGATGCTGCGGGTCCCTTTTTTTCGCTTCTGGGCCTGACTACACCGGGCCCCACGGGACGTCGCCGCGCCCACAAGATCTATATCTCCTACCGCTAAATCCTTGCACGTGTGTGGCACTCGGGGACTTGAAACATCGTCTAATAACTCCTTTACCATACTGGCAATTCGCCATGGACTGTGCCGAACGATTGTTTTTTTTTTTTGTTAGTCCGAAAGACCGGCAGTCCATCGTTTCTTTATTGAAGGAGAATGCACGTTTGTTGTTCTTAATGGAATAGCCTAATAAAGAAGAATCCTATTTTCACCGCAATGGTACAATTTACACGGACCTCAACACACGTCCCTGTAATATGCGGCTGGCGTATTCTTGGCTGAGCTCGTTCTCAGATGGTTTACACTAACCTGAAAAACACCTCCTCCTGCTTTCGGGTTTGTGTACGTTCGATAGGGGAATTTCGAAGTTGAGCTTTGATGTGTTTTTGGGATTTTTTAAAATGCTAGTGAAGCAATGAAATGAGGGTTGGAGGGCTCATTTGGCAAATCTGTAGGTAGACAAATCAATTTTTTGTTTTCTGAAAAACACAAAATGGTGGCCCAGTGGCCGGTAGAAGGGAACGCCTCTTTTAGGCCCTCCACGGGCGGAATCGTTGGAGACGCACACTTAGCACCTAGAACCAAAAGTAATTTGTTTTTGTCGTCTACATGAGTTTTGCTAGCGAAGAACACACGATTATTGCAAAATCTTGATTTTTGCAAGTTTGGCACTATTTTAAAAAAATCGCATTTCCAGCTAAAAAAGGAGATTATTTTGTTTATAAAAAACTGCAATTGTTGATCCATCGTAAAAATCGGCTGCCCTTCGCGAGAAAATCTATCTAAGAAGCTATAGTTGAAGTTTAAATCCAATCAGTTAAAAATTGTAGGAGCTACGAGTTAGCCCAATTTTGAAAGCATGGTTTCAAGAAAAACGCTTTTTAGGTTATTAAACCATTTTTCTTCATACCATATCATTCTTGGGATGTTTATACTGGGTGGACCATTTAACGTCACCACCCCAAATATCTCCGTTGCCTTTAGAGTGACAAACAAAATGTCAGGAGGTAATTTGATCGTTTTCAAAGGGCTGATACAGTGGTGAAAAATTAATTTTTGTCAAGGTCATAGTTTTTGCGTTCTCAAGGTCATCAATGGTTTTTAAAATGGGAACATGTTTTTTTTTAATTAAGACGTTGTTGCTGATGTTCAGATGAATCCAACGACCTATGATGGCATGACCTTTAAATGATTTTTCACCAAAATACATG
Organism: Ophion slaviceki; assembly: GCA_944452715.1. Taxonomy (NCBI): domain Eukaryota; kingdom Metazoa; phylum Arthropoda; class Insecta; order Hymenoptera; family Ichneumonidae; genus Ophion; species Ophion slaviceki. The sequence goes on from OX101788.1 coordinate 28,273,831, forward strand.
TATTTTTGTGAAGACGATCTTGAAGTGATTTTTCACCAAAATATTTTGTTTTTTACCCATGTATTTTGGTGAAAAATCATTTCAAGGTCAGGCTATCATAGGTCGTTGGATTCGTCTGAATATCAGCTACAACGTATCCATAAAAAAAAACATGTTCCTATTTGAAAAACCATTGTTAACCTTGAGACCGCAAAAACTATGACCTTGACAAAATCAATTTTCCACTACTGTATCAGCCGTTCGAAATCAATCAAATTACCTCCTGACATTTTTTCGTCACTCTAGAGGCAACGGACATATTTGGGGTGGTCACGTTAATGGTCCACCCTGTATACATATCAACCATATAATTCTTGGGATGTTTATACATCCCAACCATATAATTCTTGAGATGCTTATACATATCAACCATACCATTTTTGGGATCCTTGTACATTATTTAAGCCAATTAAAAAAAAAAAACATTTTTTTCCACGTTATATAATGCCTCAAGTTGATGGAACAGTTGCCATTGAACGAACTGCACGACTCAGGTGAGAGTCAATAAAATACACATATACGTATTAATACGAACAATTTTATTTGCTGCGTATTGGAATTAGGGGGATTATATCTTCGAGTATGCAAACATGAAACATTATTTTCTGGAGAGTAGTAATTATGTATAATCTCAAAGGTAGGATAAAGCGATAGCTCTTCTGGAACAATCAACGTTCATTTCGATGAATTATCATCCCGTAGCGCTAATTACTATCATCTTCCAGCAATTATTAATAACTGCATCTGAATATCATTAAAAGTGATTTTCCGCACGCAGGTCTCTCATCCACAAATTAGAACACTCAATACCAACTGCTCTCTCAAAACAAAATTACCTCCAGCGGTTGTCCGTTCGGAATGACCCCGATCGGAAGCCGAAAGTGCCGGAACGCTCGTAAAGCTGCCTGAAATCCCAACGATTTCCCCGTCGACATATGTCACATCCGGGATCTTCGTGGAGGTTCCGAGTTTTCGATTTTGCCGTATCATCGCTTTTTGGCACTGGAAAAGCTAAACGGTTCGGTTTTTTTTTCAAGGGCGTTCGTATACAGCTGCAATCCGATCAAAGAACGAGGAGCCGCGCCTTCAACTCTTCCGCCCACCCTCGAAAAACCCGTAGTTCCTGTTGAGCAGAACGCGCTGTGATGGGAAAGCAGGTCCTGCCCAAAGAGCAAGAGAGCCGGAGAGAGAGGCTACGAGAAATTGTGAAGGAGAAAGAGAGAGGAAGGGATGCGTTGAGACCTAAAGCGAAAGAGCCACGTAAAGCGGAAAGCATGGTCGATTCAGAGCTCCGAAAGGAGACTACCCCAGCACATTATCAGTGTGGTCCCTATGGTAGAGTCCCTACCTTCAGGCATACGTCCGCCCCACGCGACCCCAATTTATTCGACACCTCCCCTAGCCCTCAGCGTTTGAGAGAAAAAAGCTGCTCTGGTTGCTCTTTTCCTCCGGAAAGAAGGACGGAACGTCCTGCAACGGAAGACATCCAATGCAGGTATGTAGAATATATATTCGGAAAAAAATATGATTTTGAAGACATTCGCTTTAGAGTAGTCTTCTGCCCCTGAAATTAACGATCCGTTTTAATCGACTTGAAGACCGTCCTCAAAACATCCAGATCTGCTGATAGCTAATTACATACGTACGACGGTTTTGAAATTTTGTTTCAAATATATATATATATAATAACTCTTTTACGTTCTCGAAATGTAACGTTCCTCCATTTCGCCCTCGTTACCCCTACCCCGACTGGCATATATATATATATATATATATATATATATATATATATATATATATGCCAGTCGGGGTAGGGGTAACATATATAGGGGTAGGGGTATATATATATATATATATATATATATATATATATATATATATATATATATATATATATATATATATATATATATATATATATATATATATATATATATATATATATATGCCAGTCGGGGTAGGGGTAACGAGGGCGAAATGGAGGAACGTTACATTTCGAGAACGTAAAAGAGTTATTATGCTAATAGAGCGACCCTCCCTAATTACCCATATGGTAGTCTTACGGGCTTTCTTTGCTGAATTCAAAAGCTCCAGGGTGAAGGGCAGTCTCACCGGGCGCGCAGCCCTTTCGAGGAAATCAAGTGGGAGCGCAGGACGATTTGATGGAAAATCGCCTTAATTATCTACCTGCTGCACTCTTGCTACGCGACTGCACCTGTCCCAAGGAGAATTCACCTTCTCTCTCTCTCTCTCTCTCTCTCTCTCTCTCTCTCTCTCTCTCTCTCTCCATTTATTTTATTTTTACCTTCTCCTTCCTTCGTACCCCGACCGGATTGTCATGGCTGAGTGACTCGAAGATTCCGCCGTATTTTTTTTATCCGCATTGCGGAGGCATGTTAAGGCGGGAGGTTAAGGAGGCCGGAGCGTTAGGCACAATCCAGGATTTAAAGAAAGAAAAATATGTGATATTGTCTGGACTGTACTGAGTCTTTGCGAATTTTTTGAAATTTTTTCATGACAAAACACCAGAGATAAAAAATAGTTTAATGTATGGAATTTTACGTGCGGTTAGATGGGCAAGAAGTTCACGGTATGGGTGATGTAATTTTTTTGGCTATCTAGCACCACGATCAACCATTTCTAACAACGAATTAACGCCAATTAAACGTTGGTGCACATTTAGAGAAAAAACTCTTCTTGCCCATCGTAAATCATATACAGGGTGTCCTGTTATGGATGGATAATCCTGCAACTGTCGATAGGTCAGATCATGTCGTACTATATGCTGGAATTTCAGTTTAGTAAAAGTCCCACGGTTTTCGAGATGAAAATCATGTGGTTTTTGTTTTTCGCATGCCACTTCTACGAATGATAACTTTTTTTGACCCGGTTTTTTCAAAAATACTCTTGGTTATTTGTATATTCTAGAAAAGTCTTCTTTTTAACCTTGAATGTTAAAGAAACTTAATGAAAAAAAGATCTTGTGCCGAATTTTCACACAAACCAACTCGAAAATCTGACTTTGATAGCCTGCGGTGTGAAAAAAATGTACTAGCATATCGTGCCAATTACTTTAAGGGGTCTTCCTTGTAGGCAACTTTTTAAGGGGTATTCTCACTTTAGACGCTTAAAAAAGGCTATTTTCATGCATTTTTTTGATCGGTTTATATTATAGATATTGATGTAAAAGTTGTTACACTTAAGAAATATACTTTCGAAATACATTTTAAAAAATGCATGTATTTATGTTACCCAAGCAAACTTTAAAGGCGTTTTTCGACGGCTTGTTGATAAAATCTTCGAAACTACTGAACCGATGAAATTTTAACCACGTATTCTTTACAACTATAGCTATATCGCGTATCACGGATTTTTAAAAATGTTAATATTTACTATTTTTTTTGCTAAAAACGGTGAAAAAAACATGTTCTTTTTGTTTTTTCGAAAAATGTCCGCCATTTTGTTATTTTTGTATATATCGAAAATCAAATGATATGCGCTATAGCCATTGACATGCTGAATCTAAAACTGTTTGATTTTTTTCTTTCGGATGATCCATCTCCAAGATTTCATCAACAGCGCAGACTTACAATTTTTTTAGGGCATTGTTTTAACTACCATTTTCATCGATAAATAGTGACATAAATAGATAAAGATTTTTTTGTATATTTCGAAAGTGTATTTATCAAGTGTAACAACTTTTATATCAATATCTATAATGTAAACCTATTAAAAAATTCATGAAAATAGCCTTGTCCTTAAGGTGTGAAAGCAGCCCTCGAAGAAAGGCATGTCAAGGGGTAATATTGCAGTTCCACCCACAAGCAGTCGACCGATCGCAATGAAACAAAACCGAAAATTCTTATCCGAAGCTATGCAAAATCCACTAGACAGTTATCGGAAAAATGAAGGGGTGAATCACCCCTATTTGAGGGCAGGTTTCACCCCTTAGAACCGTTTTCTCGCCGATAAAAAAAATACGTGTCGCTTAGTTTTTAATGCTTCATAATATATATAAGTTTCAACAAAATCGAAGGACGACACCTGCGGGATGTTCCGTGTTAGTTATTTTCAATTCATATTATTTGTACAAACGGCATGCAAAAAACCCAAAAACAGATGGTTTTGTTACAAAAATAACATAAAGCGCAAAATCTCGAAAACCGTGGGACTTTTACTGAACTGAAATTCCAGCATATAGTAGGACACAATCTGACCTATCGATAGTTGCAGGATTATCCATTCGTAACAGGACACCCTGTATATTCAATATTGAACCGTCAAGGCTTAATAAAAGATACGAATCTTGGCTGGCGAATGAAGAGCATTTCTGCCAACCTCCATTTCAGCGATGTTGCCGTATCTCGGCGACGCTTAATATGAATTAATGACAATAATAAATAATCTCCTGGCATAAATATAAATAGGCATACTAATAAATTACTCGAAATTTTGTTCTGAGTTGTATAAAACATTGATTGATGCAGTTTTTTTTCATGATGATCATCGATAATGTTAGACTCTTTCAAGTTCGTAGTAACTTTTAAGTTTTTTTTTATTCGCGTAATAAAAATATAAAAATTCATAATTTTGCTCTTTAATTATATATTTTATAAAAATTAGCATCTACAGAATAAATCTACACCTCGTATGCATTTTTGAGGTTCATTGAAAAAAAATTCATAAACCGTCATTTGACTCAACTGGACCGCTCCAACCTGCTTAAGGTAGACCGAGCGCGCGCTGTTAATTTCTATAGATTTTTTTCAAATTTTAACCAGACATTGTTCATATCATTATGCATGTTTGAGTGAAATTTCAGAACAGTCGACTATTTAGATTGGGAGATAATGGGTTTTTAAACTGCAACTTTTAACACTGCGGGGTCTGCATTGAAATTTAGACAGAATAATTTTCCGTAAAAAATATTTGTCCCCTATAATACGGAGATATATGGCAATACCGTATCGCTCTACATATCCAATGACGTTTGCGCGGCATTTTTAAAATAATACTGCAACACAAATTTTTATTTGGATGTAATTTTTAATCAAAGTTTTTAATTAGTTATAAATCAACCAACACTATATTTGTTAATGAAGATAACAGAAACAATATAAAATATTAATATTGATAACGCAAAATTTTTTTTTCATAAAAGTTTTTAACTTAAGGACACGATAGTAATTTTTTTTTCGAAATATTGAACAATACTGTTTTGCGGTGTTGTCACATGTCTTCTCATTATAGCGGAAAAATATTTGTTACGCATAATTATTCTGTCTTTACTCAACGTATTTAGCAAAACTGAATAGTAAAGGTAATCCAAACTTGTTTCACTCTCTCCCTAACTAGTTTGCGATCTAAACATAATTTGTTTTCAAAATGTATAAACACAATAGAATGGTACGACGAATTATGTGACCTGACTTTCGATAAATGCAGACCCTACAGTGTTAGAAGTTGAAATTTAAAAAACCGTTATCTCCCAATCTAAATAGTCGACTGTTCTGATATTTCATTCAAACATACATAATGATATTAACAATGTGTGGTTAAAATTTGAACAAAATCTATAGAAATCGTGTGCACGCGCTCGTTCTACCTTAAGGGGTAAGGCTACAGTTGAATTTTCAAAAAATCGATTTTTTTCGCTAAAACGGTGCTTTATCATCATAAGAATAAGTGACTATTCGATTTATAGCAAGACAATTTTTTTTTCACCGACTTTGAGCGTATAACGTAATCCCACCTTTGGCACTGCCATAGAGTACCTAAAACTTTAAACGCGTTTTTCTCGAAACAGCTTTTTTCCAATTGGTGTGATAAATAACTTCAACCATTTTCACTCAATTTACTTCAAATTTAAAAGTTATGCTCCTAATTGCATTTCGCGGAGAAGTACGCACGGAATTTCTGATTAATCGAAAACTTCATTTTATGTGCAGTTTTACACGAAATTTGTCACTGAAAATCCATTTAAGGGGTTACCCCCACTTGCGATTTTGAAAAAATCGATTTTTTTTATTGCATTTTTTTGAAGTATAAGTATCCGGGCCCATACTTCCGTATGGGCCCGGAATAGATGACTCTATGTAAGTTTACAAAAAAAAATATTTTCTTCGTGTAAACTGAAATTGAAACTTTAGACGCGTTTTTCTCAAAATGGCATTTCTGAAGTCGGTGACCAAGATTACTCGAACACTAATGAACCGATCTTCTTGAAATTTTGCAGGCTTATTTAATACATAAAAATGTAGTCTTTAATCGTTCGATTTTTTTTCGTTAAAATCGAACCATTAACTTTGACTGTCCGCCATTTTGTGAAAAATGAATATTTTTAAGATCCTTCGATTAAAGACTAGTTTATACTTATATTTGACTAAATCCATCCGCATTTTTTTTTCAGACGATCCACTTCGCCGCAATGTTGGTCTCCGCAAACCGTGTATATAAAAACATTATTTCATTGACGGCCATTTGCCACTAAACAATGTAATATTTATCAATAAAAAAATTACTGAAAGTTCTTCAAGATGTGTTCTTTAAGATGGTATATTGATCGATTAAAAAAGTTTTGTAGTTTTCTTTAAAAAAATTCATGAAAAGGCCTTTTTTTGCCCTACAAGTGGGGGTAACGCCTTAAATACCTACAACTCACTTCAAATACCTACAGCTTTTGAATAAAACAATTTTTTGAAATTCCGTACGTACTTCTCTAGGTATTCTAATGTAGATTGACGAGAATTTTTATTTTTTCAATAAAGAAATTTTCAAAAAAGAAAATATCAGTAGTCGGCCATTTAGTACATAAAAAAAATATATTTTTTCTAACAGCTTGATATTTATACTAAATAGATGTGTAATTAATTTTATTTTATTAACCCCTTAAATTTTCCATTTATTCAATTCCACATTCGTTTCTATACGAATGACCGTAACCCCGTAACATTAATAAACATACGCACTCGTTCGTGGAAGTAGTGTCACCCGTTGCGGGTTTGTAATGAGGCGTCGTGCCATTTGTGCCAGTGAAGAGATAGGAATTCAAGATCGACCGAATGTGGGAATTTCTTTCATCCATAATCGTTTACCACATTGCGTCGTCTATCTTTCTCGAGAGCCGCGCGGTCAACCTCATATACGCCTCCTCCTTCCCTCGTGATTTTCAACCTTTTATAAGAGTCGAACGCGAGTTGAAATAAATTTGAAAAAAAGCAGTTTGCGCTCATCCACCGTTCAAGAATGCCAGGTATTTTGCTCGAAGGGGCTCGGATCTCGGCGGTATTCACCGTTCTTTGGATTATTATATTCTCATGCGCGAATTCCGATTTGCGATGCATCGAGTCGCGGACACGAATTTCACGAGAAATCTACGAGAATCGAAACGTTAGGAATTCCCGTGTATTTTCGTTCCCTTTTGTCTCTCCACAAGCCTCTCTCGCGGTCTTTCTCGCAGTCTCTCTCCCTCTCGCCAGGATGAATCCCAGCGGGATTCGGGCGACGAAGTCTCGTCGACGCTGCAGGGCGGGTCGTCCAAGTTTCGTCCCCGTTTCGCCCTACCTCGAAGCTTCCTTTTCAACGCTTCGAAAAGTCAGGGAGCTAATATGCACTCGCGAAAGTTTGGCCGTAACATGTGTCCGAGAGAGGGTTCTTCGCTCGGGCGCCACGTGTTGGTGGTCCCCGAAGGACCTGGTCGCGCCGGCCATTCCGGCTGTTGACCGAGGAAACTCCTCGCGTGGTCTTCATCGTCGGACGCCGACAAAGTAATTTCAGGCTACGAAGAAAGGGACACGGGGAAAGGGAGAAGGAGAGAGAGAGAAGGAGAGCGAGAGGATCAAGTACTCTCTGACCTATTGTCGAGAGCTTTCGGTCCATGGAAATGCTCGGCATTGTCGTCACTCGTATTCGTTCGACACGCATGCCATATAAATTTACGTCCACGTGGGTGCCCCAGAAATAAGAAAGAAAACAGAGCGTTTTTTTCCTTAAGCTGCTTAAGTAATGTTTGCCAAGGTTTTTTCTTCCAGCTGGCAAAACGTTACAGGAGAATTTCACGAATATCTGGAATTGTCACGTTTGCGGGACTATGTAATGTAATTACTGAAATCCCTATCAGTCTTTTATGTATAGAATTGTATGCCGCGCATAGTAATTTCTAATCTAATTAGAAATAATTTGAATTTACTTCGCTGCGAAACAAAAATGATTGAGAACATTTTAATATACTACGCTGTGAAAACAATAACTTGGAAATTATTTATATATTATATTGTGAAAAAAAATACTTAGAGAATTTTTATATATTACGCAGTGAAAAAAAATTATTTAGAATTTTTTTATATATTATGTTGTGAAAAAAAATGATTTAGAAATGTTTTGTATTATGTTGTGAAATAAAAAATACCTAGAATTTTTTGTATAATTACGCTAGGGAAAAAAATGACGAATAACATTTCAATATATCACCTTGTGAAATAAAAATTAGTTATGAAATTTTAATATACAACGCTGTGAAATAAAAATTACTTAGAACATTTTTATATTATATTGTGAAAAATTTTTATATTATATTGTGAAAAAAGTGACTTAGAATTGCTTATATAATTACGCTGGGAAAAAATTACGTATAATATTTTAATATATCACCATGTGAAATTAATATTATTTAGAAAATTTCAATATATTATGTTGTGAAAAAAAGTTACGTGGAATCTTTTGTATAATTACGCTGGGGAAAAAAATGACGTACAATATTTTAATATATCACCTTGTGAAATCAAAATTACTTACGGAATTTTAATATACAATGCTGTGAAATAATTAGTTAGAATTTTTAACCCTTATGTTGTGAAAAAAAGTTACTCAGAATTTTTTGTATAATTACGCTGGAGAAAAAAATGACGTACAATATTTTAATATATTACCTTGTGAAATAAAAATTACTTAGAAAATTCGTATATTATGTTGCGAAAAAAAGTTACTCACAATTCTGCATATAATTACGCTGGGAAAAAAATACGTATAATATTTTGATACATCACCTTGTGGAATGAATATTATTTAGAAAATTTCAACATATTATGTTGTGAACAAAAATTACCTACGAAATTTTAACATACAACGCTGTGAAATAAAAATCAGTCAGAACATTTGAATACATGACAATGTGGATAAAAACTGTTTATGTCCAATTCTCGAAATCCATCTCGATTCTCATCTCTTCATTATTTTTTTTCTGACCGTGTCAAATTGATGTCAAAGCCAATTCCACCATTTAAATGGGAACCCCTACTTTCACCACCCCTATTCCACTAATTTGTTTAAATCAAAACCGATTTCCCATCATGATCTCCGGCTTCACCTGACCTACCAAAAAACAATAAAACGGCAATTAGCTCCAGATCGGTAACGAGCACCATACTTCCGGAAGCGAATAGTGCACTCTGCCCAATTCCGCGTCAAAAGTGTTCTCCACTACCGGCACAATATTATTCCGATAAGATTTCTGCATGATGCCTGTACCCTTTGCAGCATCTCGTTTTCGAGGGTCTGATCTCTGGTACCCTACCCTGTACACTACACTACACATTATACACGCTACCATATATACATGAGCGACTAGCGGGTATGTACATACAACTTTTTATACATACACAACATACATAGTGCTCTCCGTCTCTCGAAGCTCTAGATACGCAACAACTGCTATATAATTAAGACTGTCCGCTCTTCTTGCTCCACACAATAAAGCAATCATAATAAAAAGGGCAGAATGTTCTTATTTGACTTGCCTGCGACTCGTGCGCGCATCCCCGGCCGAGCTCATACTTCGAGGAGGTGCTCTCTTCTTGTAACATCGGGGCTGTGAGTAGCGTGTATGTACGTACGTTTATATACGTGTAACCCCGTGTGTCCATGTATATAAATATCCATGTATATATATATGTAAGAAAGTAAGGAAGATGATGCTGTAGCAGAAAAATTGTGTTGGCTAGCTTGAAGCGTGCCAACTTGGGAGGTCGCGGTCTCTCCCGCGGTGGGGGATGCCTCCACCATCCTAAATATGTTATTAGTTCGGTCGTATAACTGCTTCATTTTGAGTGGATGGCCCGAAGGGGATCATCTGCCTTGGCTCTCTCTCTCTCTCTCTCTCTCTCCCTCTCTCTCTCACCCTCTGTCTCCCTCTCTTTTGGGGCGCTTGTGCTGCTGTTCCCGCTATACATGCGATGCTCCTCTCCTGGCGAACTTTCCTTCTCCCTTCTCGCAAAATTCGAAGGTTTCGCGGACCTTAGACTCCGCCAGGCCCTCCCAGAAGTTCTACCAGGGAGGCCTAGATTGTTTAATCGTCCCCCCCTAATCAATGTCTCGCCCTCCCCCCTCCCTGTAATTTAGATAAATCGCCACGGGAATATCGCATGGAGGAGACAGCGCATGGCTGCTGGCAGCAGGAAGCGCAGGACTATCCCACTAAAAAAGCCGAACACCTAGCACTTTTCAGCCTAGAATATGAATTTTTGACTGAAGGTAAATGGTTGCATACCGAAAGTAACCCCAATAAAATGTTTCCCCTCAACTCGCCCCAACCTTAAGAAATAGGGATTGACAACGTAAAAATCGCCGTATCTCGATAATTAATAGCCCGATCAAAAAAGGTTTCAAACAAAAGTTGTTTGGAATAAGAAAATTCGTATAAAGTTATCTAACGTCCAACCCCCTATCTTTGAAAATAGCGGCACAAAAATTATTCGAAAATTCGGGGTTGAAAATTCTGGGTCAGTGGTGCTCTGGTGTATTTGTGCCTCTATTTTCAAAGATAGGGGATTGGATGTCAGACAACTTTACACGTATTTTGTTATTCCAGACAACTTTTGTTTGAAACATTTTTTCATCGGGCTATTGATTATCGAGATACGGCGATTTTTAAGTTTTCAACCCCTATTTCCTTGGGTTGGAGCGAGTTGAGGGTCAAAATTTTATTGGGGTTAATTTCAGTCTGCAAATGTCTATCTTCAGTCAAAAGTTCATATCCTACGGTAAAAAGTGCTGGGTTTTCGTCTCTTTTGCTGGACTAGACGTTGAAGGTCCTGGCGCGCCACGGCGCGAGGACCGTGCGGAAGAACTGTGGGAAGAGGGAGGCGTTGCTCCGGGGGTCTGGAACGTCTTAATTTGGTAGCCCTCGAGCCCAAAAGAGCCCTCGCTCCTCATGCAAACCACATACGAACTTCCTCTCGATACTCTCCAACCCCCCCCCCCCCCCCCCCGTCTTCTCTCTGGGACATCGTGTAAATGGAAATTTGATGGATCAACGTGAATCGAATTATCGGGCACGTCGTCGCCATACGTCTCCCCACACTCACCCTGGTCTCCGGTCGTTCCTCGATCCCTTATACGAATTTTCGTACGTACGGAGTATGACAAAAACGGCCGGACACCACGGGAGATAAAAACAGTCCCGGCCTTACTCGGAGGTAGAAAGAACGTTGCGCGGTTTCGGCGAGGATGGGAATGGGCCCAATTTGCTCCGCTCGGGATTTTATCGTATTTTCAAATGACCCACTGGCGCTCGAGACGCCTTCTCTTGCGATACATAAATGTATATAGGTTTTCTCCGTTGCCTCGGGCACGCATCGCGGCTGACGCGATGGCTCGAGGGAGGCTGGATGGAATAAAAAGTACGCGCAGTTTTGCCTCACGGCTCGAACGTCGTTCGGTCCAATCGTAAAAGTCTACTATGTACGCGTATGTGCTTTTGATCTTGGAAGACGAAGGTTTTCTCGGCGTCGACGCGGTCGCGGGCATTCTGGGAGTCCTTTGAAACGCTTTACGTTACATTGATTATAGGTGACCCGCCGACTCTCCGACATGTGCGAGAGACCGAGGCTCCTCCGAGAGCTATTAATTCACATCTTTTCACCTGCGGAGGGGGAGGGGTGTATAATCATTTTTGTAAATTAACGGCTATCTGCGCAACGCACGAAGCTCTTTGAGGATCCAAGTGCGCTTCTTGTTGGCAACGTCGTGGGTCGTAATGAAGAACAGTGTGCCACGCGGACGGCGGCGCGTATGAGGACGCGCGGACGTAAAATGTCGCCCGGTATGGTTGGACGCATAGGTGCAACCCGCTGGTCTTGAAGCAAGAGGATGATCGTTTTTCACGTACGCGTACGGAGGAACTTCTGATAAATGTCTGGATGCATAGTATTAAGGTATTCCTTTCACGTGCCCAATTTTTTACACTTAACTGATTTTCGTCTATAATGAAGTAAAAATACATCCCAGCATATTGGTAACATTTCAAGCCAAGTTACCGAACCTTTAAGGGGTTACCCCCACGTGCGATTTTGAAAAAATCGATTTTTTTATTGCATTTTTTTGAAGTATAAGTATCCGGGCCCGTACTTCTGTATGGGCCCGGAATAGATGACTCTATGTAAGTTTACAAAAAAAAATATTTTCTTCGTGTAAACTGAAATTGAAACTTTAAACGCGTTTTTCTCAAAATGGAATTTCTGAAGTCGGTGACCAAGATTACTCGAACACTAATGAACCGATCTTCTTGAAATTTTGCAGGCTTATTTAATACATAAAAATGTAGTCTTTAATCGTTCGATTTTTTTTTTCGAAAAAGAATGGCCGTTTTATAGCCAAAAAAACGGCCGTTTTTTTTCGTTAAAATGGAACCATTAACTTTGACTGTCCGCCATTTTGTGGAAATTGAATATTTTTTAAAATCCTTCGATGAAAGACTAGTTTATACTTATATTTGACTAAATCCATCCGCATTTTTTTTTCAGACGATCCACTTCGCCGCCATGTTCGTCACCGCAAACTGTGTATATAAAAACATTATTTCATTGACGGCCATTTGCCACTAAACAATGTAATATTTTTCAATAAAAAAATTACTGAAAGTTCTTCAAGATGTTTTTTAAGATGGTATATTGATCGATCAAAAAAGTTTTGTAGTTTTCTTTAAAAATATTCATGAAAAAAGCCTTTTTTTGCGCTACAAGTGGGGGTAACGCCTTAAGTGTAACAAATTTTATATCAATATCTATAATATAAATCTGTAAAAAAATTCATGAAAATAGCCCTTTTTCGTGTCTAAAGTGAGAAGTCTCCTCAAAGGGTTGCCACATTATCGCACAGAGTTCGATAGGGGTCTCGATTCCATCGCATGAGGTACCTGCGGGTAATAAGGCCTGGCTGCTGATAAGGCCTAAGTTACGCAAATCGTATTTAAAATAACCGCTCACGCTCTAGGCCACACTCACAAACGCCATTTGCACGAATATGTCGCTACAAGTTTGCGAAGACGTGATACCCCGCTCCCCATCGCCAGTGGTGCATCGTCCATCATAAGACGCGGCCGCGCAGCACCAATGATAAAAAAAAACGAATAAATCGGCAGTATTTTTTGGAATATTTTACTTATGTATCTAAAGTCACAGTTTCTATCTTTATTAATTCAAGCTTCGGTGACCATAAATATTTGAATAATGTATCGTGGTCCAAGTATGTTTTATTTTGTTTTTCTTACATACGTGGTCGACGGTTATTAAGGAGAGATATACACCTATATGGTTGAGGTCGAGGAGTTAGAAGTTATGAACATCGACCGTAGAAGACTTACACTATGGGTCTGGTATCGATGATTCCATGTAAGTTGACAAATTTCATACTTCATTCATACCCAAATTTTCAAACTCGTTTTTCTCAAAACCACGTTTTTCAAATCGGTACCCAAAATTTCTCGAAAACCAATTAACCGATTGTCTTGAGGTTTTTTGTGGTTATTCTATACACGATTATCCAGTGCTTGTCATAGGATTTTTTTCCGTTACTTTGTTTTTGTTTTATAGGCAAAATAATAACTAATTTTTGGCCCAAAAATCACTATTTATGTTCAAACGTCCGCCATTTTGTCATAAATCGATATTTTCAAAATCGGCTATGACAAGTACTAGATTATAGTATCTAATTTAATAATCTTTTTTTTTCAGATGATTTGTGAAGAAACGCCAGTGGGTACCGTGTACGCAGATTTTTTTACGACGCTCCAAGGATCATACAATATCCTTGTATGTTTTTGATGTTTATAAATAAAGAAAATTAAACATATTTTTGAATGTATATACTTTTAGATAGTTAAAACCCCAAACCGAAATTTCAAATGGTTTTCCTTGAAAAAATTCACAAAAAAGACCCTTTTTCCGGCTCCTAGGTGTATATCTCCCCTTAATCGATCGTAAACGTCGCGTGTACTTCGCGAGAAAATCTATCTAAGAAGCTCCAGGTGACATTTGAAGTCAATCAGTTGACAATTGTTGGAGATACGAGTCCTTTTTGATAACATGGTTTCAAGGAAAGCGCGTTCAAAGTGTTAAAACCATTTTTCTTCGGACCGTATTATTCTCGGGATGTTTATACATATTAATCAGATCATTGTTGGGATGTTTATATACCAGTCAAGCCAATAATCAAAACGCCTTTTTTCAAAGGAACATAGGCTCAAAGTCTTGCAAATCTCTTTGAATCACATCACTGAAAATCCACTTTAATTATCTACCGTTATTTATTGTACTGCACTTTGACACAATACCACACGTTCACGAAGCGTGCTGGTTATGTTTCAACACGCCGAGTTTTTTCTCGTGACTTTTCACATATTTTCGATTCGAACGTGGTGCGAATTCTCAAACGGCGTTCATCAGGGAGCAGTGCGGTATTCAATTGGATCCTGATGAGGACTCCCCATGTGCGGCGTCCCCAACAAATCCCTATAGAGACGTGGGTGCATCTTGTGACTCTCCAACAAATTTGTGCACGGAATTCGGAAAGGATATTTGTGGGAAATCCAATAGACTTCCTTCGAGAACTCAAACAAACAATTCCCAAACGACGTCAATCGTGACGGTGTGATCTCGAGACTCAAGTCCATATCTACACATAACGACAGCCGTCACCCAGCCTTTTTAATAATTAATCGAACATACAAAAATGTTGTTTGGAGTGACGACAAATAATCTGCCACGGCTCAAAGAGGTCCATAAGAAGAAAACAAATTCACGAGAGAGCAAAGAGGAAAGAGCGAGCTAGAGGATTGTCGACTTCCCTGCTCTGGAAGTTGTGGGAAATAATCGCGGTCGACGGAGATTCGTCTCCCCGGCATCATCAATTTCTCGATCGTCTCGGCGTGTGTTTCCTCGGGGCGGCCCTGTGCGCGAATCGAAGGGAGAGAAGACTCTCGCCGAAATCCCGCGGACCACACATGCCGAGGGATCCTGAAACCCACGACTTTTATGGAATCCAATTCAATTTCGTATCACGTAATTGCGCATCGCGTGCGCATCTCGGGAGCACACACGTTGCCAATTTCTCTCTCTCTCCCTCTCTCTCTCTCTCTCTCTCTCTCTCTCTCTCTCTCTCTCTCTCTCTCTCTCTCTCTCTCTCTCTCTCTCTCTCTCTCTCTCTCTCTCTCTCTCTCTCTCTCTCTCTCTCTCTCTCTCTCTCTCTCTCTCTCTCTCTCTCTCTCTCTCTCTCTCCCTCTCCCCCTCTCCCCCTCTCCCCCTCTTGGAGCGCGTTCCCTTTCAAGATGTTGCCTCCTCACATGGGTGACTCTTGATCCGTGCACCTCCGAGATTGTACAGATCCACCTTCCATCGCGTCGTCTCGAATCTCCAACTTTATTTCCGTTGCGAATCCTTACTATCATCATTATTCGATGCGGCTGATAAAAATGTCAATTAAAATCAGCCAAGCTCTTATGACGGGCTCTCCACACGAGACTCGTCGTATTTGGGGATCGTCCAAGCGGTCGCTTAAAAATCTGATGAGAAAGTGAAAGTAGAGGAGTGCACGTTGGAATTAATTATATACACGAACATTCAGTTATATTGTTCGAAACGACGGTCGCGAACGCACCTGGATGGAACGTTAACGCCCGGTTTTTTCGTCTCGTCTTATCTTACTTATCGATTCTCGTTAATACCAGGGCCGAATTAATCGTGTAAAGTATTAACAGTAAACGAAAAAAAGAACAAAACACAAACGATCGGTAGCCTCGATGAGGCTGCTCGCGAGAGGAACGCAAGGATCGCGGAGACCGCCCAGGACGAGACCGAGATCATTCGGACGTCCCACGAAACTCGAATCTTGCGTATCACACGAAAGTTTAATCCGCCGCTTTGAACGGCCCGAATGCCAATCCACGAGTACTAAAGCGCTAATTGCGGAATTTTGTGATCTCAGATTTTATGTACTCACCGAGATTTATTTATATATATATGTGTGTGTGTGTGTGTGCGTGTGTGCGTGTGCGTGTGCGTGTGCGTGTGCGTGTGTGTGTATGTGTGTGTGTGTGTGCACGTTTGTGCACTGAAAAAAAATCGTTCATATATCCAAAATTCAGTTGGTTTAACAAAATGTGTCTTTAAATCGTTCAACTTCATTTTTTATCGGTATAACAAAACAGTATAGTTGGTGGTAAAATAGTATAGTGGTGTGAAGGTAGCTTATTTAGCATGTCTGAACTACTGTAAAAACTGTATGGTTTTTACTGGCAACTGTAAAAACAACAAAATGCATTTTGCACATTCAACGATTCTTTTTTCTCAGTGTGTGTGTGTGTGTGTGTGTGTGTGTGTGTGTGTGTGTGTGTGTGTGTGTGTGTGTGTGTGTGTGTGTGTGTGTGTGTGTGTGTGTGTGTGTGTGTGTGTGTGTGTGTGTGTGTGTGTGTGTGTGCCCATCGAAGTATGGGCGCGGTTTCGACGAAAACCTGCAAAGGTTCTATAAGTTTGTAAATTCATGTCCCCGGGGTTCAGCAGCATATTGTGTGGGCAGAATCTTCCAGAGGGAATCTTATGGGTCTCAGAATTCCCGTGGACAAGGATGCTTCTCCAATTCGAGAGGGCATACCGAGATTATCACAGAGACGATTATTGACCTCATTTCTTGACGATTGAACCGGAAAAACCTCCTTCGTCGACACATTTTTGTATTTTACGAAAAAAAGTATTACCTATGCATTTGAAATAACATCGATGTTCCGAAGAAATTTAAAAAAAAACCATATATTATTTCCTGGTCCGATGTTCGTATTTGAAGCTTCAAAGAAGGACACCACTGTGGCGGGCCGAAAAAGGTCGTTTTTCCTATTTTTTTTGTCTGCTCGATTATTTATTTAGGATTTGGAAAAAACGTATGTCATTAAGCATACATTGAACTTATTTTGGGTAAATTTGTATTTTGAAAAATGATAAATTAACGTTTTTGCGGTATAATAGAGCCTCTGTATAAAAATTGTGGTCGAACGGCCAGATCGATAACTTGACAATGGTTAGTCAGAAAAATAACAATAATAAGTTTTATATTCTATATAAATGTAGTTCTCGTTAAACGTAGAAAAAAATCACAAAATCGCGGTTTTAAAAAAACGCGTGATATTGGCGAAATTTTTACTTACATTTGAGGGCGGGTGGGGATCAAAATATCAAAGGACCAAATATAGATCGACAAATATTTCGAAACGACAGAATTATGAACTCTCAAAATAGCGAAGGTTTAATTATTCGAAATTTAATGTTTCGACCGAAGAAAAAATCGAAGGACTATAAAGCGAAGCATCATTTATTTGAGAGCTCATTTATCTGAAAACGTATAGACAGATCGTTTGCAATTTGAGACATACAAATATAGATTCGAGCAATCTATAACGTCCATATCTCCGAAACAGAAAAAAGCGAGTATCTAATATTCGTAATACCGCCTATAGCGAAAAGCAATATATCGAGACGCAAAATATCGAAGGTCCGAAATGGCGAATGTCTAAATGGCGAATGTCAAAATAGCGAACATGGTATGGACGCCGTCCCGGCCGACCGCTAACGCTATCTGCCACCTTCATTGTGATGCACAAGTAGCATTGGCTCAATATTTCAAATTTTCGTCATACGGACCACTTGCCTGTTTAACCCATCGCTACTTTGTCTCCGTTTTGCTTGGATAAAATAATTAATATCCTACCTCAAATTCGTCGGCATTTGCGATTATGATGGATGAACGCGCGGCGGAAGAAATGTCCACATCAGAGTTATTCTCTTCAAAACGAATTTTGTTTTTTAAATCAAATTTTGTCTTTCGTAAAAAATTTCTGTTTACGAAAATTTTTCATTTTAGTACAAATGTTCTCTTTGATGCAATTGTCTCTTCGATACAATTTTTCGTTTCGATATAGTTGTCTCTTCGAAACAATTTTTCGTTTCGATACAGTTGTCTTTTCGATACAATTTTTCGTTTCGGTCAAAATTTTCTCTTCGGTGGGAATTTACTTTCTTACCAAATTTTGTCTGGTATAAAATTTGTACCAAAGAGGAAAGTTGTGTTAAAGAGAAAATTTGTACTACACCGAAAATTCCAACTGAAGAATACATTTTGTTGGATGAGAAAATTTATACCGAAGGAACATTTGTGGAGAATTATTTTTTCAGTAGAACCAGTTTGGCTAAAAGAAAATATTTGCGCATCTCTCAGCTTCGCTCTGAAGCGCAAGGAATGTACTGCTCGATCACAAGTTTTCGCCATCCGGGCCGTTCGACATTTTGACCCTTCGCTATTTTAACCACTCGACTTTTTGACCGTTCGATTTAATGCTTTCTGTTTTTTGAACCGTCGCTATATTTACAATTCGAAGATTCGTCTTCTCAAATTATTTGGTGTTATTTATATAAGCAAATCAATATTATGTCTCGATATTTTTTTAATCGGTTTGTGTTTTTCGCTATATTTCAACTTCGAGATATCCGTATTCGGAATTTTTATTTACGACTATATAAACCCTCCGAACATTGATCTATCTATATTCAAACATTCGACATTTTTTAATTCGATATTTCAGCCCATCTGAATATTGATCCATCGATATTTCGACTCCCACCCTTGAGGGCTCGAATAAGACTCAATTGAAAAAAAATGGCTACGTACAACGGTAGCTATTGCAATTACGGATTTTGTTTTTCATTTAACATGGGACAATTATAACTAAACCTATTATTCCGGCCAGGTCGAGAAAAAATCGTTTCTGAAAAAATGGGACTGAAAGTTTTAGTATACGTAAATCGTTTCGCTACCTGCTCGTGACATTGCCTGTAACTGGGTCAATTTTAAATATTTTAACTTGATATTTTTTCCACGTATTATTGAATATGCATACTTCGAGAAATAGCAGAGAGCGATTTTTTTGCCCATTGCAATGGTGCCCCTTAAGGGTTGAGGAGATTTATGTGGAACGATTATAGCTACGATTATTGTAAAGTTACGCTATATTTTTTCCAAAATCCGCACGTATATTATTGAATGATGATCCTCTCTTTTCAATTTGCATTCGTATTTTTGGTAATTAATGTTATCGTGATAATTCGCTAGAAGGTTGCATATTTGTTTTTGTACCCTGAAGTGCGCTTTCTCGGCTGTTTCGTCCGGCAACCCACAGATCCGCAGCCCATCTCATTCTCGCGGTCTTTAAGCGTGTTTCCACTTATAATAACATTCCGAAAGGCGTAAATATACTGAAGTAGCTAAAAGCAGTGACTCGAGAGTTAAGTTCTTTTTTTCCACTTCGCTGTAGGTCGAGCCGTGTCCAGTCAGCAGGATCTGCTTGGTGCCTCGCATTCATGACTGGCCAAGAACGAACAGCGATTCCGGAGGGAAAAAATGCAGCGCTCATCCTCTCGAACGGAAATTCAGATATCGTAGTGCCAAACTAAAAAAAATGTAATGTTGAAAGCATCGAGGAATAAAAAAAAAGTAAAAATGAACGTGTCCTGCGTTCGCAGGCTACCAAAATGTTTGTATAAATTATTAAAATCTCCAGACAGTAGCGTCGTTTTTATTGATTTTTAAATTAGACGTATTTGTAACTTTTATCTTTTTTATTCCCAATGTTTCTTCGTTTGCCCTCGCGGCTTTTTACGATCCCTTTCCGCTTTATCGACCATTTGCCGCTTTATGTTTCCAATTCCCGAGGGTTGCACAACGCCACTCTCTTATTGCCCACTACTGTATCGCGATTGCACGAGGGCACGGGGAAACTGTGGACAACTTGTGCCAATACAGGTGGCCTTATTAGACCGCGCATCAGATGCGTTCCTAATGAAAAATCGGTAGAACTGCCTCGCACTTTGTATATACAGAGAAAAGTCCATGGTATTTGCAACAAACCCCCATGGTAAAATAAGGGATAGTAAAATCCGTCATAGTTTATTGACACCGCAATCGTAATATGATTAACACGAGTATAAGCGAAAAGTATACCTAAACATGCGATTTGGGTGGCGTGTTTGAGTATCTATTATCCCTGAAATGATTATTCACTATTGTAAAAGGTTGCCAATATAGATAGGGGAGACCGGGGCAAAATGGTATAGCGGGGCAAAACGGTACCGGGGCAAAACGGCACTGGGGCATAATGGGATCGGGGCATAATGGGATAGCAAAAAATGAAGTTTCTTGGTGCTTGATTTGGGGCAAAATGGGATAGGGGCGAAATGGGACAGAGAGGAGTGGAATATCAAATTGGGGCAAAATGGGACACAAAAATAAAGTGTCGCAGCCCGCTGAATTTGGGGCAAAATGGGATGACAGGAAAATTCATGCTTCGGCTCTATGAAAGAGCTGTTGAAACATAATCTAATCTAAATGGTGCTTGTGGTTCGTTTCAGTCCACATATACGCAGATAATACGGACTGACCGATATATTTGTCGACACATATCCGTCGATTTCATGGGGAGCGGCGGTTCTAGTTTCATAAAACAATTTACGTAAAAATTGACAAGAGTTAGATTTTCATCAATGGCTTGAAAATCAGTATCAGTAACGTGCAGTTGGCAGAAAATAAATTAAAAAAAAAACAAAGAAAGATAGAAACAAAAAAAAACCATAAATTGCACGCGTCAGATTATAAAAATTACTTGATTATTTAAATAATTAATAACGACAAAGAAATTGTACCAATCGAATAAGAAGGCTCAAATAACAATTTACATCAAGTTTGGTACAGTTCTGACCGCAGAATCAAAAGTAATTGTTTAACAAACTTTAATAACAAATGAAAAATTAGTATTTTTTTGAATGTTGAATTACTTAAATTTATTGGATTCAACGAATCCTGACGAGCCGAGCACGAACTGTTGTTGTAAAGTCAATAATTCCACTGTCCCATTTTGCCCCGATCCCGTTTTGCCCCAACCGCCTCTTTCTGAGGAGCTTGATTTTCTCCGGCCCATTTTGCCCGAGTCCCGTTTTGCCCCAATGACGTATTTTCCAGCAGTATTGATTTTCACTATTCCATTTTGCCCCAAACCCGTTTTGCCCCGGTCCCATTTTGCCCCGGTCCCATTATGCCCCGCTATACCATTTTGCCCCGGTCTCCCCTATGGTTTATTCAGTGCTATAATAAAATCGGCGTACAAATACTAATGTTGTATACTTTACGTTAAGTTTTGTTCAGTCAAACTTCTACTATTCTTTTGAGGTTTGTACAGTTCATATGGTTAACATTAACGTTTTTGGAGTATAATTTGTTAGAAGACTTTGCGAAAAGTGAGGATTCGAAAAAAAATTGTAGTAAAGTTTACTTATAGCGAAGCGCCAACAACCCATTTAAACAGTGAACTATATTATGAAAAAAAGATCTGTGTAAAATTTTACCTAAATCGCAGGTAACAGGTATTAGGAAGTACAGCAGGAATTACTTTTGTCTCTCATGGCATATCTGTGCTAAATATGCCAACAGTACTCGGTAGCGTAGTGGCAGCGTGCGTGGGATAGGCAGAAGATAGGCAGTTAGGTTCTAGGTTCGATTCCGATTAGGCGAAATATTTTCTTCAAAATAAATCATTACAGGAGGTCAGGGAATAGCGAATTATAATAAAAAATCATCTGGAAGAGAAATAAGGAAGAAATTGATAAGGACGATAAGAGGAGAAATCGATGTAGAGTTGTGTCAATTTTTCAGGGAAATAGAAAAAATGTGTAAAAAGGAGGAGAGATTATAACGGAGAGCGGGAGTTAAGTTAATTAGGTTTAAGTTAAACCGCATTAGGTTTAAGTTAATTATAGAGTAGAAAAGGCAATAGATGTAAGTTAATAATAGAAAACAATAGCATTTGATATAAGTTGAGAATAGCGAATAGAAGAACTAATTACAAGGCGAGTGCGAACCAAAGATTTATGCGATAGTGAACAAAATAGATTGTAAAAGAGAGAGAGAGAGAGAGAGAGAGAGAGAGAGAGAGAGAGAGAGAGAGAGAGAGAGAGAGATTTATATTGTTACAATTTTTGTAAGAGACCATAAAGGTCGTACAAATAAAAACCACTACTACCACTAAAAATAAAAAATCATCGAGGTACAACTCTCGGTTGGGTATTTCATTTTATTTTGCATTTATGAAATATTCTATGCATTTAGTAGGCGGGCATTGATGCCTTGTACCGACACTTGAATAACACACCAAATACTCACATAGCAGGTCATATCTTATAACATGGTACAAATAATTATAAACATCGTCGCAAATCACAGTATTTATTACAAATGTCAGTCTTTCATTGAGATCTTCATTTATTATATATTGCTAAACATACTCTGCTATGTTACTAAATATATCCAACCAAACATAAAATGAATAAACAAAAAAGGGAACTTTCATGCAAATCAAATAAGTAGTAAACAAGCAAAATTAAAATCAGGAAATTGTATGCAAGTCAGCGTAGTAGTAGCAACACGATTGCAAACAAATAGCATAGCTTGTGGCAGGCAGGCAACAGCATGGTCACTTTGATCAACGAGATTGAGATTGTTGAAACAATGATCACAAAAAACAGAGAGCATCTAAAGTTTCGTTTTTCACAGGCGACCTTATCTCATTGCAAGTGTGAACCGCGGAAGAAAAGACCCTTTCTGATTCCACACTAGTGGATAAATAGGTTGACACTTCGCAAATATTCAATGTAGGTAATAATATTTTAAGGCTGTTAAACGTAATAAAAAAAGTAAAAGTAACTTAAATGGAAAAAATGACAATTATAATAATATTTTAATTTTTCAACTCTGATATCGAAATATCGGTATTAGTCGAGTCCAATATCGGTTTTTCAATATCGGATGTTTCGTCCGATATTCCGGTTTTTCGATAGTATCGAAAACCGATATCCATGCTCCGATTGGTTCGTGCCAAAGATACTTGTAAAGAAATATCGCTATTTAATAGCCTTAGGATTATTTTCTAGTATGAAGTGTGGAACGTCATTTGGAACGAACATTTCTCCATTGTCATTAATATGAACCTTTGTTTTCACGATCACACAGAGTGTATCTCAACAACTAGTTTTCCGTTTGTGAGCATATAGGGTGTCCCTCCCAAGCAAAACGCTTTAAAAAAAACATGTTAAACAATATTATTCATTTTACTCGCAAGATCTTTAGATCTAGACCCAAACAATGGATAATATAGTCAGGGTTAAATGTACTAGAAATGGACATCTAGAAACATTAGGATTGGCAAAAAGCGAAGAAGTCTATTATGAAGGCATACACATTAGGCTGGCACAAATTTAAACTCTATTTCTTTTCCTTTTTTTCACGATCCAATTATCTTTTTCAAAGAAAAAAATTGTCGCGAAAGCTGCGAGCGGTAAAAAATTTTTAGAGGTCGTTCAGGCCTCCTGAAAATCAAATTTTCATTAAAAAATGCATTTTTTTTCGTCCTCTTCTCACCCATGAATTTTAAGCTTTATAATTTTTAAACGAACGTCACTAGCCGGCCAATGAATATTCAGTGGTCGCTCAAGAGCTTCGAAATTTTCAATTTTCGCCAATTTTTTTTACTCATCTCACTCATAAGTTCGACGCTTTGTAAAATTTTTTAAAACGATCCTTTTTTCTTTGGAAACAGTTTTTCGCGCATCGTAATGCGTCCTACAGTTGGTCTCGTCAGTCAAACTGTGGACCAATCGTAGCTCTACTCTGTGACGAGCGACGCTATAATACAATAATACATAATTATACATAATTATTTATTATATCGTTTAATTGGTGTTTGTTACAAATTATTATAATAAATTGTTCAGAAAATATAACACTTCGCTGTTTATATTGTTCTTATGCTACAAAGAATTATAGTGCATGCGAGATTTATTTTTTGGCGGAAATTCTGAATTGCGAGAACCTTGAGCGACCACTAAAAATTCTTGGTCAAGAAGAGGACGAAAAAAAAATCGATTTTTTAATGAAAATTTGAATTTTGAGGAGGCTTGAGCGACCCCTAAATATTTTTTCTTCGCTCGCGGCTTTCGCGACAATTTTTTTTCCTCAAAGAAGATAATTGGATGGTGAGAGAAAGGAAAGAAAACAGAGCTCAAATTTGTGGCACCCTAATATACATGCTTACTCGGCAGCATCCGTCAAAGGCGTTTGCGGGAGAAATCGAGCCGCGTATTTTGCGGGCTGAAGACCCCGGCTTACGAATGATTTAGTATCACTTTTTCGAACATTAACACCTGATCAACTTTCCTATGCAGCGAGGCTGTCTTACGTGGTCGTAAAGTATCAATTTTTACGTCGGTTGAGTCGATACCGATATGCTTATTAAACCGAAACATATACACCGGTATATATACGGAAGTTTTCTTTTTTTTTTGTTTATCCCGAGAATTTCGTTAGGCATTTACCGCAAGTATTATTCCCACTATAAACGAGATTATTATTTTACGTACAAGTTCTTTTAATGGGATAAGCTATGTATACGCGAGCGTGTAAATAATCTCTCGCTCTCCCCCGAGAAAAAATCGTGGGACCGTAAACGCGAGACCCCGAAAAGGGATCGTAAAAACACTGAATTAATTGTCGTGCGAAAAAAAAGCATGACTCCCAATGGTCCGGGAAGCTACTTTGCTCGAGCGGTACGACGGTTTTGTCACTTTCTTATAAAGTAAGGTCCAATTAAAGGCGAAACTTGTATAGGAAGAGACACTCCTGTCCATATGTTTCAGATTTGTATTTCATTCGGAATTTTAAAAAAAAGGGAAATTTTTCAGTCTATATATATATATATATATATATATATATATATATATATATATATATATATATATATATATATATATATATATATATTGGATTCGGTATACACGAGACGTCTCTGATTCGCGCGATGCACGTTCTATGAGATACCGTTAGACGGCCGCACTATCTCTCGTGTCATCCGTTGCATTGAAAATGAGCATCGTCTCCCACTACTGCGTGCACGCAATCAAGAGGTTACGTGGCTTTGAACATTTAAGGGGTTACCTCCACTTGCGATTTTGAAAAAATCGATTTTTTTTATTGCATTTTTTTTGAAGTATAAGTATCCGGGCCCATACTTCTGTATGGGCCCGGAATAGATGACTCTTTGTAAGTTTACAAAAAAAAATATTTTCTTCGTGTAAACTGAAATTGAAACTTTAAACGCGTTTTTCTCAAAATGGCATTTCTGAAGTCGGTGACCAAGATTACTCGAACACTAATGAACCGATCTTCTTGAAATTTTGCAGGCTTATTTAATACATAAAAATGTAGTCTTTAATCATTCGATTTTTTTTTTCGAAAAAAAATGGCTGTTTTATAGCCAAATAACGGCCGTTTTTTTTCGTTAAAATCGAACCATTGACTTTGACTGTCCGAAAAACGTAGAAATGAAACCTTATTACCATCTTTATGAACGGAACAGAAACGATGCAATTTTTGGTAGGGTTTAACATCGTTTTGGTTCACTTGAGTTGCTGATATTGGTTAGAGACAGGGAGGTACGCACAATGAAAGTACTAATTATTAATATAATAAGAACGGTTTGTCAGAAATGTTCAAGGTTATTGCGTGATTTCTTGTTAATTTGGTGACTGTCTAATGGGGCAAGGGGCCGTCCATAAATTACGTCATTTTAAAATAGGGGGGGGGGGTCTAGTCATTGGATGACGGTAACGATAATTACACAATGACCATAGGAAAGATAGGATGATTGCAGGGGGGGGGGGCAAAAATCAGCAAAAATCGATGACGTAATATATGGACGGCCCCCAAGATTAATACAAGCTATCGCAAAACCGAAATGTTTTACAACGTACCACTATTAACGTTAGAAAGGGTGAAATGAAACTAGTAAAGCATTTGGTTCCTCTTAAGCCGGTGTTTCTACCAGGGGAAGAAAAAGAATTTACAATAATGAAAATGATATGGAGGCAAGATTATTCGGACTAATCCTACAGAACTTAGGAGATTGGCTTATCAAATTGCTGGTATTGAGAATGAAACCACTTTTATATGCGAAAGATGCCAATAATTCGTGTCTTATCATTCTCCCAGCGCTGTTTCATCTTTCCCGCATGCGGGGTAATATGGGGAAAATGAAGGTTTAATTAAAAATGTATATTGTATGGGACAAATAAAAAAGATTGATTTTGTCCTCCCAAAATTAAAAGATTAATTAATTTTGATTAGTTAAAAAAATAATTAAATTTGACTGACTAATATATGGGTCATTCCATGTCAAATCGACAAATTTTTTACCTGACCCCCTTTGATTTCGCTGAAAATTTTCTATCTTTTTCTACCCCCCGAAAGTTATTTTTCAGAATTTTTTCAAATTTTTTTTCCCGACTCAAAAAAAGTTATGAATTTTTGAAAAAAACCGCTCTTTTATTTTTAAATTGCCAGAACTTTTTCAAAAATTGACCGTTTGGGAACTTTTTTTTTTCAAAATTTTTGTTTTTAAATGTAGTTTTCGAAAAAAAATATGAAAAAATTTTCAGAATCCCAGATATATGAAATATTTTAGTTTTTTTGAAAAAACCGTAATTTTCTCAAAGTCCGACCGTTTTTTTTTTTTTTTATTTTGCTCTAAAAATACTTCAACTAATTCTGCAATGATCCCCGTTAATCAAAAGATGTGACGACAATCGCTTCTAATTTTTTTTCTTGATTATAAAAAAATTTTTGTTGAATTTTTGCTGATTTTATATAACTTTGTTATGAAATTTTTTTTATTTCCTCGTGAAACCTCAAAAGTTAAAAAATAAAATTTTATTGGAGAATTTCAAGTGATTATCGTCCAAGAAATTGTTATTTAAAAAAAAAAAAAATTTTTTTCTCTCATTGACGTTATTTTTTTACTCTTATGGACGTTTTTTTTTGGTACTGAAATATGACAACTTAACGTCATTTTGGTACTGAAACATGACAAAATAACGTCAATGAGAGAAAAAAATTATTTTTTTTTAAAATAACAATTTCTTGGACGATAATCACTTGAAATTCTCCAATAAAATTTTATTTTTCAACTTTTGAGGTTTCACGAGGAAATAAAAAAAATTTCATAACAAAGTTATATAAAATCAGCAAAAATTCAACAAAAATTTTTTTATAATCAAGAAAAAAAATTAGAAGCGATTGTCGTCACATCTTTTGATTAACGGGGATCATTGCAGAATTAGTTGAAGTATTTTTAGAGCAAAATAAAAAAAAAAAAAACGGTCGGACTTTGAGAAAATTACGGTTTTTTCAAAAAAACTAAAATATTTCATATATCTGGGATTCTGAAAATTTTTTCATATTTTTTTTCGAAAACTACATTTAAAAACAAAAATTTTGAAAAAAAAAAGTTCCCAAACGGTCAATTTTTGAAAAAGTTCTGGCAATTTAAAAATAAAAGAGCGGTTTTTTTTCAAAAATTCATAACTTTTTTTGAGTCGGGAAAAAAAATTTGAAAAAATTCTGAAAAATAACTTTCGGGGGGTAGAAAAAGATAGAAAATTTTCAGCGAAATCAAAGGGGGTCAGGTAAAAAATTTGTCGATTTGACATGGAATGACCCATATATATATATATATATATATATATATATATATATATATATATATATATATATATATATATATATATATATGTATGTATTGTTTTATTTGAACATGACCTTAGCGTTATCATCTTGCTCCTACTTCCCCTAAGTGCAAAACGTATAAACGAGCTTTCACTGTATTTGTTTTGTTCAACGGGGAGGGACTGGCTCGAAAAAAGCGTCGTCACAAAGCGTCGGTTAAGGGGTCTTCTCACTTTAGACGCTAAAAAGGGCTATTTTCATTACTTTTTTGATAGGTTTATATTATAGATTTTGATATAAAAGTTGTTACACTTAATAAATACACTTTCGAAATACATTTAAAATTGTTTTAAATGTATTTATGTAACCCAAACAAACTTCAAACGCGTTTTTCTCGAAACAACGTTTTTCGACGGCTTGTTGATAAGATCGTCGAAACTACTGAACCGATCCTTATGAAATGTGATCCAAGGATTTTTCTAAATTTTGATTTTTACTATTTTTTTGCCGAAAAAGATGAAAAAACACGTTTTTATTGTTTTTTTTTAATGTACACCATTTTGTTATTTTTGCATGTATAAAAAATCGTATGATATGCGCTATAGCCATTAACATACTGAATCTCAAACCCCTTAATTTTTTGTTTCGGATTATCCATCTCCGAGATTTCATCAACAGCGCAGACCTACAATTTTTTTCGGATATTTTTTTAACTACCATTTTCGTCTATAAATAGTGACTTAAATAAATATATCTTTTTTCTAAATGCATTTCGAAAGTGTATTTATTAAGTGTAACAACTTTCATATCAATATCGACAATACAAACTTATCAAAAACATTCATGAAAATAGCCTTTTTTGGCGTCTGAAGTGAGAAGAGCCCTTAACATTGAATTTTCAGAATGATCGGACGTGTCGAGCGAGTCCCGCTGGCGCCTGAAAATTAATGAAAATCTGTTTGTGTCGCGTCATTAACGACGCCTATCCTCCGGTTGTCATCCGGTGATTTGGTCGGTTCTCAAGGCCCGTAGCCGTGAGGAAAGAGAAGCAGCGAGACGAATAATTGACAAAGGAAATGATCCGTGTTGTACATGTCGCGACGTGAGACGCGTATAGCCGTAACCAGCCACGTTTCAGCATTGCTGTCATCATCCGACACGCTTGGCATCTACAAAACTCTTCGCCAGACAGCAATATTTTCCTTCAAAGCTCTTTACATTCCGGTCGATAAATTCGTCACGAGCCCTTGCAAGGCGAGTGACGATTTGAATTGAAATAAGCTTTTGATCGAATCAAATCAAAGAAACACGCAGTTTGGATCGAATCAGGAAGGAATTTTTCATCCTCGGAACAACATTGAATACGATTTTTTCGTCTTCTTCCTTCCAATCTTTCGACTGAAGAAAACGTTGGTTGGTTATTGTCCTTAAGGCGTTACCCCCACTTGTAGCGCAAAAAAGGCCTTTTTCATGAATTTTTTGAAGAAAACGACAAACCTTTTTTAATCGATCAATATACCATCTTGAAGAACACATCTTGAAGAACTTTCAGTAATTTTTTTTATTGAAAAATATTACATTGTTTAGTGGCAAATGGCCGTCAATGAAATAATGTTTTTATATACACGGTTTGCGGTGACCAACATTGCGGCGAAGTGGATCATCTGAAAAAAAATGCGGTTGGATTTAGTCAAATATAAGTATAAACTAGTCTTTAATCGAAGGATTTTAAAAAATATTAATTTCTCACAAAATGGCGGACAGTCAAAGTTAATGGTTCGATTTTAACGAAAAAAACGGCCGTTTTTTGGCTATAAAACGGCCATTTTTTCGAAAAAAAAATCGAACGATTTAATACTACATTTTTATGTATTAAATAAGCCTGCAAAATTTCAAGAAGATCGGTTCATTAGTGTTCGAGTAATCTTGGTCACCGACTTCAGAAATGCCATTTTGAGAAAAACGCGTTTAAAGTTTCAATTTCAGTTTACACGAAGAAAATATTTTTTTTTTGTAAACTTACATAGAGTCATCTATTCCAGGCATAAAAAAAACTGCACTTCAAATTGCACTTCAAAAAAATGCAATAAAAAAAAATCGATTTTTTCAAAATCGCAAGTGGGGGTAACCCCTTAACGATAGAGCCTCAGGAGCACAAGGAAACTCGTTCGGACTCCCGTCACGAGCGTGACAGCCTCGTAATGGCTCTCGTAATTGCTTAATTTGAGTTTTGTCTCCGTTACGTTGCGTGGTGTGCGTATGTGTGGCTTAGGACACGCGACGATAGAGTCCGAGCGGAGCGTGTCTGGCAAAAGAGCCCCAAGCACGTCTGCTTATTAAAAATCTTTAAGACGCTCTCCTCGTCTCTTTCTGGCCCAAATTAACTAACCTCCATAACCGGAAGAGCCTTACGAGTACCGCAGAGTTCTTCTCTCTAGGCATCCGTCTCGTTCCATCTCGCTCGCTCGCCGCACGCGGATTGCCTATAATTTCTCTGTTTGCGGTCGTCGACGCAAAACCGCAGATTATGCCGAGCCGCAATTTCTCGGTTCTCCGGCCATTAAGCGACGCAGCTAGGAAGTCTTTCTTAAGTGATGAGATATGTTTTTCTGCGCCCGTCCAGTGAACGTTCAATATTCGAGACTCGTTTTTATTCCTCGCAGACGACGCGGAACAATTATAAATACGAGCGTTTATTAGTCGAGCCCAGCACCTGCTCTCCTCCCCCCCCCCGGCCCTTCGTAAAATTTGGAGCGTTGCGCGTTTCACAAAAGAATCTGCGAATGGGCAAAGAGATACGTTGGGAGAGCGGCTTCGTTTGGGCACGGTCTTCCACCCGGAAGGATTTGTGCCGCCTTTGCGAATGATCCGAAGTAGACGCGTAATCGTTACGGCCTGAACGTAACGAGGCTAAATATTTACCCTTGAAGGGTTCAACCGCGATGCAAGGGTTCCTCGAGTTTACGTGAAAATCTCACCAGGTTTATAGAGATCCCTCTCATCATCCCTGTATACGTATACATCCTTCTTTTTTTCGTACGAGGATTCCCGCGTTCACGGAGTTACGTCTATCCGGGCTTCCATACAAATTATTCGGAAAATGCACCGGACGGCTTTCACCTAAGACCCAACGCGGATTACAGCCGAGACCTTCGTGCGATCGACACCCGGCGACAATAAAATCTCGAGGTCCTTGAAGATGCCGTTGGAAATACGGGATTTAGACGGATTTTCGCGGCGGTCTTAAGAAAACTCGCTCAAAGTGTTATGGCCCGAGGAAAAATTCAGCTCTTGCAACCGCACAACGAGAGCTTCGTTGAACGCAGTTTAGTCCAGTAAAAGAGACGAAAACCCAGCACTTTTTAGCGTGGAATATGAATTTTTGACTGTAGGTAGATGGTTGCATGCTGAAAGTAATCCCGATAAAATGTTGCCCCTCAACTCGTCTCAACCCTAAGAAATAGGGGTTGAAAACTTAACGCGCTCCTCTAGTTTCTCGGCTGTTTTTTTACGGCTTTTTCAATAATTTTTTACGGGCAAAGCATCGAAATAATCAATCTCATTCTTTTTGCATAATCTTTATTAACATTTAAGTAAGCTTTACAAATTTTTTGAAGTCAAAATATATGATAGAATAAAAGTTATAGTGGCCGACAGGAAGACATCAAGTAAAAGAGGTGCTTGAGGGTGACCAAGATTGCGGCTGTTCTGCTTATCTGAAATCAAAAAACCAAACGGCATTTTAATCTTCATATTTAAGACTAGCGATTGAACTAGAGTGAATTCTAAATTACAAAAATTGACTTTTTTATACACTTTTGAAAATTACATTCTATTTTTACTCATTTTTTCTTAAGTTTTTCGCTCGTACAAAAAAAACTATCGAAGCAATCATGATAATCCTAGTTCAATCGCTGGCTTATAACATATTAAAGATGCTGTATAAATTTGAACAAGATCGGTGCAGTAGTTTCTGAAATATCGTGGTCACCGTTTCGAAAAATGGTGTTTCGAGAAAAACGCGTTTGAAAGTATACCTGCTCCGTATACCTTCTCCGTTCCAGGACCGTAACTTGTGAACCACTTCGAATATCGAAAAATCGTTTGGCACACATTTTCTACACATGTTGTAGATGTGATTTATGAAAAAAAATCGATTTTTTCGACCCGAGAAACTAGAGGACCGCCTTAAGGGGCTATACCAGTGTGAACTCTGAAAATTTGGGTGATTTTCGCGAATTTCTTGGAAGTACTCAATTAAATGTTTCGGAAAATTGAGAATATATTTGGCTATATTTTACCTATATTGCATAATTTTTTCATAGAAAAATATTGAGATCCAAGCAATCTATGCGCTGTCTTCGGACGGAGGATTTTCGAAAAATATCAAAATCTAACAAAATGGCGTAGTTATGAAAAAAAGTCTGTTTTCTTGCCTATAAAATGGTCTTTAAAAGTACATGAAAACATGTACTAATCGGTGTTGTTCACGGTTTTTCAATAAACGTTCATTGTCCCGTCGAGAAAAAATCAAGAAAATCACGTCCCTTCGCCCGCTACAAGTATATATAAGACCATAACTTTTTTTTCAGACAATCGCCATTTAAAAAGACATTCCCATTGGTACCTGCCACAATGACATTCGTATTGATAAAAAAAAAAAGTTGGTTTCATTTCTGTTTCAGACGAATGAAAGCGTTGGAATCACGTCAACCGCCTCAGCGGGCCCAGAACTTTTTCAATTTTTACCTGCACTGCATACATTTTTAGTAGGTTCTTGAAACATCAATAAAAAGACTGTAATAAATGGGATGGTAAAAATATTTGTTGTTTTTTTTCATCAAGCCTAAAAAATGCTCGAAACGTAAACCGCTAGACTAGAGTACCCCGTCAATAAAATGCTGATTTAAAAAAAATGGTTGCAGTCTAAAGTGAAAATATCGATTTTCGGTTAAAAAAGTGCTCTATTTTCATTGATAAAAAGAAACATCGAAAAAAAATCCTTCATTCAAGCATTACTTTTTTCATATGTAAAAGCTCATTAAATTTGAAGTTGATTGCCTGCCTGTAAACTTTCCTATCACCACCCTCAACCCCCGCAATCTCAAACGAATCGACTTGAAACTTTTCGAGAACCTTTTTGCTATGTTTTGAACCATTTTGAAACTCGGTCGAAAACCAAAAATCCGTATTTTCAAAAATGTCAAGTGTGCCGTTGATTCGCGAAGCGAAATGTGCGTTCGAATCTTCGCGCGAAATGTGCCGCGTGGGCAGGTGGATCCGACGAGATGGTTTAGAGGGTGCGAG
Source organism: Ophion slaviceki (assembly GCA_944452715.1). Lineage (NCBI taxonomy): Eukaryota > Metazoa > Arthropoda > Insecta > Hymenoptera > Ichneumonidae > Ophion > Ophion slaviceki. The sequence goes on from OX101788.1 coordinate 28,307,092, forward strand.
TGAGTTGCGGATGATCTGGATAGGGCTTGGTTTAAGGGGAGCGCTAACTTCTTAATTGCAATATGCGGGCGAAAGGTCTATTTCGCGAAGGGACGACTACTGTTTAGCGCTCCCGGGTGTGCCCGTATCTCTCTCGCAATCCGATAAATTGTTCGACCCGTCCGAATCTTAATACCGTGGCAAAATCAATTTATCGTGGGTGGCTGTTGTGCGTATCGTCCGGGGGATAGCCACGCTGTAATTAAATTGTTACTTCGGGCAGGGACCGCACGCCAATCGACATGGGCGGCCACCGAACACCCACACGTTTGCTCTCTCGCTTTCTCCCCCTCTCCCCCTCCTCCCCCAACGCACTCGCGCTTTTGCGTATTTATTGGCCTTTTATTCCGAAGCTTGTCCTCTATTAATAACCTAGCGTATTAATGAGTCCCAACAGGCACATGTGCACCTATATATATTTATTTATGCATACATATACGCGCGCGTATATATGTATGCAGACTTCTTTTTTCGCTCAGCCTGTGTCTTTCGTTTCATCCGATGCGTGGGTGGCGAACATTGCCGTAGGTGTCTCGGAACTCACGGAACACACGTTGCACGTTGCAATGCGCGAAATGCATTTGAAGAAGAAAAAAAATGGTTTCCTTTTTTTCGCCTTTCATTTTGCAGTTCGCACGATTGCACAAGGAATCGTTCGGGACCCGTATGGAAATCTGTTCAGAGAAATAATATATTTATCTTTGTATCATAATTATTATGTGTACTTTATTCTCGAGATACATACTCTCTGGCGACCGTAACGTGTTCTTTCTGTACCCCTCACCTTCTCCCTCAGTCTCTCTCTCTCTCTCTCTCTCTCTCTCTCTCTCTCTCTCTCTCTCTCTCACGCTCTTTGCTGGAACGATGAGCGGTAAAAGATCACAAAGACAGCCGGGAGAACAGTCCCGCTTCATTTTGTGCCGGACAGTTTTTCCACGATAATTGGCGGCTCTCGATTTACGATCGTATCCATCGAGTCGTGAATAGCGATGAGTGGAGGGGGGCTACAGGAAAAATCGAAATTATCATTATCCTCGTGCGCGCACTATTTATCAGTCGTAAATGGCCCGGAACCACGAGACCACAAAAGCTCTCCCGTAACACTACTTCGAATCGTTGGTAAATTAACAATTTGCCTGCTCATTTTCACTTGATGTGTATCAAGACCTTGGCCACAGTAACGGGTATTATATCATGTGCGAATTTAACAATTTCTTTCGAATGAAAAAGTGATTCACTCGTAAAATTAATTATACATCTATTTAGTATGAATATCAAGCTGTTAGAAAGTATATTTTTTTTCGATGTACAAAATGGGCGACTTCTCGATACTTCTCGAAACAGCTGTTTTCCAATTGGCGTGACAAATAACTTCAACAATTTTTACTCGATTTACTTTAAATTTGAAAGTTCTGTTCCTAATTGCATTTCGCAGAGAAGTAGGTACGGAATTTCTGATTAATCGAAAACTTTTCATTTCATGAGCAATTTATGAGCAGTTGTAACGGAATTTTTCACTGAAAATTCATTGCTTAAGTTCAAATCCCTACAACTTTTGAATAAATCGATATTTTTTAAATTCTGTACGTACTTCTCTAGGTATTCTAATGTAGATTGACGAGAATTTTTGTTTTTTGTTCTAGGTCAAAAATTGCGGATGCTGAATGTCACGCCGCGGAGCGCCTGAAAAAGACAACAAAAGAAAATATTAGTAGTCGGCCATTTTCTACATCGAAAAAAATATATATATATTTTCTAACAGCTTGATATTTATACTAAATAGATGTGTAATTAATTTTATGAGTGAATCACTTTTTCATACGAAAAATATTGTCACATTCGCACATGATTTTATACCCGTTACTGTGGCCTAAGTCCTCAAGTCCTTTTCGTGGATTTTTGCTGGGAAAAAGTGTGCATGTTTGCAAATACTTTTTTTTATCGAAAAGTATAGTTCCAAGTATAAATTACATTTATAATGGTTCTAAGCATAATTTAAATTTATAATTTCTGAATTGAAAAATAATTCCAAATGTGGTAAATGCGATGGTTTGTGCAGACCACTGCTGCTCGAAAACAAATCCTAAGCATTTAGGTTCTGCATGAAATTGTCTGGTGCTTGGACGAAGGATTTAATGAAATATTGATTATTGAAAAAATGGCCGCCGTCCAAAGTGAAAGTATCGAGTATCGGTGAAAAAAATGGCCCATTGTCGTTGATGAAAAAAATCAAGGCATCGAAAAAATGACTTCGTTCAAGCACTGCTTTTTGATATGTAAACGAAGCTTGTTCAATTTGAAGTTGATCGGTGCAGCGATTTTTGAGATGTTGTCATTACCGATTTTGAAAAAGTCATTTTGAGGAAAACGCGTTTAAGATCGCCGTTTCGCGTTTCGCGAATTCGCAGAACCTACCTACAAGCGCTCATCACTCCCTCAATTTGAAACGGATTGACTTGAAATTCTCAGAGAATATTTTAGAAATATTATATTTTTTGGATCCGTCGAAAACAAAAAATCGATATTTTCAAAAATTTCGTCTAGGTATAATTTCTTCAGGTACTTAAAAATACTATACTTTTACTATACCATTTACTATATAATTACTATATAATTTAAAAAAACAATTTATCATTTTTTAACCTGACTTAAATTATGTATAAACATCCCAAGAATGATATGGTTGATATGTAAAAACAACCCAAGAATTATATGGTGCGAAGAAAAAATGGTTTAAAAACTTTGAAAGCGTTCTTCTTAAAACTATGTTTTCAAAATCGGGCGGACTCGTCCTCCTATATTTTCCTACAATTTCCAACTAATTGACTTAAAATTTCAACCGTAGCTTCTTAGATAGTTTTTCTAGCGAAGTACACACGAATTTTACGATCGATTAACAACGACGGTTTTTAAAAACAAATTAAGGCAGCTGTTTAGTCGAAAATGCGACTTTTTCTTCAAAATGGTGCCAAATCTGCAAAAATCATGTAGACTACGATAAAAAATTATTTTTCGTTCTTGGTCCTCATATATGGGTCTCCAACGAGTCTGCCCGTGAAGGGCGTAAAAAAGAAGTTCCATTTGCACCGGCCCTGGGCCGGCATTTGGTATATTCTGGCAAGTAAACAAATAATTTGAGTACCTACAGATGCGTAAAATAACCTTTCCAAACCTCATTTTTTTGCTTTATTAGTATTTTTTCAAAATCCAAAAAAAGGCTTGTTTTCCAACCTTCGAAAGGTATATAATGCCTTGTGCATAATTTCTTCTGTTTTGAGACGAACAGGCAGTATACCAATAACCTCTCTTATCCCGATTTCTCACAAGCTGCAGCCAAAAATGTACACTCCAACAGCCTTAAGGCGTTACCCCCACTTGTAGCGCAAAAAAGGCCTTTTTCATGAATTTTTTTTAAAGAAAACTACAAAACTTTTTTAATCGATCAATATACCATCTTAAAGAATACATCTTGAAGAACTTTCAGTAATTTTTTTATTGAAAAATAATACATTGTTTAGTGGCAAATGGCCGTCAATGAAAAAATGTTTTTATATACACGGTTTGCGGTGACCAACATTGCGGCGAAGTGGATCATCTGAATAAAAAAATGCGGATGGATTTAGTCAAATATAAGTATATACTAGTCTTTCATCGAAGGATTTTAAAAAATATTCATTTTTCACAAAATGGCGGACAGTCAAAGTTAATGGTTCGATTTTAACGAAAAAAAAACGGCCGTTTTTTGGCTATAAAACGGCCATTTTTTTTTTCAAAAAAAAATCGAACGATTAAAGACTACATTTTTATGTATTAAATAAGCCTGCAAAATTTCAAGAAGATCGGTTCATTAGTGTTCGAGTAATCTTGGTCACCGACTTCAGAAATGCCATTTTGAGAAAAGCGCGCCAGACGGCAGACTAGCCGGTCGTTTACACAACGGATTCTTCTCTTTCAACGCTCATATCTCAGTCAATTTTGTTCGGATCGACTTGAAATTTTCAGGACATATCCTCAGATACTTATACTTCAAAAAAATGCAATAAAAAAGCGATTTTTTCCAAATCGCAAGTGGGGGTAACCCCTTAATTACGTATTCAAAGACAATGGTGGGCCATATGAATTCATCGATTTTTTCGTTGGATGGGCTACCTCGTAATCGCCTCCACGAAGTATAGTAGTAAGGAGATGATAGTAAAGAGTCTAAACAATTCCTTTATTTCCCTCCAGAGCGGCTCTGCGTCTGTATCGGCCGGAGCTTCCTGGTAAAAGTAATTAAGCTTTCCTGCGTCCGGTCCGGGGCTTTCTGCGCGAGGGTTGAGGAGGCGAAGGGCCGGGGGAAGGGGAGAGGCGGAGAATGAATGAACGCGGAGTATGGTAGCTCTGGAGCATCAGAGAGGACAGTAAGAGTGTGCTGGCTGTCGTTCCTTTGGTCAGGGGGCAATTTAGTTGAAGGGACAAATAATTGGCAATAATGAGCGAGATGCTGCGGTCGCGAGGCTCTCTGCGCGCCTCTCCGCGGTAGGAAAACCGACCGCGGACGCCCCAGACAAATTGGACGTTTGCTCTCTCTCTCTCTCTCTCTCTCTCTCTCTCTCTCTCTCTCTCTCTCTCCCTCTCTCTCTCTCCCTCTCTCTCTCTCCCTTGCCCTCCCTTTCTTGAATCTGCGTCGAAGGATATACAGTGCGGAACGAAAGAGGGCGAAAAGGACCCATCGGGATGCTGTATACAGATATATCCTTTAGGCGAAAGGTTCACGACAGAATTGCGCAAGGATAATAAACGTTGGCACGCGAAAAAATTCGCAACGCACACTCTTTCTACCCCTCGCCGAATGGCCCCCTGTGCGTCCACTGCAGATCGGAGAGAAAGAAATCCATGTCGTTTCGTAGCTGTCTCTGTCACTCATGAGCGACCGCCATCACACGTCGTCACCTTAAGGGGGGCCGAAGACCCCCCTTAAGGTGAAGGGGGGAAATGTTATCCCCCAGAAGGATAACATTTCTGATTTTCATAATTTTTTCTTTTCAGGAAAGATTAATTTACCATTTTTAAGACTTAGGGTATGTTTTGTTACTACCTTTGGCTGTTACATGGTATTGTTCGATTTATTAACCTTTAAAGATTGCGGAGGTATGACCCGGTCTTCTAAACGGGTTACGGCGGACGTTGTTAGACGGCGTGACACCTAGTGTCGGCGGGATTAATCGGGGAAAAAACGAACGAAGATTTTTCCTTCGTCAATATTCATATGCAGAATATGAACCAAGAAAAAGTAAGAAATGTTGAAAATTGATGAAATGGTACGCTTTCAAAAAAAAATATTGAATTTTCCGAAAAAAATGGCTACATTTTGGAGTGAAAAATACTTTTTTTGTTTCGAGAATATTTAGAGTCATGTTTCAGACAAGGTTAGAAAGATTTATACCAAATTTCATCAGAATTGGTCGATTAGTGTTTCAGCTATACGTCACGCCCATTTCGAAAATGCAGTTTAGTAGACAGTGCTACACACTGAGAGAAATGATTGGTGTTCTCAACAATATTTTAACTATATATTATATTTCCCTTAAGGGACAATAATATTTTTTAGCCATAGTTACTGCCAAAAGTATAGTACTGCTTATTGGTATTTTAGCAGTTGCATGAATTATGCACATATGTAAACCACAACCAGTCTTCAGTTTAGTCTTCAATGCTATATTTAATAGTAGGTTTTCATAAAATGGATATTCCCTGATTCCATCGAAAATTTACTTCCCCAAGATTCTAATAGTGAACTGAAATACGTATACATTGATTAGAAATGTTGCCTGTGATTTGCGACGATGCTTATAGTTATTTGCAAAATATTATAAGATAAGACCTACTATGTGCGTATTTGGTGTGTTATTCAAGTGTCGGTAAAAGGCATCAATGCCCGTCTACTAAATGCATAGAATATTTCATAAATCCAAAATAAAATAAAATACCCAACTGAGAGTTTTACCTCGATGATTTTTTTATTATAATTCGCCATTCCCTGACCTCCTGTAATGATTTGTTTCGAAAAAAATATTCCGTCGAATCGGAATCTTTTTTTGGCATCATTGGCATCTACTTTTGGCATCATTGGCACAGATATGCCATAAGAGACAAAAATAATTCCTGCTGTACTTCCGAAAAGCTGTTACCTGCGATTCAGGTGAAATTTTGCACAGATCTTTTTTTTATAATATAGGTTACTGTTTAAATGGGTTTTCGGCGCTTCGCAATAGTTTTGTACTACATAACAGTGACTTATACCATATTATATGATACGACCTGCTAAATGCATAGTAATGTGTGTCCTACAAGAACAGAAGGTGAACTACCAGAAGAAGTATTAAACTGATATCCTATTTTTGCAATGCAACAAACATACTACGTAACAGTTTGTGAGACATGCATAGTTCTTAAACTATTAAGCTGCCGTTGCTCGAACTGCCAATGATTTACGTCTTCGCTATAAGTAAACTTTACTATATTTTTTTTCGAATAGTCACTTTTCATAAGGTCTTCCGACAAATTATGATCCAAAAACGTTTATGTTAACCATATGAATTGTACAAACTTCAAAAGAATAGTAGAAGTTTGACTGAACAAAACTTAAGGGGAGATATACACCTAGCAAGCGGAAAAAAGGTCATGTGAAATTTTGTGAATTTTTTCAAGAACTATTTGAAATTTCGGATTGGAGTTTTAATTATCTAAAAGTATAAACATTCAAAAATATGTTTAATTTTCTTTATTTAAAAAAAATCAAAAATATACAAGGATATTGTATGATCCTTGGAGCGTCGTAAAAAAATCTGCGTATACGGTACCCACTGGCGTTTCTTCAAAAATCATCTGAAAAAAAATCCAAAAAGATTATTAAATTAGATACTATAATCTAGTACTTGTCATAGCCGATTTTGAAAATATCGATTTATGACAAAATGGCGGACGTTTGAACATAAATAGTGATTTTTGGGCCAAAAATTAGTTATTATTTTGCCTCCAAAACAAAAACTAAGTAACGGCAAAAAAATCCTATGACAAGTACTAGATAATGGTGTATAGAATAACCACAAAAAACCTCAAGGCAATCGGTTCATTGGTTGTCGAGAAATTTTGGGTACCGATTTGAAAAACGTGGTTTTGAGAAAAACGCGTTTGAAAATTTGGGAATGAATAAATCATGAAGTTTGTCAACTTACATGGAATCATCGTTACCAGGCCCATAGTGTAGGTCTTCTACGGTCGACGGAATGTTCATAGCTTCTAAATTTTGTTGTTCGAGCATCTAGGTGTATATCTCCCCTTAACGTACAGTTTACAACATTAGTATTTCCACGCCGATTTTGTTATAGACCGAATGAACCATATCTATATTGGCAAGCCTTTTACAATAGAGAATAATCATTTCAGGGATAATAGATAGTCAAACACGCCACCCAAATCGCATGTTAAGTATACTTTTCGCTTATAGTCATGTTAATCATATTATGATTACGGTGTCAATAAACTATGACGGATTTTACTATCCCTTCTTTTACCATAGCCGTTTGTTCTAAATATCATGGTCTTTTGTCTCAGTGTACATGCTCCATTTTGAAAGATTGAAAAAAAAATACCCTAAGTCTCGAAACTGGTAAGAAATCTTGTCTTTATAAAAAAAATCATCATCATCAACTTTTTCCCTCCCTTAATGGTATCCTCCCCTTTAATTAGACATTTCGATGTATCCAAGCCTGTCAATTAGTAGATCACATTCATTTCCCGTGCACGCGAGGTGCTCCAAGGTTCGACGTCCTTCGGGCTCGCACGAAGTGATCTCCGGCCCTCTCGATGGGCACACGTGTGCACTTGTGTATTTATTGCAACCACGTATAATACCGGATTTGCGCGGTGAACCGGCAAAATGTGGCCGCTCGATCGCTCGTTTTTCTCGCGCTTCGTCGAGCATGTGGCAATCCCGGGCGAAAAAAAAACGTCACCAAGCAGGATGGACGAAACGATCGAGCGGTAATCGCCGCGCGAACGACGAAACAATATAGGGCTCCTTTCTCTCGGAGATCGCCCAGAGGAAAAACTGAACGAAAAGCATCGCGGCAAAATCGCCGAAGACGAATCCGCACCTGCCAAAAGGCAATCTATGGTCAATCGTCGTGGTCGTTGAGAGCAACTCTCTTCCCGACCCCTTCCCTTCTCAGCCTCCATTAATGAATGGCTAAAGGTAATTAAGTCAAGGGACACCGCGCGCAAGAGACTCCGCATGGACCCTCATCCTCGGGACAAATATCGCCGATTAATTTTTCATCCGGCTCGACGGTGCATCGAACCCACTCGGACACGCTGAATCCACGTTGATGATTTATCATCGATTCTTCGTATCGTCGCTTTCTTGTATACAGGCGTTCTCATACGTATGTATACAGGGTGTTAGGAAGGTCGATGCAAAGCCTTGAGGGGGTGATAGGTCACCTCGTTAGGAACATATTTAACCTAGGGTACCTTAGTCCAGTCTAAGGATTTCGACTTATCATGGTGAGCATAATTTTTGGAAAATTTCGCAATATTAGGTACTAACTCGTTCATAATGTTCAAACAGACAATAATTGGTAACTAAAAACTTGTTTGCGTCTTAGCTTAATGTGTATATCCTTAGACTTTGGATTAAGGTAACTCAGGTTAGATCGCAATGATTTAACTCGCCGACCAAAGATCTCGCCCACTATTTTTTTGTAAAACTGAAATTGTGTGTTTGAAATTTGAAACTGAATTGAATTTTGAAACTGAATTGAAATTTTCGCAAAATGTTGAGTTTGTTTGTTTGGGTTTGTGCTCTCTCTTTGCGGGTTGGCGAGTTCTTGGCCGGCGAGTTTAAGGGCCGAGTCCACTTTGGAGCCACGAAAGAAGGCTATTTTCGCGATATTTTTTTGAGGATTTTATAAAAGATATGAATATAAAAGTTGTTGGGCTTGATAAATAAAGTCTTGAAAAACATTTAAAAAAAATTTAATTCTTTTTAATTCATTTTTAAGTACTAAAACTATAGTTTAACGTAACGCCTCAAAAATAGGTGGGCTCGGTAGCTCCATCACAACTCGGCAACGGCTTGTCTGAAACAAGAAAATCAAAGTCCATTAGATTCAGTATGACACCAGCTACAAAATGACCCTCGGATATAAAGTTTTATCAAAAAATAAAAAATGGCAGATGAAAAACGAAAAAAGTAAAAAAACGCGTTTCTTTCGCATTTTTTCGCAAAAAAAAGAGTAAAAATCAAAATTTTAAAACCATCGAGGGTCATCTTATTGCGAATAATGTTTATAATATGTGGTTCAAATTTCAAGAGAATCGGTTTATTAGTTTTGGAGATACGATGGGGCTAGATTTTAAAAACGTTGTTTCGAGAAAAACGCGTTTGAAGTTTACACTATGAAAAACTCTTATCTAAACTCAATCGGCAATTCCTGCACCGTACAGAATCCATTCTGATTGCTCATTATTGTCGATTTCTTCAAGTCTTGCTTGCTTTTGATTTTTTGAAATTTTCAAAGTGGACTGGCCCCTTAATGGTCGGCGAGTTAAATGGTCGGCCAGTTAAACGGCAACCAGGTTGGATATGTTCCTAACGAGGTGATCTATCACCCCCTTAAGGCTTTGCATCGGCCTTCCTAACACCCTGTACATAGAGACAGGGTGGCTCGAAAAGTGACGTCCTAAAGGGAAATCTAAATGCCTCGTATCACAATACCTGTCCAAAATACCGCCATATATGTTCTGCGATCTTTCTTAGCTTTCGAGAAAAAAATATTTTTTCATATTTCTCTCGTTTTTATAGATACTTTCCTCGCAATTTTTTGAACTTGTGTTATTGTTACTATATTTGAACTTGTGTTACTGTTGAGCGATAAATAAATGGCCAACTGAACACTAACGTAAATGCCTCGGATTTCGATAGAAAGTTTAAAATATTCGTTTGACAGGATAAGTCACTAAAATTCAAATGAAACAACAAAACATTAGGTAATTTCGTTTCAAATATCCGATTACCTCATGCACCAAGCTTGCTACCCGATATCTCTGATATTTCACTTTGACAGTTTTTGGTTTTTGTTTAGTTGTGAAGGTACGTCATATCAGCCTTTCAAATGCACGTTTTGATTTATGATGATCCCATTTGTTGATTTATGAAAAAATAAAAAAAAAATATTTCAAAAAAGCAAAACAAAGCTAAATTTGTTCCCTTCAAAATGCTGTTCGTTAAATTTGATCATCTTGTTTTTTGACGGAGCTATTTAACTTTTAGTGCGGTAAGTAATATCGACCGGTGAATCCAAACTTTTGAGCGGTAGTGTATGCTAGTGTGATGACGAGTATGTGGTAAGCCGTATAAAAAACGTGTGTTTGGGTTTGTTTGAATGTATCGAATGTATCGAAAACGTCTTTGTTATAATAACCTTAGTATTTTATCCTTTACAAAATAAGACCTTATACATCAACGAAAAGCTAGTATTAATGTTTAATTTGTAATACAGTGTGAAATTATTAATTGGTATAAATATCTGGATTAATATATTTCGTTTTTGATATAATATTTTCATTAATTAATTAAGTATAGTGTGAACGATATTAGTATGGTAAGTCGATTTTCATATATGTATATATATATAGAGATTAATATATTAGGACGTTCAATAAGTTCTCGCTGTTTCCCAACAAATAGCGTTACGAAAACTGCGTGCGTGTAGTTTAAGATGTTAACGCATCTATAAAGAAGAACTACAAGCAAGCTTGAAATTCAGCGTATGTATTTTCGTCGAAGCGGACACAACTTTTTTTTTCATAGTGTGTCCACTTCGTCAACATGACTTAAACATGTCAAATTTCATGCCAGAAAAGAGTATTTGCGGGGAATTTTACTGCACTACTTTAGTTTAAAAGAATCTGCAGCTGAAACCTATACTGAGTCCCATCTTGCATCAACCTCTTCTCCGCCGCGAAAACAACATTTTTTAGTGAATCAGCAATGGTAATATTCGCGATTAATCTTTTTCCATGTGCCGATCTTTCAAACTGACGACCGCCATCGAGTTATCTCGTTTTTTTTCGTCGTTCCACCCCTTCCCTGCCTTCATGCCATATGAACTATATAGTCTAGTGAAAGAGACGAAAACCCAGCACTTTTTGGCGTAGAATTAGAATTTTTGAATAAAGCTAGATGGTTGCATACTGAAAGTAACCCCATGGAAATGTTGCCCCCAACTCGCGTCTACCCTAAGAAGTAGGGGTTGAAAACTGAAAAATCGCCGTATCTCCATAATTAATAGTCGGATCAAAAAATGTTTCAAACAAAAGTTGTTGAGAATAATAAAATACGTATAAAGTTTTCTGACGTCCAATCCCCTATCTTTGAAAATAGCGGCACAAAAACACGAGAGCACCGCATCAACCCCGAATTTTCGAATCGTTCTTGTGCCGCTATTTTCAAAGATAGGGGGTTGGACGTCAAACAACTTTATACGAGTTATATTATGCCAAACAACTTTTGTTTGAAACCTTTTTTGATTGGGCTATTAATTATCGAGATACGGCGGTTTTAAGTTTTCAACCCCTATCTCTCAGGGTTGGGGCGAGTTGAGGGGCACCGTTTTGTTGGGTTTACTTTCAGTATGCAACCATCTACGTCCAGTCAAAAAATCATATTCTACGCTAAAAAGTGGTGGGTTTTCGTCTCTTCTACTGGACTATATATTTCAATGAACATTCTACACGTTCACCGAGTTTTACTTGCGTAACCATAAAAAACTCCGTATAATATTGTCTCCATGCGCCAGTCACGCGGTCACCCATCGAAGTATCGGCCCGGAGATCCCCGGAGCTGAGTCCGCAATCGTCGGTGGATTGTTCGAAGTATCTTCAGTGACCAAAGTGGTCACCGCAGTGGCAAAAAAAAGGCGGGATGGAAATACAAAGTGCTCTCAGCGCCGATCATCATCTCGTCGCATACTTAGACAGTGTCGTCCATCACGTCGATCGTTTTCGCTCGTGTTCTTTTTGGTTCCTAAATCACCTTCGGTTCGATGCCGCGCGCTCTCCTTTTCGTTTGCTCGCGCGCGTCATCACGTGCTCGCCGATCGCATCGACAGAAACGATTCTACCGCTCGGGCCTCCATCCCTCTTCCGCGAGACCCTCAACTGCAAAAAAACCACGTGGAACTTGAAGCACGAACGGTCAAAAAAAAATCTTCCACTGTAAGAAAACTTGAATGAACGTTCATAGGATTGCGAGAATCAAAACATCCAAGGAGAGAATAAAAACCAAAAAAATAGAAAAAATGGATTCGTTTGCGTTGACGTGAACACGCACGATAATGGCGAAACGTGTCGATGAGCGACGATGCATCCGTCGATTTCTTTGTCGGCGTTTGCAGCCACAATGCACGGCACCAACAAATAAATAATAACAATATAAATGGCAAGAGTGGACGTACAGCGAAACGAGGCTTTTTGAATGATGGAGACTCCTCGATGCATCTGACAATTCCTGAGAAGTTGTCGTTAAAAGACATTGGACTGGAGGACTCTCCTCGCTGGCACTGTGTCGTCTTGCGAACGCGTCTATATCCCCTCGTCTCTTCGTATAATTTTGTCGTTAACCGCGACCGGTTGAATCGGCCTTGTACATACCTGTATATTATACACGTACACATAACCTATACATAGGTATACTCGTTCGCATACGCAGGCATAGAGAAAAACCGCTCACGGATGTGAAGCTTTGCGGCTCGTACGCAGGCATCAGGTAGCCGCAGGCCGTGATAAAGTGACGGATAAGTATCAATAATGATGAGCGTAATTAGGTGTCAAGGCTACACTTTCGATTCTCGCCACCCAGGCGCGCCAATTTTTCCTCAAGGTTCATCATCAATTATACGATCGAAATTCCACCGGCAAATCCGCCAGGTTTTCGAGGATTATTCGAGTTTCGAGCGGTGATGGAATTGGGGGGGGGGGGGGGGGGGGTGGCGATCTTTACGATCGCCGAATAATTTTTTTTTCGTAGGATTGGTCTTGGGTTGGCCCTCTCGTTTTTACTTCTCAATGTTTCTCGTCCATTTGTTTCGTACGACGAAAATAAGCGAAACGAGCAATCATCGGAAGATTCTCCCTCTGATGTTACCATCGCGTTTTTCTTTGCGAGAGCTTTCTCTCTGTCTTTTTCGAGATTGAAATTTATTGGTACTTCGAAGAACCCCAGGTCCTTTTCCATTTACTTCCGGCTTTTTCGTTTACCACGGCGTATATCGTTTTTTGCACGCGAGCTCTTCCGAACCCAATGACGCAAGAACGTGGAACTCCGTCAGAGGTTGTACTCTGCCTCGGATCCCATTGGGCACTGAAGTCCAATAAAAGAGAAAACCCAGTACTTTTCAGCGTAGAATATGAATTTTTGACTGACAATAGATGGTCGAATACTGAAAGTAACACCAATCAAATGTTGACCCTCAACTCGCCTCAACTCTAAGAAATAGGGGTTGAAAACTTAAAAATCGCCGTACCTCGATAATTAATAGCCCGATCAAAAAATGTTTCAAACAAAAGTCGTTTGGAATAATAAAATACATATAAAGTCATCCGACGTTCAGTCCCCTATCTTTGAAAATAGCCGCACAGCGATATGTCTACTCAGCTCGCACACGGATCAACCCCGAATTTTCGAATCGTTTTTGTGCCGCTATTTTCAAATATAGGAGGTCAGATGTTAGATAATCTTATACGGATTTTATTATTCCGAGCAACTTTTGTTTGAAACTTTTTTTGATCGAGCTATTAATTATCGAGATACGGCGATTTTTGAGTGTTCATCCCCTATTTCTTAGGGTTGGGGCAAGTTGAGGGGCAACATTTTATTGGAGTTACTTTCAGTATGCAACCATCTACCTTCAGTCACACATTCATAGTCTACGCTAAAGAGTGCTGGGTTTTCATCTCTTTTACTGGACTACCAGTCGCCTGTAGTTTCGTTGGCAAAGCAAAGATACATTTTTTCCTTCGAAAGGGGTAGAGGATCGAACGGTGGTCGGTCTCCAGCCCAATTTGGATGTCCCGCAACCTATGAGGGTTGTACTCGCCCCGGTGAGGAGAACGAGCGTGATCTCGTAAAGTGGCGAAAAAAGGAGTACATGTTTCTCCATCTGATGAGCATTCTTCGACAAGGCTTCAGTCTGTACTCTGCTTATATACAGTACCGGACGAAAGTTTTGTATCACTTTGGATAATTACAAAATTATTTTAGAATAATTTAATTCTTATGAACATTTTAATTATTATGTTACGAAGCTATTGTAAAATGAATTTTATTATTCTAATATAATTTAGCAATTATCCAAAGTGGCCGAAACGTTTGACCTATCTACAGGGCTACTGTTATTGGTCACGATCCCGTGAAAGGGCTGTAGGTCGTGTTTTCCGCTATCGAATGACCCAGTAATGCTTCGTACAAAAATGAACCATTTTCGAGATTTCATCAACTTTATTATTTTTTTAGGCTGAGGGGTACGCAATTTTAATAATAATTAAAAAATAAACTGTTGTCTGCAATCAAACGTTTTGTTTTAAATCATTTCTAGTTTGAGGACATAGTAGCAAAATTTTTTTAAATATTTGTTCTAAAATATTTTAAAATAAGAATAATTATTAGGCCCGAAAAGCTTTGGACTTTTTTTTTTATATTAGCAGATTATTCTTATTCTATTGTTCATAATTCTTTGTTCCTGTGTCCTCGAACTACTAATAATGAAAAACGGTTGATTCCAACCAGCGGTTTTTTAAAAGTTGATTTTAAATCAATTAATGGTGCCTATCCTGCACTTTAAAAGACAATAATAAGAATAATATCTCGGAACGGTTCACTTTTGCATAAAGCATTCACGAGTTATTTGATAGTGGAAAACATGCCCTACAACCCTTTCACGAGATCGTGACCAATAACCAGTAGCCTTGTATTTATATACTAAATATATATATATACTAAATACTAAATAGAATTGAACACATTGAGTGCGATCTCACACCACAATTGGGTTGAAATATCCTCATCGAATCTACTATCAGAGTTATACCTCGTTTAATATTAAGTTAATAATAATTGGCTTTTTCTTTTTCTCCGTAGAGAGAAGAAAAGAGTGTGAGAGGGGGGATGAGGAATAGAGAGAAACCCCTGTCGGTCGTTATTTCGTCTTTACGTCGGATTTGGAACCTTCCTTTATTTGCATTATGTCGGATAAACGCTACTCGTATTTCGTATTATTTTCGGGAGTTCGACCCAGCTGGGCTTTGCCGAGTAACCGCCGAACGACCGCAAGATACTTGTACTTTTATTTTCGCGTAAAAAGCTTGCGGGGGATAACGAATAAAACCGTCTGTATAATAATTATACAGCTTCAAGGTAGGTTGAGTCGCAGCCCAATTCTGTAGATTGGTAAGGTTCACAGAAGGCGTAGGAGTGTTCCTTGGAACGTTTTGCGACCGCAACACTAATTAGACTCTCCGGGAAAGTATACTTCGAAGTGATGATTTTCTGAAGCGTGTTCTTCTCTGCGAGCAATTCTAGCTTCCTGATTCCGAAGTTCGTGCATCATAATAATTTTTTTTCTTCAATTTTTTCGTATTCTTGAGGGATCACTAAACACGTGTAAAAAATGTCACAAAGAAAACTCGAACAGTTTAAAGGTTATTCCATCCTAAACATCACCTCCAAAAGAGCGCTCTAGACAAAAATGCTGCCTCAAGGAGGGAGATACCTTTAGGCGAGGAAAAAATGTACTGATTTTCATTATTTTTTTTATAAGGAAAGATTACTTCACTATTTTTTAGACTTGGAGTATGTTTTATTAATACTTTTGACTGTTACATGGTGTTCTTGAATTTGTTATTCATCTTTGAAAATGACGGAGTTATGGCATGGTCTTCTAAACTGCATTTTGAAAAATGGCGTGACTTATAGCTAAAAATCTAATCGACCGATTCAGATAAAATTTGGTATAAATCTTTCTAACCTTACTGTCTAAAATTTTATCGTAAACGTTTTTGAAAATAAAAAAAAAATTTTTAATGCAAAACGAAGCCATTTTTTCGCGAAAATTCAATCTTTTTGTTTCAAAGCGTACTATTTTATCGATTTTCAACATTTCTCACTTTTTCCTAGTTCATATTCTGCGTATGGGTATTAATGAAAGAAAAATATTCGTTGGTTTTTTTTTCAGATTAATCCCGCCAACAGTAGCAATAAAACATACCCTCAGTGTCGGAAACGGTAAAGAAACCGTTCCTCAAAATAAAATCATGAAAATCAGCAAATGTTTTCCTCGTTTTAAGGTATCTATACCTTTCTTAACGCTATTAAATTTGATTATTTTTGTTTGGTATTTCAATTTTGCGAAAAAAACATAGCAAGATAAGATCTCAAAAATAATCAAATATATCAAATCACAATAAATAAAATAAATCACATAATCAAAAATGACGAAAAAATCTTTCCTTAAAAAAAATCATGAAAATCAGCAATTTGGCAAAAAACGCGATAAAAATTGATAATATATTTCCTGCTTTCGTGAGCTATTAAATCCTCCCGCGCGCGATACGCGCAGCGCGCCTTTTCATGCTCGCGAAAGGAACGAGCTAATTTTGTGCTTGCTGTGATCGCTTCTTTCTTTCTCGCACGCACAATAGGATTGCACACGTGTCTCTTGATGAACGCGCTCGCGGCTTATTCGGATGTACCGAAATGTCAGCGAAAAAAAAGAAAACAAAATCTATAGGAAGATTCCATTATTACTATGCGCGTGTGTATGTGCGCCGCGTCCTTTGGCCGAACGTTGCGAATTAGCGTGGACGCGAGACGCGAACTTACGAAGACGGCAAAAAAATCTTGACAAATTGGTCACCTGGCCGGGGAACGCGCGCGAGGATTGCTCACCGGGAGACACACTCTCAATTAATTCCAGTCGCTTGCTCGCTCGCACGCGCACGCATGGGCCACGCATCCCAGCTATACGAAATTAGCATCCGGTCGTCAAATTTCGGCCCCGGGGTAACCCAATCTAGAGAAGCACAGAGCAAACGACGGAGAGTCAGCGGGAGCGAAAGAGAGGCAGAGACAAAGAACGCTATATTTTTATGGTTCGTCACGAAGACGTACTGTGCAAAATTTTTGACCCCTGGTCACTTCGTGATGCGAGGCCGTACAGTCACGCGAACCGAACACCATGGGGTGGATGAAAGCCTGGGGCTTTCCTCTGACGGAATGCCATTAAAAAAGATGAACTTTCCGGTAACCTGATGGAAGATGGCGTCTATGGATATGAAGTTCTTCGAGAACCGCAGCATCATGGAGTAACGATAATAATAATAACGATTAGTATCATAGTGGTAATAGTGATAATAATAATTTAATGGTTATACTAGTAATAATGGTGATAATGTAATGGTTATAATAATCATGGTGATAATTACATTATTGTTATCACAATGGTGATAATAATAATGGTGATAATTACATTATTGTTATCACAATGGTGATAATGATAATGGTGATAATTACATTATTGTTATCACAATGGTGATAATAATAATGGTGATAATAATAATTATTAGTAATGCTGATAACAATAATTATTGGTATCATAGTGGTAGTGATGATAATAATAATTATTATTAGTATCATAGTGGTGATGGTGATAAAAATAACAATTATTATTATCATCATGGAGATAATGGTTATAATAAGAAGTATAGTAAAAATAATGGCACCTGTGCAGAACTTTTTGTAGGGATTAGATCTTGGACTATCGGAACTTGTTCTGCCACGGATATTATTTCGATATCAACAAGTTGTAATATAAGAATACCGGTATTTCGATATTTTCCGATATTTATGTGAAACCCTGATTTAGGTTGAATGAGCGCGCATTCATGATTTTTATAGATTTTGTTCAAATTTTAACCAGACATTGTTCATATCATTATCCATGTTTGAGTAAAATTTCAGAACAACCGACTATTTAGATTGGGCGATAATGGGTTTTAAAATTGCAACTTTTGACACTGCAGGGTCTGCATTGAAATTTAGACAGAATAATTTTCCGTAAAAAATATTTGTCCCCTATAATTAGAAGACTTATGGCAACACCACATCATTCCGCGTATCCAATAGCGTAAGGTTGCGCGGCACATTTAAAATAATACTGCAACACAAATTTTTATTTGGAAGTAATTTTTGATCGAACAACATTTTTAATTAGTTATGAATTAACCAACACTTTTATTTGCTAATGAAGATAACATAAATAATGTAAAATATTGATATTTATATCGCAAATATTTTGTTTGTGATAAAAGTTTTTAACTATAGGAACAGGATAATTTTTTTCGCGAAATATTGAGATTGTTGAAACAATGACCGCAGAAACAGGGGGCATCTAAAGTTTCGTCGTTCGGAGAGGACCTTACCTCATTGCAGGTGTAAGCGGCGGAAGAAAAGGCCCTATCTGATTCCACAGTAGTCGATAAATAAGTTGACACTTCGGAGATATTTAATTTTAATAGTTAATTTAAATTTAATGGGTAATAGGTAATAATACTTTAAGGCTGTTAAACGTAATAAAAAAATAAGTAGAAGTATCTTAAATGAAAATAATAACAATTATAATAATATTTTTATTTTTTTAACTGTGATAAAAAATTTCGGCATTATTCGAGTCCAATATTGGTTTCTCAATTTCGGATCTTTGGTCCGATATTCCGGTTTTTCAATATTATCGAAAACCGGTATCCATGCTCGAGTAGGGATCTAATTGGATTCCAATACTCGTCTCTACTTCCTGATAGGGATATAATGGGGTCATCGCATTGGACCCCTATACTAAAACGTCACGTTCGGACATTGGATTCGCATCGGAGAACCCATTGAAATGAACGAATCCTACTTGAATACTAAAGGATACCCACATTATTCAACAGAATCCGATACCATTTCTGATGGATCCCATCGCTTTCTATACGTTGAATTTTGTAAACAAAATATCTAGATATACCAAATGAGTGTATCTCGAAAAAGTATATATTAAAAAAGGATAAATCGCCTCAAAAAGTATATCTGAAAAATCAATTTGCATCACGTCGCTGAAATTGAACTGTAATTATCGTTTGTTATTGATTTTACTGCGCTTTGACATAATATCACCATACGCGTACACACTCACGAAGCATGCAGTAGATGTTTCAACACGCCGATTTGTTTTCGTGACTTTTTACATATTTTCGATCAAAACGTGGTGAGAACTGTCAAACGACATTTATCCGGGAAGAGTGCAGAACCCAATTGGATCCAAATGAGGACTTCTTATGTGCGGTGTCCCTAACAAATCCCTTTAGAGAAGTGGGTGCACCTTGGGACTCCCCAACAAAATTCTACACGGTTAGTAGTAGTAGTCAAAACCAGGATGATAATAACAATCGACTAATTCTCGTAACGACATCCCCATTTTTTCGTCGTAAACTACGCCCTTTTTTATCAATAATCAATACTTCTAATAGACCCCATTAAATTTCTCTCTCCCGTATGTAATACAAATCTAATTGATGAAGGGTGAATAATGCTTCTCGTTCTCGCTCTCGCGAGTTGCGCATTAAATTGGTGACCCTATGGCATACGCACACGCACACACAGTCATGCGGACAAATGGTGCAAGAAGATTCGAGTGGTTTCGATCAAAGGGATATCAATTAACGCTTCGAGTGCACACTGGGTCGTTTCGACCCAGTGATTTTTTTCGTGTAAGTACATATTTTTCAACGTATGCCCCACTTTGGACAAATGTTTTGGCATTTAATCTTCGTTTTCGTCAAAAAATAAATTTAGGGCCATAAAATATGGATAATATACTACAAAAAACGTCTCTACAAAAAAAAAACAAAAAATGCATATTTACCGGAATACACTGATTAGAAAAACGCCTTGGGTCAGATTGACCCAAGATGCACTTATAGGTTGGCGGCGGAGGTGTACACTCGAAGGGTTAACAGCAATGCGGAGGAGGCACTGCGGGAGAAGAGAACGAGCATGTCGGCGAGAGTAGTGGCGGGGGGGGGGTGAAGTAGAAAATACGAGAGCGAGAGCAAAAGTATATATACAATTATATATATATATATATATATATATATATATATATATATATATATATATGCAATTGTTGCTTAAGCGAATTATTCCGTTAAATTTGGAATCCGTGAAAGCGATGAAGTCAAATTAACACGCCCTCCAAATTTACGAAGCCATCTATGTACACACACACGCGCTTATGTACAGGGTGTCCTGTTATGAATGGATAATCCTGCAACTATTGATAGGTCAGAGCATGTCCTACTATATATGCTGGAATTTCAGTTTAGTAAAACTCCCACGGTTTTCGAGATTTGGCGCCTTATGTTATTTAAAAAAAAATCATCTGCTTTTGGTTTTTCGCAGACCATTTTAACAAATGATATGAATCAAAAATAATTAAACAACTTTTTTAAGCGTAGTACATTTTTTTAACGCCGGAGGCTATCAAACTTAGATGTTCGAATTGGTTTTTATGAAAATTCTGCATTAGATGTTTTTCATAAAGTTTCCTTAATATTTAAGGTTAAAAAGAAGACTTAGACAAAACAAATAACCAGGATTATTTAAAAAACCGGGTTAAAAAAGTTATCATTTGTAGAAATGGCATGCGAAAAACCAAAAGCAGATGATTTTTATCTCGTAAACCGTGGGACTTTTACTGAACTGAAAATCCAGCATGTAGTAGGACATGATCTGATCTATCGATAGTTGCAGGATTATCCATTCATAACAGTACACCCTGTATATATACACTACCGGTGAAAAGTTTCCGGACGAAAATTTAAAAAAGTTCCATAACGATTTTTTATGCCATTTCGCCGATAGTTGACATCGATGAATTTAATATACGGCATTTTAAAGGGAAGGAATTCACCGTCATTCCGTTTTTTTTTTTTGAAAATTTTTACTATTTTTTTCGAAATTTTTTCCCCGTGAAAATTTTATACTTTTCTAGTCACTTCAATCGATTGATTTCAACCGATTCTATTGCGTTGAAAAAAGAAAAATACCATTTTTTCCTCTCTTAAAATTTTATCGCAAACCCTTTCCTTCTCGACTTACGGTAATCAAGTCATCTGATTTTTTACCAAAAATAGGTGAAACAAAAAAATCGAAAGCAAAATCTGAAAAAAAATTGTCGCGAACCTAACGAAAACCGATTCAACTTTTCACTATCTTGAGGTTTTCCTTGAATCCTTGTCGTTTTCGCATTACACGTGATTTGTTAAATTGTCTGTTTAAGCAATAAAATTAAAATTTCTTTAGAATCAACATCGTACGAAGCTTTAAAAAAGCAGAATTGAAGCTTGAACTTCTCCCTTTATGATTCCGGTCAAATAAATGCATAAAAAAATATTTGCCTGTAAACGGGGTCCACCATAAAGGGAACACAAAAAGGCGAAAAATGGTCGTTTTTGAAAAAAGGTACTAGTCGTAAAAAAATGGTGAAAAATTAAAAAAAAATACAGGATTAATGTGGATTCCTCCCCTTCAAAATGCCGTTTATTAAGTTCAATTATGTCAACTATCGGCGAAATGGCATAAAAAATCGTTCCGCAACTTTTTTGAATTTTTGTCCGGAAACTTTTTGCCGGCAATATATATATATATATATATATATATATATATATATATATATATATATATATATATATATATATATTTCTGCCCTGGGTATAGGGAAACAGGAGAAAACCTATACCAATACAGCCGGTCCCAGGATCGCTTCCCAGTTTCCATATGAGAGAGTGTGCCCGCGTATCTAATTAAATCAGAAGATCGCGCTACATTGACGATGCAAATGCTAACTGCAATTGGGCAAACGCGGATGCAGCAGAAACAAAGGAAAAATAGCATACACCATGATCGAGCTGCATGCCCGATTGTGGACACTGCAGTGCGTACTTCGAGCTGGTCCAATCGTTGTTCATTCGCAAACGGCATATTACTCGTTATACTCTCTTGTCCCTCTCGGTTCAACAAAAAATAAGGGGTCCGCGCATCTCGCGTACGTTTTATCGGCACGTATAGAGCGGCGCTCGCGAATTCGGAGAGGTCGATATAATTGCTCGTGATTGCTATCGATTTCGCGGACTTGCGCGTTGAAAACATCTGCTGCCACGCGCGCGAGATGCAACCGCGCGATGCGTCCGCGTTTCCTGGACCCCCGGATTCCGTCAGGTCTGCACATCGAGCAGCTGAGCTCGCGGGGCCCGGTTACGACGGAAAAAGACAGGATGAGAGAAGAGAGCGAGAGATAATGCTCGCACGTGATGGCATACACGGGTGAATATGTTTACCGCGGTCGGAACATCGCTACACGTTGGCGGAAGTTGCTTCGAGGAGAAGAAAAAATTTGGCGCTCTGCCGAAATCGGCTGTTTCGTGCAGAAATTGTCGTAGGTATACAATTGATGCTTAGATGCTTCAAAAATTTTTTTTTTAATTTTATAAATCGTTAGCATAATATCTTAAGGGGAGTATACACCTAAAAACCGGAAAAAAGGTCATTTTTGTGAATTTTTTTTAAGAAAAACTATTTGAAATTTCGGATTGGGGTTTTAATTATCTAAAAGTATATACATTCAAAAATATGTTTGATTTTCTTTATTTAAAAATATCAAAAATATACAAGGATATTGTATGATCCTTGGAGCGTCGTAAAAAAATCTGCGTATACGGTACCCACTGGCGTTTCTTCAAAAATCATCTGAAAAAAAACCAAAAAGATTGTTAAATTAGATACTATAATCTAGTACTTGTCATAGCCGATTTTGAAAATATCGATTTATGACAAAATGGTGGACGTTTGAACATAAATAGGGATTTTTGGGCCAAAAATTAGTTATTATTTTGCCTATAAAACAAAAATTAAGTAACGGAAAAAAAATCCTATGACAAGTACTAGATAATGGTGTATAGAGTAACCACAAAAAACCTCAAGGCAATCGGTTCATTGGTTTTCGAGAAATTTTGGGTACCGATTTGAAAAACGTGGTTTTGAGAAACACGCATTTGAAAAATTGGGAATGAATAAATTATGAAATTTGTCAACTTACATGGAATCATCGATACCAGGCCCATAGTGTAGGTCTTCTACGGTCGACGGAATGTTCATAGCTTCTTAATCCTCGACCTCGACCATCTGGGTGTATATCTCTCTTTAAGAGGTCTTCTCACTTTAGACACTAAAAAATACTATTTTTGTTCATTTGTTTGATAGGTTTATATTATAGATATTGATATAAAAGTTATTACGCTTAATAAATAAATTTTCGAAATACACTTGAAAAAATTATTTATTCAAGTCACTATTTATAGACGAAAATGGTAGTAAAAAAAATGTCCTAAAAAATTGTAGGTCTGCGCTGTTGATGAAAGCTCGGAGATGGATCGTCCGAAATAAAAAATCAAACGGTTTTAGATTCAGTGTGTTAATAGCTATAGCGCATATCATACGATCTTTGATATATGCAAAAATAACAAAATGGCGGACATTTCTCGAAAAAACTACAAAAAAGACGTTTTTTTTACGGTTTTTGGCAAAAAAAATAGTAAATATAAAAATTCAAAATACCCTTGATATGCACTATAGCTATAGTTGTAAAGAATATATGGTTAACATTTCATGAGGATCGGTTCAGTAGTTTCGAAAATGTTATCAACAAGCCGTCGAAAAACGTTGTTTCAAGAAAAACGCAGTTAAAATTTGTTTGGGTTACATAAATGCATTACATTTTTTTTAAATGTATTTCGAAATTGTATTTATTAAGTGTTACAACTTTATTTCAATATCTTTAATACAAAACGATGAAAAAAATTCATGAAAAAGCCGTTTTTTATCGTCTAAAGTGAGAAAACCCCTTGAAGAATACACCCTGAAAATTCCAAAACGATATTCGGATTCCTTCTGTATGTATGTATATAAAAGGTATGTATTTAAATGATAAAGACTCTCCACTCGACTCCCAACCACTGTGACGGGTCAAAACATTCGATTTTTTTGCTTTTTCTCAGAGTGTACATACCTATTCGAGAATATGTGAAACAAATATCAAGTTGAAATATTGAAAAGTGATAAAGTAACAGACGATTTAGTGCGAACAGGTAGCGCCACGATTTACATATACTAAAACTTTCAATCACATTTTTCTCGAAACGAAATTTTATTTAATTTACGGGAATCATGACTCAGAAAATAATTGATGGATCATCTTCAAATTTGGAACACATTTACAGAATATAATTTATTAAAACATGAACCCAAAGTTGGAAAGATTGGATTGTTTGAAACATATTTATTGTTGCAAAATGCCGGGGAAAGAAATCGATCATTTTTTTCAAACACGTTCCAACATTCAATTTTCCATTTTTTTTTTTCAAAATTTAGGTTCATGTTCTTAAAAAAACACCTCAAGAATGTATAAAAAATTGTTGGACTATTTCAGATGCGAGTTGCGAACTCCACAATTCCCACAAATCGACAACGAAGATGGGGACACAGCGGATTACACCTTAATTAATGCATGAAATAACTTGAAAAATTTACCAGGTATATATGAAAATATGAATCAATTATTATCAGAGTTGCGGAAAATTCCGATTTTTTTAGCAACAAAAAAATAATTCATCTAATTTTCGGTCTCCTAAAGTGGTTACCCGTCTTAAACTCCACGCTCGTATATTGGGTTCTAACTGGAATTCCCCATTGGAATCCAATGTATGAATCCAATTTGAATCTAAAAAATTCCCACATAATCCAACAGAATCCAATGCGGTTCTTGATGGATTCCTTTGCATTGTTAACGTTGATTTTTTTAAATGAAATATATAAATATATAAAATCAGTGGATCTTGAAAAAGTACAAATTTTATCCTCAAAAAGTGTAAATTACTCGAAAAAGTAGGAATATCTTGAATATCGATTTAAATCACATCACTGAAAATCTGTGGGTTCCTTGAGTGGAATCCTCCACATTAAGTGGCAATAAATTTTGCTCGAGTTCTATTTCTTGAACCACTCTTGTATTAATATATATTTTTGTTACATTTCCTTTCTCACAAAGATGCTTTTGTTCGTATGGCTGCTCTAAGTGTAATATATATATATTCTTCTCGTCAAGCCTGCCAACCTTGCTTGCCGGCACGTACCTTTTTTCTTCGCCGTTGGCAGCCTTTTTGCGCAACTGGCGCGTCGCCATGCGGCCATCTTGTGAAGCTCCGGAGACGTCACAAATCCACTGTAATTATCGTTTGGTATTTATTTGATGGCACTTTAGGGCGGGATATACATTTACAATGAATAAAAAATTGATTTCTTTTTTTTTCTTTAAATGATAGAACTATATATGTAGAATATTTTTCCAAAGTTTCAAAGCGAAATTCGAAAAACTTCAAACGTTACAGCCCGTCAATGTCTCACCGCTTGGATTCGGAACGGGCGTGAACTTCAAACGCGTTTTTCTCAAAACTACATTACCGACATTGGCGTGCAGGATTACTTAAAAACTATCAAGGCGATTGAGTTGAAACTTGGTAGAAATATTGATAATATCGGTACCATCTACTTGACGAGAATTGTTTTTGAAAAATTGAAAAAAAAACAACTTTTTTAATCCACATTTTACAGAAATGTAGCGTGAAATGTTGACTTTTGTTTGTAAATGCGTGCCATTTTCTTAAATTTGCATTTTCTTCATTTTAGTTACCGTCACATAGAAACTATACATGTTATAACTGAAAAAATGTTTGAACTTTTTTGCAAATCGAAGTCTACGGGAATCATTTTGATGATGAATTAATTATTAAAAATTGTTTTGTATACTTAAATATACTATTAAGGAGCCAGTCCACTTTGAAACCAAGGAAAAAAGGCTATGTTCGCGATTTTTTTTTGAGGATTTTATAAAAGATATGAATATAAAAGTTGTTGGGCTTGATAAATGAAGTCTTGAAACACATTTTAAAAAAATGTTTATTCATTTTTATTCATTTTTAAGCACAAAAACTAAAGTTTAACGTAACGCCTCAAAAATAGGTGGGCTAGGTAGCTCCATCGCAACTCGGCAACGGCTTGTCTGAAACAAAAAATCAAAGTCCATCAGATTCAGTATGACACCAGCTACAAAATTACCCTCGGATATAAAGTTTTATCAAAAAATAAAAAAATAGCAGATGAAAACCGAAAAAGTAAAAAAAACGCGTTTTTTCGCAGTTTTTCGCAAAAAAAGAGTAAAAATCAAAATTTTGAAACCATCGAGGGTCATCTTGTTGCGAATCATGTTTACAATATGTGGTTCAAATTTGAAGAGAATCGGTTTATTAGTTTTAGAGATACGATGGAGCTAGATTTTGAAAACGTTGTTTCGATAAAAACGCGTTTGAAGATTATACTATGAAAAACTCTTACCTAAACTCAATCAGCAATTCCTGCACCGTACAAAATCCCTTCTGATTGCCCATCATCGCCGATTTCTTCAAGTCTTGCTTGCTTTCGATTTTTGAAATTTTCAAAGTGGACTGGCCCCTTAAACTATACCTAAAGTTTGATAATTGTACGATAATAATTTCTTAGTATAAAAAATCCCTCAATATTGCTTATTCTTTTCCTGTCTAAATCCCTCCTTAACATCATATCATTTTATTCAATCGTGGTAAAAATTCTCAACCGGCTTTTAACGGAGAACAGTGCCGAATCCAATTGGATCCCAATGAGGACTCCCTATCTGCGGTGTCCTCCACAAATCCCTCTAGATATTTGGGTGAATCTTGGCACTCTCGAACAAATCTGTGCACGTTATCACGAAAGTGCATTTTTCTTTAGAAGATCAGACAAATCCCGGTTGAGAATTTCAAATAAAAAATTTTCAAACTTCGGCAATCAGGAAACAGCGCGGAATCTGCTTGGATCCCAATGTGGACTCCCTTACACAGCACTCCTATCAAATCCCTATAGGGACATGGTAGGATCTCCCCGCCAAATTTCTGCCCGGGGTTATGCATCAACCGCCGCCGAATCTTGGCTGCCGTTCCATCGGGCCGTAGGAAGAAATGATTTATGTACTGTTCGCTCTCCTACACACCTAATTTACTATTCGCTCGTCCACATTTGATTTCATATCGGATTCGCGCATAAACTTCCAGCGCGATCTCATACCGATAGTGACAAACGGTATGTGTTTTGTCACAGATCACGTCGCGGTGAAGGTTTTTTGCCCGCTAAAAGTGTGATTCATTGTTGAGCCAGTTTCATGGGGACCACCCAGCTGAAAATCTTGCTCCGTATCCCGATATATCTCTGTCTTGTTCTCTATACATATATGCACATACACACACACACACACATGCATATCTTCTCAGTCAAGACAACTGCTCTGTTCTCGGATCGATACGGTGGGCCTCGCGCCCACGCTCCGTTTCTCCATCGCGCGCACACGCTCTCATTCCTCTCCTCATCTCCCTCCCCCAACACACCCGACTCGATCATGCATCGAGGGAGACAAGTTCTCCAATGTGTGGAACTGTATAGCTTATCGTACAGTCTTTCAGTCGGCCCCTGCCCCCTCGGTCCCTTCGATCGATTGCTCCGCTTGGCGGAGAAGAGTTTCGTTGCTTCCTACCTCCCGTGCTGGGGTGGACCCACCTAGGAAGCAATCGCTCCCAGAGATATCGGGATAACTTCTCGTCGGTGGCCGAATTAGAGAACTCGCGAGGACTTTAATTGAAGCTCTGAATAATGATCGTCGATGCAGCGATACGTCCTGTCGCGAGGGTGGTCAAAAATGTTTATATATATATATATATATATATATATATATATATATATATATATGTACACGAGTGTATAGGGCATTTCGCGTCAAATCAACCGTTCACACTCTACCATCGCAAAGTATATTCATACCTATATTCGTAAAAACTGCAGACAATTAGCTTACTCGCTCATAGAACGAATAATTTCGTTCCTAAGGAAGTTGACAAAAAGATTTGTCAATTGAGATGCGTAAGTATATATTTTTTTCTCGCAAGCCGGACCGGGCATTGCTAAATTACGATTGCAAAATCAGCATAGCGATGGTATGTACGCGCATACGAGACTGAATGCTATCGAGTCCTTCAATGATGTCTCCATTGTTACTGTACTCAGCATTCGCCAATGTGAATGGCCTGTGACTCTCCCAGCAGTCTCTCCCTCCCTCTCTCCTCCTATCTTTCTTTTTCTCTCTCTATATATACTCAAAATACGGCACTACAAGAGTTTCGGCTTTCGGAGTTGACGCGATCGAGAAGTTGGCAAGATTAACGAGCTCGAAATTTTCGAATCCGACTCCCACGCAACACCAAGTTGATGCAGGATATTTTCCAGTAACTGCGATCTCGATGTGTGTGTGTGTGTGTATATATATATATATATGTATATATAGGGTGTCTTGTTATGAATGCATAATCCTGCATTTGTTGATGGGTCAGATCATGCCCTACTATATACTGGAATTTCAGTTTAGTAAAAGTCCCACAGTTTTCGCGATGAAAATCATCTGCTTTTGGTTCTTCGCATGTCATTTTCACAAATGATAACCGTACTATTGATAATGATACAATTATTTTAATAATGATAATTTTAAGAAATTGAAAAACGTTTTTGACCCAATTAAAAAAAAATACTGTTGATTAGTTGTTTTATCCAGAAAAGTCTTCTTTTTAACTTTTATGAAAAAGATCTTATGCAACATTTTCAGACAAACCAATTCGAACATCTGACTGATAGCATGCGGTGTAAAAATAATGTACGCATATAGTACCAATTACTTCAAAAAGTTGCTTATTTGCTGTCGATTTATATCATTCGTAGAAATGGCATGCGAGAAGCAAAAGCAGATGATTCTTTTCAATAATAACATAAAGCCTAAAATGCTATTTGACAGCCAAAAGTAGTAATAAAACTTACGCTGAGTCTAAAAGATGGTGAATGATCTTATGGTACCTTAAAAAAAGAAAATCAGCAATTTTTTCCTCGTCTAAAGCTATCTCTCCCCTAAACGTTTTGACCTTAAAGTAAATGTTAATGTTTTTGTTTTAATCTCCGATCATTTTTATTTGATTTTCCTTTCCCACATTTCCTATCTTCAATGTGCTTTCCCCTTCTCAAAAGTCGTTCAGAAGGGGAACAAGTTGTATAAGAGAACGGATGTGATTTCCATGCCAGCGCTCATTTTACGACCGAAACCTCGAATTTGACTAGTCAACTCTTGCCCATTTAATTTAACAACCGGGTAGTTGACGGTGGCCAATTTACCAAAACAAGCCAAATCTTTCTGCATTGGCACGATAACCGAGCCTGTCACTAGGTCATAGACGGGCGGAAGTTTCGGCCACGCGTGCCATCGAACCATAAATCCAATAACTTTTTCTTTTTACCCCATTCATTGCACCAGGCGTATAGTAAGACATGATCTGACTTATCGACAGTTGCAGGATTATCCATTCATAACGGGACACCCTGTATATGTAAACGCAGGCTTGTGTGCGTGTGTGCGCGTCTCGTATACATAACGTACGATCCACGGGTGATATTTCGACGTACAATTCGAGCATTATATACGATCGGATTTGCTGGATATTCGCGCCAGATGCATGTATCAACGATTATGTATTGACTGGATTCGAGATTACATTGTGCGACGACGGTATATATATATATAAACATATTATCCAAAGCCACCGCTGCCAATATAATCGTTGCTCCCATAAATCATAGAGCACACCGAGGAAAACGAACGTGGCAGTCGAGTGTATGCATAAGAAGGAAGGTGGAAAGCAAGCATACTCCAGGCATTAAATCACTTGCTCTCTGAGGGAGAAACGCCCCATCTCTGCAGGCCCCACAAGCACTTTGATATCTAGATCGTCTATACGCACAATGTGTCCCTGGACAATTAGGAGTAGACGAACGTATGAATAGTAACAAACCCAGCCAAATCATAATGCATATCAGCATATCAAATGCAACCAGTATATCAACCGCAATCAGTATATCAAATGCAATCAGCATATCGGACTTTTTTGGCAATGGGCCTAAACAAGTTCTGGCATAGGATGGTCCTTGAAGTAACCTTCATATGGATGGGCTTGCATTGAGTTGATGGGAATTTGAAAGGTATTAGGATTTACATCGTGTTGATTATGCGGAGAATAGGCTGCTATGGAGACTGACCACGAAGTGGAATGTTTTCGAAATTATCTTGCCTGGCATCCGAAATTTATCCCGCTGAAATTATAGGTCACTTGGGTATTTTCAATAGCACTGCAGCTTGAGGGGTTACGCCGCAGTAACAGGTATAAAATCATGTGCGAATTTAACTTTTTTTTCGTATGAAAAAGTGATTCCCTCATAAAATTAATTACACATCTATTTAGTATGAATATCAAGCTGTTAGAAAAAATATATATTTTTTTTTCGATGTACAAAATGGCCGACTACTAATATTTTCTTTTGTTATCTTTTTTTAGGCGCTCCGCGGCGTGACATTTAGCATTCACAATTTTTTACCTGGAACAAAAAACCAAAATTCTCGTCAATTTACATTAGAATGACTAGAGAAATACGTACGGAATTCAAAAAATATTGTTTTATTCAACAGTTGTAGGTATTTGAATAAATTTTCAGTGAAAAATTTCGTATAAAACTGCTCATAAAATGAGAAGTTTTCGATTAATCAAAAATTCCGTACGTACTCCTCTGCGAAATGCAATCAGGAACAGAACTTTTAAATTTGAAGTAAATCGAGTGAAAATTGTTGAAGTTATTTGTCACGCCAATTAGAGAAAACCTGTTTCGAGAAAAACGCGTTTAAAGTCTTAGGTACTCTATGGCCGTACCAGAGGTGGGCTTACTTTATACGCCTGAAGCCGGTGGAAAAAAATGTCTTGCTATAAATCGAATAGTAACTTATTCTTATGACGATAAAGCACCGTTTTAGCAAAAAAATCGATTTTTTGAAAATTGTACTGTGGCCTTAGCGCTCAACAAATCCACACGAAATATATTTGCGGTGTATCAGATATTCTTATGCAGATTTCAAGATATTTTGTTCATTTCTTTCATAGTGAAGAAGGCTTGAACATTTTACCTATCAATGGTAAATGATACTGATTATTCTTAAGAGAAGATACGACCAATAATGATTCTACTTTGACATCGCTGTGAGCTCCATTACATCGTTTTCGAGACGACAAAATTGAGATCCGCAAAATTCAATAGTTTCTTATGAATAATCGCGAATTAAGCTACAATTTAATTGCCAATGAGCGTGGTGCAATTTTTTTGGCCAGGGATATTAACTGCGGCTAAATCCACGACGCTCCATAAGAAACTATGATAAATTGCTTGGATGAAAACATGAATCTTCAAGCAATGCAGTCGAATTCATTAAAGCTTAAAGGTTGAACGTTTTTATTGGACGTATCAATGTTTCAAAAATATCCTTTAAGGGGTTACGTGGGTTTGAACGTTCTAAAAAATGCATACATTTTTTTTTATCTAATAGTCCAATATGTCTTAAGGCGTTACCCCCACTTGTAGCGCAAAAAGGCCTTTTTCATGAACTTTTTTAAAGAAAACTACAAAACTTTTTTAATCGATCAATATACCATCTTAAAGAACACATCTTGAAGAACTTTCAGTAATTTTTTTATTGAAAGATATTACATTGTTTAGTGGCAAATGGCCGTCAATGAAATAATGTTTTTATATACACGGTTTGCGGTGACCAACATTGCGCCGAAGTGGATCATCTGAAAAAAAAATGCGGATGGATTTAGTCAAATATAAGTATAAACTAGTCTTTAATCGAAGGATTTTAAAAAATATTCATTTTTCACAAAATGGCGGACAGTCAAATTTAATGGTTCGATTATAACGAAAAAAAACGGCCGTTTTTTGGGTATAAAACGGCCATTTTTTTCGAAAAAAAAATCGAACGATTAAAGACTACATTTTTATGTATTAAATAAGCCTGCAAAATTTCAAGAAGATCGGTTCATTAGTGTTCGAGTAATCTTGGTCACCGATTTCAGAAATGCCATTTTGAGAAAAACGCGTTTAAAGTTTCAATTTCGGTTTACACGAAGAAAATATTTTTTTTGTAAACTTACATAGTGTCATCTATTCCGGGCATCAAAAAAAAAGACTGCACTTCAAATTGCACTTCAAAAAAATGCAATTAAAAAAATCGATTTTTTCAAAATCGCAAGTGGGGGTAACCCCTTAATTATTCTTGCAAAGTTTTGAGTCAATCGGAGTAAAAGTCTAGGAGAGAGAGCCTTTAGGAATTCCCCACGTTGGGGATGACCGGCCGGGAGCGACGCAGGTATATCGCACTTTTCTCTGAACACTATTTTTGAAGTCGGTGGACACGATTTCTCAAAAACTAGTACACCGATCTTATGGAAATTTTGCACACTTTTTCAAAATACCATTGACTAGTGATTGAACGAAGATTTTTCTTCGATTACAACTAATTTTACAACGCTATACGTAGTGTAAATTGAAC
The DNA here is from genome assembly GCA_944452715.1 of Ophion slaviceki. Classification (NCBI taxonomy): domain Eukaryota; kingdom Metazoa; phylum Arthropoda; class Insecta; order Hymenoptera; family Ichneumonidae; genus Ophion; species Ophion slaviceki. The sequence continues at coordinate 28,339,854 of OX101788.1, forward strand.
TATTTTGCATACAATTCTGCCAAAAATCCAAATGTAATTTTTTTAAATCCTCATCCGCATGAGGTAAGCGGGCTAGCGTAGCTCAGTGGTCAGAGCAGTCGACGGGCAATCGAAAGGACCCGGATTCGAATCCCGGCCCAGAATAGTCCAGTAAAAGAGACGAAAAACCCAGCACTTTTTAGCGTAGAATATGAATTTTTTACTGAAGGTAGATGGTTGCATACTCAAAGTAGCCCCAATAAAATGTTGCCCCTCAACTCGCCCCAACCCTAAAAAATATGGGATGGAAACTTGAAAATCGCCGTATCTCGATAATGAATAGCCCGATCAAAAAAGGTCTTAAACAAAAGTTGTTTGGAATAATGAAATTCATATAATGTTATCTTACATCCAACCCCCTATCTTTGAAAATAGCGGCACAAAAACGATTCGAAAATTCGGGTTGATTCGTGTGCAAGCGGGTTAGACATGCTCTCGTATTCTTGTCTGCAATTATGCCGAAATGTTATTGAACATTTCGTCAAAAGAGTGAACGTTTACAAATGGAGACGAGGCGACCATTTATCGGATATTGTGTTCCACACATAACCTCCATGTTGGTACCTTATATTCAAATAAAAATACTCGTACTTTTCAAATAAGTAATACGTTTTATTAACCCTTTGAAGCATACATTTTTCTTTACGTGCATGTTTTTTTTGCACTTTCGTTATTGATGACACCCGCTACGTGAAAAATGCAAAATTGAATAGGTATGTTTTAGTAGTTATTGAAGTCCTAAAAACCTTGCAACGCATTTGCAACCGCCATATTTAATTAAAAAACACTTTTGAATCGTCAAAATCTGAATTGAATGAGGTGTAACACCAGTGTTTCATCATGCCGCAAAGGGTTAATAAATGAAAATTTAATTAGTATTAATTGATAAAATTTAATTAGTAAAAAATTAATTTAATTTAATTAAAAATAAAATAGTAATTAGGGATACGCGATAGGAATTCACGGTGCATTCAATTTTTTCATTTTCCCTTCGTTCCTGACACGTCCGTTTTCATTTCCACGAAAGAATCGAATCCATCCCTTAAGGATCACGCGTTCGGATAGCGAATACATATATTCATATATCAATCTGCAATTTCCCTGCTGATATGCACGCTTGAGAGAAAACAGAGGGTTTTATGTGCTCCATTGACAATTTCTCGACGGAACGAGTGGAGCGAGTATGGACTATCGATGCGGATTGTCGCTGCGACGATATGCCATGGCAGCGCGTGAAAGAAAACCCGGTCAAACTAGTATCGATCTCAATTTAGCTCCGACGATGTGAGCCGTCGCTCTCTCGTCCCTCGTTCCGGTCAATTTTTTATTTTATTTTATTTTTTTTATTCGTCTCCTCGCACATCGAGGCATCGAGCAAACGTGTGCGTCATCTCTATGTTTATGCCCATTCACTCGATATGGACGCCATGTTTACACATTTGATACGCGCGTGTGCATTCGTTCATTGAATACTCGCGACGCGAGATCGTCGAAGATCGTGATATGTCGTATCGTATGATCGCGTGCATCAATGCACTCACGTACACGTATGCGCAGACACCCATGTGTGTGTATGTGTTTATGTTGAATATACAGGGTGGCTCGAAAAGTGACGTCTGGAAGCCGATTCTGGCTGCATCGGGGCTGGGTTGAAATTTCGAACGTTGAATGATCAGAAGGCTCAAAACTCCGAAAATATACTACCCCGGAAGATCAAAACTCCGAAAGAATTTTACACGAAGGACCAAAACTCCGAAAATATGAACATCGTTAAAATAATTCGGCTATGGAAGTTTAAAAGTTTCAACATTTTCAATGAATCGACGAATTATTTTTTTTTTTTTATTGAAAAGTGATTTTACGTCAATTTTGAAATTTGTCTCGACAATGTTATACGGTCTGCATCATTTACAGTCAACTGTTTAGACTTTCGCTGGCATGATCTTGACGAAGCTTGTAATTTCGGAACATTAAAATCAGGAATTTTAAACCGTCGTCAAAAATTCTTCAAATTATTCGTCGATTTATTGAAAATTTTGAAACTTTTAAAACTGTCATAGCTGAATTATTTTGACAGTGTTAAGATTTTCGGAGTTTTGGTCTTTCGTGTAAAATTCTTACGGAGTTTTGATCTTTCGGAGTACGATTCTTTCGGAGTTTTAAGCGTTCTAACCATTCGAAGTTCGAAATTTCAACCCGGTCCCGATGCATCGTATGAATACCTATCATATTCACCCCCAAACTCAACAATTTCTTTGTATTTATCGAAAAAAAAATTAAACTCTTTGCTCCAGTTTTTTTGCAGCATGGTTTTAATTTTTTTTCTCTTTCGGGTGCGTACTTTCCGCTTAAAAGATTTTAAACGCATTTGGGAGTCATTTAGACTAGTACCTATAAGCATTTTTGTATCATCTGGACGTTAGTTACTGATCTTCTCAACGGTACTATTTTAACTTTTCATCAAAATCTAAGGCATCTACGTTAGTATCCGGTTGGTCGTTTATTAAGGCGGAAACCTGAATTAGAAGGTCCGAAAAAACGTTTTTTCGGGATCTTTTTTAGAAGGGAAAAAAACAAGCGAGCCCAGTAAACATTGAGGTATCTTTCGATGTATATTTTAAATGTATAAAAAAATGTTTAACTCGAAACAATAAATGACTGCAGATTTATCACCCTATTCCATGTGCGTCTTGCTACTGCAGTCCCCAATTGGCAGGAAAGATAAAACTCGTCACTCTTGACTGAAACAAAAAAAACCCATTAAATTTCCAATTGTCATATATTTTTTGTCTGGGTGAATTAAGAAAAAGGTTAAAAAATCGTGAAATCATAACTTTTCTCAGGTTTGAAAAAAATGTGTTTAAAAAACACTTTAACGTGCTATAAAAATATTTAAAAAGACTTTTTCAACGACTTTTTTAATTCACTTGGAAAAAATGTTCAAACTAAAGAAAATAAACTTTGGTTTGATTCAATAGATCGTTTAGTTTTGTTTTGCTATCACGCCCGCCGATTTCAAAAAATCGTGAAATTGAAAACTGGAGAAAACGCGCTTCAAAGTTTCCAATAGGAGGAAATACCAATATCAAATATCAATCGCTTCTCTGCTTTTGGCCTTGTATCTTCGAAAATATTCACAATTGGCCTCTGTAACTTTGTAAATATATTCTTGGATAGTTTATCTATCGCTTTAAGCAATAATAAAAAATGACTTTTCGGATCTTCTAATTCAGGCTACGACCTTAAGGGAGGACATCACCGTGACGGCCTGAAAAAGGTAGTTTTTTTACAATTTTTCTCATTTACCAGATTATTTATTTGGGATTTCGAGAAATGGTATGTTATTGAGCGTACATTGAACTCATTTACTGTGAATATTTATTCAAAAAATAAAAAATAAACAACATCAGTTTAAAAGGACCTCTGTATACAAAATGTGATCCAACGGACGAATCGATAACTTGACAATAGTTCGTCTCAAAAATAAAAATAGAAGAGTGTTATATTCTATATAAATGTAGTTCTCGTTGAACGTAGTCGTTTCGAAAAAAAAATTACCTAATGGCTGATGTTAAAAGAATTGTAATTATGGCGAAATTTTTACTTATATTCAGGGACTTAAAAAGACTCAATTGAATACTAAAAATACTCAATTTATAAAACGGCCACCTACAACAATGCCTACTACAACTATGGAACCGTTGTTTTTTATAATTAAAAATAGGACAATTATAGCTCAATTATAGAAAATATATATATAATATAAATGTAGTTCCCGTTGTACGTAGCCGTTTTTGCGGGGAGAAAATCACAAAATAACTGGTGTTCAAGAAAAAAGTGTAATTTTGTTAAAATTTTTACTTATATTCGAGGGCTTAAAAAATCCCGAATAAGAAAAAAAAACCGCTACGTACAAGGATAGCTACTGCAATTACGAAAATTAATGTTTTAAAAAATTGAAAATCGGACAATTATAACTAGAGTTATAATTTCGGTCAGGTCGAGAAAAGTCGTTTCAAGAAAAACGCGATTTTAAGTTTTCGTATACGTAAATCGTTGCGCTACCTGTTCTCACTAGATCGTCTGTAACTTGGTCAATTTTCAATATTTTAACTTGATTTTTTTCCCCATATTCTTGACTAATATACTTGGTAAAATTTCAATATTTTCACTTGATTTTTTTTCACATGTTCTGTCACATATTAACATATCTATCCTTTTAGGAAATGCAAAAAAAATCGATTTTTTTCGACCCTCCACAGTGGTGTCCCGCTTCAAATGCTCAACAGTGCACTCCATAAGCATCCGAACATATAAAAACATGATCGCAAAGAAAATAAATACACAAAATAGTAAAAAAAATAGCTTTTTCTCTGTGAAATCAAAGAAAAATCCCAGAACATACATAATTCGGATAAGACACGAAGGATCTAGATTTTCCTTCCGGAGGTCACTTTTCAGGCCACCCTGTATACGTATGCAGCCAACTAATGAAAACGATCATTAGTTCGCGATGCGTCTCTCCGGGCGTCCGGATGAAAGCCCGCTGCCTCTAATTACAAAGCGACGTGGCAGTTCCGCCTTTATGTTAGTCCTACGATTTTTCTCTTTTGTATGTCCGCGTTGATCTCTGCGCGGTTGGAGAAGATCGGCGTACGTATGCCGGACATAATGTCTCTGGCGTGCGCGCGCGCGCGCGAACTTATAGTACTTGGTATAACTGGATTGTAAAACTTGCGCGCTGGTCCACGAGGAATTTTCTCCGCGTCCTCCTGGCCGCTTCTTCTCCTCCTCCTTATTCTGCCTCCATTCGCGCTCGGCATAGCGCATGAAGCAAATACTCGTCGGGTATTACGATCCAGTGGTTAACTATAAAGCTGACTGCTGTTACGAGCGCGCGCGTGCCTCTCGTCGACTCGCTATACCTCGCCGATTCATCTCCCCCTCGGCCATATACGCGAGAGACTAACGAGAATTTTTCACGTTCTGACGAGTATGTACTGTAAAACGGGGCTACTTTGAACAGGTTTTGGAAGTTTTTTGTCGGTAACTTTTTTTTTAATTTCTAGATACCAACTTTTGTTGCTCCAATAGAACAGTGTATCCTTTGACTATCAAATGTATAAGTCAAGCTCCACCACCCCCTCACAATTTGATATATACATTTTTTTAAGTGTCAAAGAGTGTGGGGCTTCTTTGACAGAGCATTGAAAAGCAACTTATGTCAAAGATTAAGGGTCACTATGGAATCATTTTGATAAAAAATGTAATATTTTATGCATTACACATGGAATTAAATGAAAAACAACAATTTTTTATAACCAAATTGTCATCGTTATTAAGGGGAGGGTAGGGGTTTCAGCGTGAAAAAAAACACTTTTTTGCGAATTTTTTTCATCTATATGGATAGAGTAAATTTATTGAAACCTTTTGTACATTGTTAAGTGTCATTTCAAGAACATTCCGTGAAATTTGTACGCGAAAATATCCACAAACAAGCCGGTGACGCGTTTTTCTCGAAACCACTTTTTCAAAGTCCGTGTTCACTGCCATTTGAAAACTACATGACCGATTTATTTCAAACTTGGTACACACTTTCTACATATATAATACCTCCACCCAACGGTTCGTTTGAGATTTTTTTTACATTGAGGGGGTTTTCCACCCCCAAAATGGCGGAATTTTTCGTGAAAAATAGCACTTTTCACTTTACATGATCACCAACAATTTAGAAATGAAAAAAAAAAATTATCAAAGACCGTTGGGGGGAGGATTTGATGATGCTTTGACTAAATTTTAATGGTCCTTGATTTCAGATAATTTCTAGCTGAGATACAGTGAACATCGCAAATCGTGTTTTTCCAAAGGCGTTCTTGGAAAAGCTTTGTCACCAGCTTATTTGTGGATATTTTCGAGTACAAATTTCACGGAATGTTCTTGAAATGACACTTAACAATGTACAAAAGGTTTCAATAAATTTACTCTACCCATATAGATGAAAAAATTCGCAAAAAAGTGTTTTTTTTTTTCACGCTGAAACCCTTTTTTCTGCTGCCTTTAAGGCGCTACCCCCACTTGTAGCGCAAAAAAAGGCCTTTTTCATGAATTTTTTTAAATAAAACTACAACACTTTTTTTAATCGATCAATATACAATCTTAAAGAACACATCTTGAAGAACTTTCAGTAATTTTTTTATTGAAAAATATTACATTGTTTAGTGGCAAATGGCCGTCAATGAAATAATGTTTTTATATACACGGTTTGCGGTGACCAACATTGCGACGAAGTGGATCATCTGAAAAAAAATGCGGATGGATTTAGTCAAATATAAGTATAAAACTAGTCTTTAATCGAAGGATTTTAAAAAATATTCATTTTTCACAAAATGGCGGACAGTCAAAGTTAATGGTTCGATTTTAACGAAAAAAATCGAACGATTAAAGACGACATTTTTATGTATTAAATAAGCCTGCAAAATTTCAAGAAGATCGGTTCATTAGTGTTCGAGTAATCTTGGTCACCGACTTCAGAAATGCCATTTTGAGAAAAACGCGTTTAAAGTTTCAATTTCAGTTTACACGAAGAAAATATTTTTTTTGTAAACTTACATAGAGTCATCTATTCCGGGCATAAAAAAAACTGCACTTCAAATTGCACTTCAAAAAATGCCATAAAAACAATCGATTTTTTCAAAATCGCAAGTGGGGGTAACCCCTTAAAAAATTCTCAAACGATGTCAATCGAAAAATGGCACAGAATCCACTTGGTCTCCAGTGTGGCTTCCCTACTCTCGGCGTCGCTATCAAATCCCTATAGGGATGCGGTAGGATCCGAGGACTCCCCAACGAATCTCTGACCAGAAATTTGGCCTCTACATTGTCCCAACGGCGTATTGCTTCACGAGAAAACAAAACGTCTTATCCTTCAGTTCCTGGCGATGTCGGGAGAAAAATCATGCGCGTATGAGGAATAGCCCCCTCATGAATCTTGCCATTGTGGATGTAATCGCTTATACAGTATCACCCCAGGCGGCGATATGACGCGAGTAATTGCGATTAGATTTATCGTGCTGCATTCACGCAATTCTCTCTTTACGTGGTTACCTTAGATACATGCATACACACACACACACAAGCACACACGTACACGTGGGTATATATATACCGGTGCTAAGAATCATTTCGATCTGGTCCAATTTCAGCGATAATTTATTTGCTCGCGATTCCCGCAGCGTACACGAGCCGCGCAGTCCCGCTGCGCTCTTAATTGAAAAATTAATCTCCCCGTTGAAACCCCGTTCGCACCGAGAAATCCTAATGTTGCTCGCGTGCACGCGCGCAATTCTCGCGGCGCACGTCCGAGACTCCTAGAAGGCGTATATACTTGAGGCATACGCGGGACACGAGAGGTGGGCCAAATATCCCGACGAAATTAACTTGTCGCGTGTGAACGTTCCTTTTCATCTTTTCATATATGTATATATATATATATATATATATATATATATATATATATATATATATATATATATACACACGCATTTGTATGTATAATTTTTTTTTGCTTTATTTCTTTTCTCGAAGAAGAGTTTTACAAGTATCGCGGTAGACGCTCGGTTACCACGTGTCGTCGCCTTGCTCACTATCAATCCTTGGCCGACTCTCGTGTCTGTCCGCAAAGAGCGCGGTGAGAACGCACGAGCGCGTGCGACCACCCGAGAGAAATAAAATTGAAAAGGATGCGAGAGAAGCTCACGCTCGCTGCTCTCCGACCGATGAAAAACGAATGTAGAATACGTATAAGCACATACAGGGTGTCCCTCTTATCTCTGCCACCCGAAATAACCCGGTAATTATCGACGTCACAAAAAATGTTCCAGACAAAAGTTGCACGGTGTGAAAGCATCAAATGCGACCAATTTTTTTTTTCGGTGGACGCGCTGACGAACAGTGAAGATCACCACGTTTTTAAATGGTATGGTACGTTTTTTTTTCAACCATCTTGTGGAGCACCTCAAGTCGCATAAATAACATTAGGGGGTCAAAGTTGTTCAAGGTCATTGAAGGTCAGTATCGATGATACAAATCTAAATATCTCGGATCACCACCGAATATTTGGTAGTGATAAGAGATATCTAGATTTGTATTTCATTTTAATGGGTGACCTTGAATGACCGGGGACGGCTTTGACCCCCTAATGTTTTTATGCGGGTTGAGGTGCTCCACAAGATGGTTGAAAAAAAGTACCATTCCATGTAAGGGGCTATACCAGTGTGAACGCTGAAAATTTTGGTGATTTTCGGGAATTTTTTTGGAAGAAAAGTACTCAATTAAATGTTTCGGAAAATTAAGAATATATTTGACCTATATTGCATAATTTCTTCATAGAAAAATATTGAGATCCAAGCGACTTATGCGCTGCCTTCGGAGGCGCCAAAAAAAAGTTCATCCACTGCCGACATGATTCCGGTCGATTGAGTAGCTGAAACCGAAAAAGGAAAAAATGTCGTTAAACTGGAAGGTATTTCCTGTACACTGACGTAGAATTTTCGAAAAATATCAAAATCTAACAAAATGACGAAGTTATGAAAAAAGTTTTTTTCAATGCCAAATCGTCAATTTTCATTTCAATCAAAAATGTCCTACGTCATTGTAGAGTAAATATATTCAAGAGTACTCAGTTCAAATTTCAAGTCAATCGGATAATTGCTCTTTGAGTTATAATGTCAGCAAAATTGAAAAATCTCATTTCACATTCTTGAAAGTACAAAAATCTTGAAAGTATAAAAATCTCATCTCATATTTTTGACAGTATAAACTGCCGGAAAAGGCAAAAAAATCGTTTTTTTGTAAGTGTCACACTGGTAGAGCCCCTTAAAAAAGTGGAGGTGACCTTTTCTGTGCGTCAGCACCTCCACCGTAAAAAAAAATGGTCGCATTTGATGGGCCCCTTCACACCGTACAACTTTTGTCTGGAAATTTTTTTTGTGACGTCGATAATCAACGAGTTATTTCGGGTGGCAGAGATAAGAAGGACACCCTGTATATATATATCTGAAGGAAGTGAAATTCGTGGTTCTCGTCCCGTCTCGATGAGATTGCCAAGCACGAAGTTCCAAACCTGAATTTCTTTCTTCCCTATTAATCATACGTTCTCTCCCATTAATCTCCCATCCTCGCGGATCCGAAGAATCTCTATATTTGCATTTGCGAATTCCCATATGTGCCCCCCCCCCCCCCTCCGCCTGTATCTTTCACGCACGCTCTTTCTCTTATCCTGCATCGTTGCTTGTATACGCGTCACACAAGCACGTCAATTTTTTTTTTCATCGCATGGTATATTTATTCGGCGAAGTAAGATTGTATTTGTAGGAGAAAAGATTGAAGTGAAATGTTTTCGAACGCGACATTTATAAAGTGTAGTTGCTCAGGTAAGCTGCGGCGCTGCAGAAAAAGTCTTTACGTGTGGAAGAAGAATCGCATAAATTTTTCTCTTACGTGCACTTTGGTATTATTTCCAGCGAGTCTGACTTCCGGATGTGAATGTATAAGGGATATATATCCTGGGAGCCTTGCCACGGAGGATTGTGAGAGTGTAGGTGTCAACCATTGACATGGCTAGGGGGGGATAGTCCCCGGAAAAAATCGATCCAAAATAATTCAATTCAAATAATCCATTAATTTTATTTGGCTCACCCAAGGAGGGACGAAGGCAATTTTTTCAAACACTCGAATTATTTTCTTCGTCGTAATTTCGAAACTTGTATAAAAAGTAGCTATTTCATTACGTGAATTGATCATTTGTTGACAAACTTATATTTGGCTACGATTTTGACAAACTGAGTCAATTTGACCCGGATAGTAATTCATTCACCTGCCATTGACTTCGGTCGGTTATTGTTTAAAAAATCAGGGATAAACTTTTGATTAAAATTCCGAAAATATGAAACGAAATTGCTGGAAAAAGTTGTGAAAAACTTGAGTTTTGAAAAAATGAGCATTTCATTTACAATTTTGCCGGGTCAAAATGACCCAGTGGGTCAACGTAGGGTTAAGGCACCACACCACGGTTCGTGCGCGGTACGAGGGTGTATTTTTCGTAATTATTTTCGAGCAAACGATGAATGGATTTTTTTTTATTAATACTCATAGTCAATATATACATATAGAAGACTATATACAAATTTTTGTACTCGAATCTACAGTATAGTTCGAGGTGTACGCCGCTTCCAAGGGGACATTCCGACGAAATTGCTGCTCGGCGGTTGACAGCGATTAAGCTATACGGTTCATCTGAAAAATAAAATAAAAATATATTCAGAAACTAGACATATAGGTTTACAGCATCACGTAGGGGAATTTCGATATCTAAAAAAAATGGCGGACCAGCGCATTTTATTTCCGATTTTCATGGAAAATTTGCATCGTTCATAAAAAAAAAATAGAAGGGGGCCCTTTATAAAAAAATCCCTACGTGGTGCCATAGAGACTGGATTTTCGAACAGTTTAAGTCTTGGCGCATGCAAATCGGATAAATAGTTTTTTTAATATGTTATCAACCAGGTTAAAAAACGTAGTTTCGAGAAAAACACGTTCAAAGCCGCACAAAATGCTGTATCTCCGCCAGTTTTACAAATTTCTTTCAAAAAATTGGTGAGACCATTCTTAACAAATGTGTCTTTCAGAGAATGAAAAGAAAAAAAATTACAAATTTTTTTTTACCGTGGTGTGATGCCTCAAATTCATATTCAAATTTCCCAATGAAGTTGACTGTGGGCGAAGGAAATACATTTGTTTTGCCAGCCGATACATAACCAGAAGAATCCTGAAAGATTAACATTTACTACCAAACAATAGATAACTCCATTGTAAATATAAAACCCCGATTTTTTGGTAACCACCATAAAAAAGTGTTGGGCCGATTTGCAGAGAAAAAAAATGAAAGCCAAGACTTGTTTAATTGCGTACCTACTGTAAGCAAAGTTTTGAGACTGGTAACTCGATTAAGGGGGAAGATAGATACCTTAAGGGTAGGAAAAAGTTTGCTCATTTTCATGATTTTTTTCAAAAGGAAATATTTCTTTACCACTTTTGAGACTTAGCCTATGTTTCGCCACTACTTTTGGCTGTGACATGGTTTATTAATCTTTAAAAATGGCTGAGGTATGGCACGGTCTTCTAAACTGTATTATCAAAACTGGCGTGACTTATAGCTAAAAAACTAATCGACCGATTCTGATGAAATTTGGTATGAAACTTTCTAGCCTTGTTGTCTAAAATATGGCCCTAAATGCTTTTCAAAATTAAAGAAAAAAAAAAGTATTTTTTTACTGCATAATGTAGCAATTTTTTTCGGAAAATTCAATCTCTTCGTTTCAAAGCGTGCCATTTCATCGATTTTCAATATTTCTCACTTTTTCTTGGTTCACATTCTGCATTTGAGTGTTAATGAAAGAAAAATCTTCGTTGGTTTATTGCCAGATTAATCGTGTCGACGCTACGTGCCACGCCATCTGACAACATCCGCCGTAACCCGTTTAGAAGACCGTGCCACACTCCCGACAATTTTGAAGATCAATAAAAAAAAATACTACGTAACAGCCAAAAGTAGTAATAAAACATACCCTGAGTCTCAAAAATGGTACAGAAATCGTCCCTTTAAAAAAATATCATGAAAATCAGCCATTTTTCCTCGCCTAACGGTATCTTCCCCCTTAAAGAATGTTTAAAACCTAATTGATTATTTTTTTAAGGTATTGCAAGAGTTCGACCCTAATGTTAACATGAACATTTATATTTCACGTCTGTTACGTGATTATCGACCATTATTTACATTTTATTAAAAAAAACGTTTATTGTGAACGAAACCACTTTTTCGTCACCCCCCCCCCCCCAGATCAAAATGCTGGCTACGCCAATGGTGTTACGGCACATGTACACCACATATCAACTGGCCGCAATTGCATTCGTTGCGCTTCGTCGAAGATGAATCGTTACCCCGGTGTGAACTCGTCATACACAGCGAAGGATAGCACAGCCGGGCAAGTTTCTTCGTTGCTTTTTCTTTCTTGCTCATTTGCTCTCATTCATGATTCGCGTCCTGAAGAAAGTCGCGGCACGGCGTGTCGCAGACCGCGAGAGTAAGAGACTCCTCGTATAGCAAGGAATTCCCTAGCGATGACCCCCGTTGCGAGGACAACTCGTAACGAGTGGATTTATACGTTTTTTTCACTGGTACACATATACCACACGGGGTGCACGACACGTCGATACGTTTCATGTTCACCGGTCATTAAAATGACACGAGTCTCGATTTACGCGTGCACCTCACTGGAAGTGGCAATTTATATGTGTGTGTGTGTGTGTGTACATAGCAGGTGTATGTACGACGAAGTACCAGTCCAGCAAATTACGTTATTACCATTTATTAATTAACCATTAACTCAACGATCAATTTCTCAAATTGTTAAATCGGTAAGCGTGCGAGTGCGGTAGCGAAAAGATTACAATAATCGATGAAGATCAAAGTCGCTGCGTGCGAGCGATGAACTGGTACACAGCGCGGCTGCGGCGCCTACCTTCCTCTCGTTAGATCGAATAAATGGGCCCTATCGTAAACACACGTATATTCGACGTCTATGATGTTTTTTCGTGTTTATTATTATATGTAGTCGAAATAGACGAGGCCTCCAACGAAAATAATCGTGAACGACGAATCCCACGTGGTGATTAGAGCGGTTCGATTCTTTGGAGTATATGTCTATTATATATACATATATGTGTGTATATATATATATATATATATATATATATATATATATATATGGGTGTATCTTAACTACTAGTTTTCCGTTCTTGAGCACATAGGTTGTCTCTTTCTCAGACTAAAGGCTGATGCTGGCCATAAGTAAGCAATGGCACCGTAGCTTCGGCGTCTAAGTAAGAGCGGGCGTGGGTTCGAATCCATGTTCGGGCGAGTGAATTTTTCATCTCTTTTTTTTCGCCGTATAATGAACCCAAATAATTATTTACAAACGGATTATAGTGTTCAATAATTTTTATTCATTAAAGGAAAAGATCTGTTTTATTTTCTTTAAATTCATTCTGGGGGTTGGTTTTTTCCCATTCTCGTTTGCCATTTTTACACTCACTAGATGTTAATTATTGAAAAATTAGATTAAAGAATAAAAAACATTTCGGTGGTTGTTCCGAAACCACTGGGCCATTATTTACTCAGCGTCAAACTTTACTCGTGAACATCGCGGCCAATTTTTGTGGCCAGACATTAAAAAAAAAGCGTTTTGCTCGGGTAGAGACACCCTATATGCTCACGAATGGAAAACTAGTAGTTAGATACACCATATGTATATACATATAAATACATATTTATGTATAAAAATGTGTGTGTGTGTGTGTGTGTGTGTGTGTGTGTGTGTGTGTGTGTGTGTGTGTGTGTGCCTATATATATATATATATATATATATATATATATATATATATATATATATATATACATATACATACAAACATATATCAATATATATACATAAACACACACATATTTATATATATAAATATATATTTTTATGTATGCTTAATATACGGGACTCTTCGAACAACTCTGAGCGATTCGGGATAACGACAACGACGACATCCGAGTCGATTCGTGCCCTCGCTACAATAAAATATAGCCGCCTCGAGTGACACGAACCGCGAAGGCTATCATTTATGAAAATAATAAAAAGGTAATATATACGCTTCCGCAGGTGACCCAACCTCGATAATATTAATGGATACCCTCTCGCGAGCTGACCACACGAGCCAAGATTAATAGATCTCTCGAATTCACGTTACAATCAACATCTCGAAAACACTCGCGCGCGCCCGCAGTGCTTACAATTTACAAAAATGTTTTATCATCCCGTTGACGTAGGTGAGGGACGCGCGTAAAAAAAATCAACCCGAAACGCGACACATGACGAGACCCAGTCGTGAAATTGCTATTTCGAGACGGGGCATCGATGAGACGCAGGATTTATCGCCGTTTCGACGTAGCGATGGGTAACGTAAACGACTCGGCTGGGAACGACTTTTGTTCTTTTTTAAAATAATTTTTTCATAGTTGTATCGTTATTTTTATCTTGTGGCTTCTGCGTGATGTGATTTTCGTTTCGAAGAAAAAATGGAGTTAATAAACCGACAGTGATGGTTGTAACGTAACGGATGTGGGTCACTACTTGGATGGGTGCCCGCTTGGCCGCGTACTCACTTGCGCGTCAGCCACTGAGCGGAATGCAGTTTCACGGAGCTTCCGATAGAGACGTAATTGAATCGCAGCGAAGTATAGTCGTCCGTATCGGCTCGGGTTTTTCAGTTTCGCCGTGCCCTCGTGGAAGTACCGTAGAGTAGTGCTTTGTAAAAGAGAATCTGTGAAAGAAATTCTGGGAGGTCCCTCAGGAAGTGGAAATAGAGCAGCGACAAGTGTGCTTTAAAATTAAAAGAGATGCGACGACGTAGGCTCGCAAGACCTTAAGGGGTTACCCCCACTTGCGATTTTGAAAAAATCGATTTTTTTTATCGCATTTTTTTGAAGTGCAATTTGAAGTGCAGTTTTTTTTGATGCCCGGAATAGATGACTCTATGTAAGTTTACAAAAAAAATATTTTCTTCGTGTAAACTGAAATTGAAACTTTAAACGCGTTTTTCTCAAAATGGCATTTCTGAAGTCGGTGACCAAGATTACTCGAACACTAATGAACCGATCTTCTTGAAATTTTGCAGGCTTATTTAATACATAAAAATGTAGTCTTTAATCGTTCGATTTCTTTTTTTCGAAAAAAATGGCCGTTTTATAGCCAAAAAACGGCCATTTTTTTTCGTTAAAATCGAACCATGAACTTTGACTGTCCGCCATTTTATACTAGTTTATACTACAAAGACTAGTTTATACTTATATTTGACTAAATCCGTCCGCATTTTTTTTTCAGATGAACCACTTCGCCTCAATGTTGGTCACCGCAAACCGTGTATATAAAAACATTATTTCATTGACGGCCATTTGCCACTAAACAATGTAATATTTTTCAATAAAAAAATTACTGAAAGTTCTTCAAGATGTGTTCTTTAAGATGGTATATTGATCGATTAAAAAAGTTTTGTAGTTTTCTTTAAAAAAATGCCTGAAAAAGGCCTTTTTTGCGCTACAAGTGGGGGTAACGCCTTAAAATAATTAAATGAAAATAATTAATAATACATTTAAAAAAATCAGATTTAAACTTGAGAGATTCCGAATGGAGTTTGAATCCTCATTTTTTAAAATTATTATTGGTTTTCTTTTGATTATTAGTAAGCAAAAATTATGTTTCAATAAAGTAACTGCAGATCATTTTTATAATCAAAGTATAAATATACAGGGTGTCCGAGAACTGAATGCGTTCCCTAAAGTGGAGGGTTGGGGGTGAAAATCTGAGTCGATTGATATAAGCATGTATGGGTCTCAGATCAACCTCTGAATTATTATGAATTTTTAAAGTCAGGCACACCTGATTGGCCCGCGTTTAAAAATTCATAACAATTCAGAGGCCGATCTGAGAGCCACACATGCTTATATCAATCGACTCAGAATTTCCCCCCCAATTGCCTATTTCAGGGAACGCATTGAGTTCTGGGACACCCTGTATAGAAGCTAGCCTACGCCCGCGTCGATACACGCAAGGAATGTAATTTTTCATGCAAACTTTTACGCCCCATTTCACCCCCTTAAAAGTTGATTTTTCGAAAAATCCTTCCTCAGTGCACCTCTACACCTTCTGAGGATTATATCACCCAAATTTCATGTTTCCATATTCAGCTCTTTAGGCTGTGCGTTGTCTATGTGTCAGTCAGTCAGTCAGTCACTCGCGAAGCTGTTTTATATTTATAGAAATGATCAAAGTATCATCAAAATATTCTTCAGAAATGTTATCCTCGATTTCAACCTAATTACGTATTCTCTCTGAAAATATACGTCATATACTCCGAAAAATCAGGGAATAATGGAACAGGAAATGGCTAGTCCTTCACCACGTGGTCCGCCAAAGCTTACGAGAGTCCGAAGTCACTTTGGCTTGCCGGGCAGTAATGCGCAATCGACGAAAATGCGAGAAGAAAAATGAGATCCGGAGAGAAGAAAAGCCAAGATCGTCTTGGGTTGCCTTGGACGCTGGGTTGCGACCAGAAACTCGGCACGTGAACCTGAAAAAAGGCACAGAGAGAGAGGAAGAGTGAGAAGGGTGGGAGAGACCAAGAGGGTGCTTCGGCACGTGCCAAGTATTCCTCTCTCTCTCTTGTGGTGTCGGTTTTCCAGCTCTTGAGTTCCCCAAGAAGAAGACGAGAAAAGAAGGGAGAAAAAAGAGATCGAGAGGCAGAGAAAGTCTCCCCCGGTGAGTGCGGGTATGGGGTCGTAGAAAACTATTTCCGCGTGACGCCCCCTTCCGACGAGAATGAGAAGAAACCCGCTCGAGGGAAATTGTTTCTGCTGATGTATATAGTAATGAGAGCATGTGGTGACGCAGTTTGCACCGCGGGAGACGCGACTTCGTCGTCATTGTCGTCGTCTCACAGCGGGAGCACGCTTCTGGTGATCTTTGCTCTCGATATATATAATATACATACTCATTACTCACCCACACACGCGCATATATATATCACACCGCATTTGTCTCAAGTTGCATATTCCGTGTTTGCATCGATGCTATAAGAAAAACTACTCGAATTTCACTTCTGAAATTCTACGCCTAAATGACCAATCTTTGATCACACATAGTGTAGGTTCAAAAATGATACACCTGTAAAAAAGGTATTTCTATCGAACGTCATTCAGTATGAGGGAGGGACGAACGTTGTGGCGCATGACTCCGCAAACTCGAACGAATCATTCCGAAGATTCTCGGACGTCGTGAAGAAACGTTGTACACGTCGAGTTCGTGGATTGTAGTCTAGTAGAAGAGACGAAAAACCCAGCACTTTTTAGCGTCCCGAAGTAACCCAAATAAAATGTTGCTCCTCAACTCGCCCCAACCCTAAGAAATAGGGGTCGAAAACTTTAAAATCGCCGTATCTCGATAATTAAAGGCCCGATCAAAAAAGGTTTCAAACAAAAGTTGTTTAGACTAATACAATTCGTATAAACTTATCTAACGTCCAACCTCCTATCTTTGAAAATGGCGGCGCAAAAACGATTCGAAAATTCGGGGTCAAAAACTTAAAAATCGCCGTATCTCGATAATTAATGCTTCGATCGAGTAAAGTGTCAAACAAAAATTGTTTGGAATAAGAAATTTCGTATAAAGTTATCCGACGTCCTACCTCCTATCTTTGAAAATAGCGGCGCAAAAACGATTAGAAAATTCGGGGTTAAAAACTTAAAAATCGCCGTATGTCGATAATTAATGGTCCGATCGAAAAAAGAGTCAAACCAAAATTGTTTGGAATAATTAAATTCGTATAAAGTCATCCGACGTCCAACCTCCTATCTTTGAAAATAGCGGAGATACGGCGACTTTCAAGTTTTCAACCCCTACTTCTTAGGGTTAGGGCGAATTGAGGGGCAACCTTTAATTGGGGTTACTTTCAGTATGCAACCATCTACTTTCAATCAAAAATTCATATTCTACGCTAAAAAGTGCTGGGTTTTCGTCTCTTTTACTGGACTATTGAATTAATTATTGATGATCGACGCAGGATCCGCCGAGGGAATGAAAAACAAACAAAGCGAGGTGTGCGCCAGGCACACAAACATGACACACACACGTTTGGGGAAAGAATACCTCAATCACGATATATCTATGTAACGTTTGCTATCAGCACATCGCCGTGCAGAATTTTTTTGTGGAGTTTCCGGGTACTACAGCCCTACATGGATTTGGTAGGGATGCTGAACGTAGGGAGTCCACATTGGAATTGTAAGAGTACGATTATAATGAAGGCATTATGTATGTGTATGTGGAAAGTTCTGCGAGGAGTGGAGAAGAAGAGATTGATTGATTGATTGATTGATTGATGGTTTATTATATGCCTCGGTATAACCTTTAGGCAACAAGGTACATTTAAGCAAAAATAAATGGATAAAGTATAAAAACGATTTAAAACCCGTTTGAAGCAATAAAAATAACAAAAAATGACGAATAAAGTGTAGAAAGATGACAAGCATCCAGAAAGAAAAAAATACAATAAAAATTATAAATGGCATAGCATACCATTTGCATAGTAATATAATAAAAATATATAACAAAAATGTAAAAGCAGAGAAGCGATATAATTCAAATAAAAATAAATGTAAAAATAACATAACAAGAAATAACGCAGTGTGAAAACACACCTACCCAGGTATATGTAAACCACCCGCAGACTTGCAAAGAGAGAGAGAGAGAGAGAGAGAGAGAGAGAGAGAGAGAGAAGGATTACGATTGAAAATCATTGAGCACTTCTCACCAGAACGGCGAACAAGTGGACCGATCAGAACACCCGTGTACCTTAGCATATATTACACTCCGTACGAGGAGGTCCTCACAATTACCATAATCATTCATAAAACGTACGGAAATCGGGTATTTGTAACAATTGCTCCAACTGGACACATTTTGTATGGACAAATTTTGGGACGAGTTTGATTGACTATATTTAGCTGTCTCGGTATACTACTCTCTACCGAGCCACCCTATATGGAACTCTAAGTTGTACCCGCTTTCTTAAATATTTTCGCCGATGTTATGTAAACACGACAATATAAATGTAAAACATATTGGAAGTTAAAGAATCATTGCAAAATCCAAGTGGATTCCGCCCTATTTTCCGTTTTACGTCATATGAGACATTTTTATTCGAAATCCTCAAACGGAATTTTTTGAATCGGCTAAAAAAATATCTTTTTGTAATCAAGTACACAAACTTGTTGAGTACCAAGATGCGCCCGCATGTTTATGGGGACTTGTTTGGGACATCGCGTATCGGGAGCCCGCATTGGGATCCAATTGAATTCTGCACTGTTTTGAGCGATTGATACTTTTTAAGATGAGATTGCTGTTTTTTTAAGATCCACTCTTTTTGTATATCTATATATTTTGTTTGGCAAATTAAACATGCCAAATGCGATGGGATCCATCAAGAATCGTATAGAATTCCGTTCGATAATGTGAACACATTCGGATGCAAATTGGATTCCAATGGATTCCAAAGTGGATTCCACTGAATTTCAATGGATTCCAAATTAGATTCCACTGGATTCCAAATTGAATTCCACTGGATTCCAAATTGGATTCCAATGGATTCCAAATTGGATTCCAAATTGGATTTCAAATTGGATTCCAATGGATTCCAATGGACTCCAATGGGTTCCAATGGAATCCAAATTGGATTCCAAATTTGATTCTAATGGATTGCAAATTGGTTTCCAATGGATTCCAAATTGGATTCCAATGGATTCTAAACTGGATTCCTGATTAGAATCCAATGTACGAGAGTGACTTTTCGTCATAGGTAAAAATGTAGAAAAGTATGGTAATCCAGTTGGATACCTACGAGAATATCTGCACGGGTCTGAGTGTTTTCAGGGCGGATCTTTTATTTTTCTTAAAAGTAATCGTTAATTTTGGAAACAGGACCGTTCTTGAAACTACTGTTATTGGGGTTACATAAATTCATCATAATTAATTTAAAGGTGATTTTGAAGGCATTGGGCTTTACATAATGTTGAATAGGGGGACAATCTGCTACTATGGGGACAGCTGTCAGTCGACGGTCTGCAAAGTCACCATTCCGCGCATACATATATGTATATACTAAAAATACGCTGAAATGCTACTGGACGGACAATGTCACGAGAGGCTTCAATCCGGATAAAAAGTGGTATTCGTCGAAGACACGATCGGCACTCTGTCGCCGCAACATCCTCTCCACGATTCTTCGATTCTCTTGTGATTCTCGATTACTCTTCACTACCTCGCGAAGCATATGTCAGGCCTAACATACAGCACACACATGTATACCTATGTATGTGGGTATATATATATATATATATATATGAGATAAGAATCAGCGAATGTTGTCAAACCGCAGCAGGTGACGCGGAGAGATATTTTTCGAGAGACCCGCGAAACGAATTAGTCGCGTAGCCTCGGATCGTGGTGAAAATAACATTAAAAAACTAAACACGACACGTCGTTCTCTCGTCGCATCCGTGCGCGCGCCTATTTCTAGTTCTCGTCGAGACTCTTCCCCCCTAAAGCTTCGCTCTTTTCTCTCTCGTCTCGTAAATTCGCGCAGCTCGCTGTGTGCATTTCTTCTCGATCGTGAATAGTCGTGCCAACTCGTTTTTTCGGCGGGTAGCAGGTGCTAGCCGAAAGTCGAAAAACGTTTTAGCTATCGCAAAAATATTTAACGAAAGAGCCAATAATGTACGCGAACAGGCTCCTTACGGGATATTGGTGTAAGAGAAATTTGGCGATGCCAACAGCCCTGCGGGGAACTCTCAATGTGGCACACATCTTTAGCAGGGGGGGGGGAGAGGGAGAGAGAGAGAGAGAGAGAGAGAGAGAGAGAGAGAGAGAGAGAGAGAGAGAGAGAGAGAGAGAGAGAGAGAGAGAGAGAGAGAGAGAGAGAGAGAGAATAAACTGGGAGAATATGTGGCAAGATGATTTTTTAGACACTCGACATCGAGGATCTTCCTTATAGTCCTCATAGGCTGTTATCCTCTTAATCAATTTTATGTAATCGTCGATTCCGACAAAAATCACCCTTTAATATATCTAAGCGTATTTAAATTAAAGGATTTCAACGGTCGGACTGTCCTAAAATGAACGTCTCGGTTAAAAAAAAATAGTGGTTATTTGCGAAATAATCAGATGTGCTAATAGCCGATATTACATTTATATATTACAGGTTAAAAATGTCCTCTCTCCCTATGAGACGCACACATGAACAACTGCCATTTGACCTTTTTCTGATTGATGTGGTCCTAGATTTATTAAAGGGTTATGCCTAGTTGTAAAAGTCGAAAAATTATATTTTTTAAAATCAATATATTTTGACAGCATATCACTCTATGAATGTTCTCGGAATATTTCAAGTCGGTCGGATTAAAATTGACAGATTTTTAGGCTGTTATATTGACGCCGTTCGAAACTTTAAACGCTTTTTTCTCGAAAGTACGTTTTCAATGTCGGTGAGCAAAATATCTCAAAAGCTACTGCATTGATTTTGATAAAATGTGTAGCTCTTTTTCTAGATGTAACAATATAGTACCTGATCGAAGGATTTTCTTCCATTTATACTTTCGATTTGATAAACGAATAATGCCAATTTTTTTCGCAAAAATAAAGACTTTTTTTTAAATTTGATATTTCGGAAATTCGTTCGATTAATGATAGGATAAACTAATAGACTAACGAAATCGGTTTGATTTTTTTATGTTAGGCTGATTCAGAAGGGCATTGCTCACCGAAAAAGGCGTTTTTGAGAGGTTCCCGGACATCGGCTGTAAATCAATCATAATTAAATATTTTACACAAAAAAATTACAGAGTGTTTTTTAAATGATACTTTTTCAAATACCTAATTTTTGTCAAAATTTATTATCACGATTTTCTAGAAAAAGATCCCAAAAATGTGCTATTTTCGACTTACAACTAGGCACAACCCGTTAAGTTCTTTTTTTATATGGGTATCCGGAAAAGGGAGTACGTGCAAAGACCCTTTCGGAGCGATCTCTTATCACAATCAATCTCCGTACGTCCTCTTGGACCTTGGAACTTTCTGGAAAAAGGTAAACGTCCTGATTGCCGGTTTTTCTGAGCGAATTCATTCAACCAGTCATTGAATAAGTGTCTATGATACATAATCCATCAATATGAAATTGCTTAAGGTGATGTAACATCGTTGAGTTACGTTAATTCTTGAAGGATCAAGAAACCACACAACACTCACGCTAGTCAAACGTATATGCTGCTAAAGAAACTAAGAAATCATAAAGTATTATTACGGCTATATCGATTCTCATCATTTTCGACGTGAGCGATAGCTATTTCCGCTTGGAAAAGTGCAGAGAATCTCAACGCGATGTCTAAGCTGTCGGGATACTGGCACGTGATCGTGATTCCAGGTAGGCCTAGTAACCGGATGATAGAAATCGTTCTTCACGAACTGACGCGTTTCTTACGCTTATTATGTTCATGATCAATGATTGTCAGTGCGTGGCTTGGTGGAAGACAATTTCCCGGCATCCAATACAAGGGAAAAAAAACAAAAAATGTTCGTAGTATGATATATATTATTATAAAGATTTACAACTTTTGCATAATGAATTTAATAAATAATAAGTGATAAGTGTTTTTCGCAATAAATTTAATAAATAATATATAATAAGTGGTTTGACAGCGATAATTTTGTAAATTGATCTCAATTATCAATGAGGCTATTTTTTCACCATGACCATTCACTTTCGTCATAATTATTAATTGATAGGGACATGTGATGTTCCACCATTCGGTCATATCGCGATTTCGATGTCGGACTATTGGTACAATATCACATTTCTTGATATTTTGGATTGACATGAAACATCTGTGGATCATAGAAACAATCATGGTTTTTGAGAGGGTTTCGAGCCCTAGGAAGGGTTCTCTAGAAACTAGTTTTAACTAGAAACTTTTTAAAATTAGAAACTAGTTTTTACTAGAAAATTAAAACTATAAACTAGTTTCAACTGAAAAGTCCTAACAAGAAACTAGTATTTACGATAAAGTTTTAACTAGAAACTATATTTAACTAGAAACTTATTTTAACTAAAAACTGGTTTTAAGTAGAAACTAATTTTAACTAAAGTTGGTTTCAACTAGAAACTAGTTTTAACTAGAAACTAATTTTAACTGAAACCTATTGTAGTTTTAACTAGGAAGTTTCAACTAGAAACTAGTAGTAGGTAGAAATTTTAACTAGAAATTAACTGTAACTAGAAACGAATTTTAACTGGAAACTTATTTCAACTAGCAACTAGTTTGAACTAGAAACTAATTTCAACTAAAAACTAGGTTTACTAGAAAGTTTTAACCATAAAATAGTTTGAACTAGAAACTAATGTTAACTAGAACCTATTTTTAACTCGAAAGTTTTAACTATTCTAAAAACGGGTTTTAACTAGAAATATTTACCTAAAAACTAGTTTTAAGGGGTTACCCCCACTTGCAATTTTGAAGAAATCAATTTTTTTTATTGCATTTTTTTGAAGTGCAATTTGAAGTGCAGTTTTTTTGATGCCCGGAATAGATGACTCTATGTAAGTTTACAAAAAAAAATATTTTCTTCGTGTAAACTGAAATTGAAACTTTAAACGCGTTTTTCTCAAAATGGCATTTCTGAAGTCGGTGACCAAGATTACTCGAACACTAATGAACCGATCTTCTTGAAATTTTGCAGGCTTATTTAATACATAAAAATGTAGTCTTTAATCGTTCGATTTTTTTTTCGTTAAAATCGAACCATTAACTTTGACTGTCCGCCATTTTGTGGAAAATGAATATTTTTTAAAATCCTTCTATTAAAGACTAGTTTATACTTATATATGACTAAATCCATCCGCATTTTTTTTTTTCAGATGATCCACTTCGCCGCAATGTTGGTCACCGCAAACCGTGTATATAAAAACATTATTTCATTGACGGCCATTTGCCACTAAACAATGTAATATTTTTCAATAAAAAAATTACTGAAAGTTCTTCAAGATGTGTTCTTTAAGATGGTATATTGATCGATTTAAAAAGTTTTGTAGTTTTCTTTAAAAAAATTCATGAAAAAAGCCTTTTTTGCGCTACAAGTGGGGGTGACGCCTTAAAAGTAGGATATACTTTTTAAGGGCTCAAAGAACTAGAAACTTCCAGATATGCATTAGCAGATTATATACTAGATTATAGTCCAAATATGCATTAGTAGATTATACACTAGATTATACGAGATTAATGCATTACAACTTTTATTGTATATCTTAACGACTCAGATATTGGGACATTTTCTCTTCTACTAACCCTACTTCTCTTAACTCTACTTCCACCTTCTACTAACCAACTAAAATATTTTTGACAACACACACTATTCCTAGTTTTCTTTGAGAACAAAGCCGCACAAGAGCTCACTTACCAAATAGAATGGGTTTTAATCCACCTGGAATATCATTTCGGTACGTTCAGGGGTTTCGAGAAGCCACAAGGCAAGAGAACGCTGGGAAGGTGTATACCTGGAATATTCCAGGTCAAAAATGGCACGCACGCAACACCGCGAAATGCCAGCTAGTTTCGTGAATATATGCCCAACGTTTCACAAAAGCCGGACGATATACGATCGCGTTGGCACACACCTGCTGACGGAGCCGTCTCTCGTAAAAGGGACTCCCGATGCGCGAAAACTGCATCCTCGCGACTAGACGCGCGAAGGAGTGTCTTTCGGTCTCGCGCTACTCCGCGGGATCCGATCGTTCCTGTGTCTCTCGATTGCCGGTTTCGCGCGCTCGCACGAACTTTTCGAGACTTTGTTCTTGGCATTTTATTGCTCGTTGTCTCGCGAGCTGAATTCTCGATGCAAAATTCACGACTCGAATGGGCCATTATATACCCGAAGAATTATATCCTCGCATAATAATTTTCGTCGGCTCGCACAAAAACGAAAAATAAAAAGAAACGATTCGCCGTCCACCAATTTTTGTATTATGGCTAATACGCGTCTGGAATGACATTAAAATATTTCAATATTCTAATTTGAGCAATTTAAATATTCGAAACGATATTTATGAAGGATATCCCGATTACCTGTTATCGCTAAATCAAATTTCATGATTAATATATCACGCGTGAAGCAACAAAGGGATTTTAATTTACGTGTAAATATTTAGATTGCTTTTCATTTCTTGGAGGTGTACGGAATTACGAGTTTCCTTTTATCATTATCATCGTCATCATCATTCTTGTAATAGAGCTCTCGACTCTTGGGTTGTAGGTTATAATCATTAGCTCCCAGCGGACTAGAGAACCGTCGGTATGTTTCTTCTTCTCGTGTCTTCTTTCGATCTCTCTCTCTCTCTCTCTCTCTCTCTTTCTCTCTCTTGTTCTCGTCTACGCGAATTTTTCGATTCACCTGCCGAGGAGGCGGCTACGAGAGCCTCGTCCGAAGACACGGTCGAGCAGACACCGACTAGGATGAAATTCTCGCAGAGGGCATGTGGGGATCCTAGGCATCTCGTCTACTACACTTTTTGCCAGTCTAGGGGCTACAGCGAAAGAGTGAGAGAATTTGGAGAGCTGGAAGGAGGAAGACATGTATATATATATATATATATATATATATATATATATATATATATATGCGTTAATTCGTTTTTCGAGACAGTCTCGAAAGAACAGAGAAGATCGCAGGATCACCTGCCGAGAGCGCGCAACGCCGCCCTCGTCCTTGGGTAATTGCGTCGGTTCGGGGATGACTAGTTTGGCAACAGCATCCCAAGGAGGATAGCGTACACACGTGGCTCGATCCTAGAACGAAATATAACAACCCATCTTTTCCCTAGCACGAAACACACTTTTTTTGCTCCTTCGGTGTTTCGAGAATCCAGGGGTTCCGTGGAGCCAAAGGCGTCGAGCTCAATTTTCGTATATTCACGAAAGTTATGGACGTATACACCGATGTTCATGGTCGATTATCCCTAATTATGAGAGAAAAATATAGAACTCGGATCCCTCTGTGCGTCGGCGTATTATCGCGCACTCCATTTTCGAACCGTTTCACAGGTGTAAAACGCACGTCTGTTCGTTGCCCCCACGAACATCCGAAGCATCGCTTCGTCACATTTAATCGTAGGCTATATATATATATATATATATATATATATATATATATATATATATATATTGAACGAGGTGAAAAAATGCACGGTTTCGTGACGAATCGTCATTATTTTCGGATAAATTGCCTGGAAGGTTCAACGTGCGGGTACTTCTTGATATCCTGTCTTCGTGTGCGGAGAAAAAAACGTGAGTTGGGACAACCACTTGTTGGGTTGGATGCACAGAGCTACGGCAACGCTTAGTTACGTTCGTATTGGTGGCTCTTTCGGATACTTGGGTCGATCAACTGAAGTGAGTTGGAAGCTGGTTCTATCATCCGTTTAGGACATATTTGTACGTTACAAACTATAGGCGAAAGTAGTTCTTTGGTTGTTGGTTTTTAACTTACCTTGCATGGCCTGCCTTCGAAAGGAGTGATTGCATGTAACAAAGGATGAATCGGACGTAACAAAGGTAAGACTTTTGTAAGAGTTTTCACGCAAGGGGCAAAATGAAACCTAAGGTTCAACCTTCATCTTGCGCAACCAGTCTTTAAGAGTCGTTCCTTGCATAAAAATTGAATTGCCGGTGCTTTTGGATTCACCAATCCAAATGATTGGTTGTAACCAATTTCTAGAGAACTAGGCGCTGTCATTAGATGGACGACATTCCAATGAATTAGCAACCCCCAAAAGTTGGTTGCTACGAGCTACTGAGTGATCTCTATGGAAAAGTAGCCGAAAATGGAACGTAGACGTTTTGCGACCCGAGTGCAACAGAGTCATTCCTTGCATGAAAGTGACTCGCAGGTGCGTTTCGATGTGCCAATGCAGATGGTTAGTTGTAACCATTTTCCAGAGAACTGGACACTGTGACATCAGATGGATGATGTTCCTATCGATGACCAAGCCCCAAAAGTTGGTTGCTACGAGCTACTGAGTGATCTCTATGGAAAAGTAGACAAAAATGGAACGCAGACGTTTTGCGACCCGAGTGCAGCAGAGTCATTCCTTGCATGAAAGTGACTCGCAGGTGCCTTTCGATGTGCCAATGCAGATGGTTAATTGTAACCATTTTCGAGAGAACTGGACACTGTGACATCAGATGGATGATGTTCCTATCGATGACCAAGCCCCAAAAGGTGGTTGCTCCAACTTGCTGAGTGATCTCTATGGAAAAGTAGCCGAAAAGGGAATGCAGACGTTTTGCGACCACTTATGAAAGTGACTCGCAGGTGCCTTTCGATGCGCCAATCCAGATGGTTAATTGTAACCAATTTCCAGAGAACTGGGTGCTGTGACATCAGATGGATGACGTTCCTTTCGATGACGAACCTCCAAAAAACGGTTGCTACCTGCTGAGTGATCTCTATGGAAAACTAACCGAAAAAAGCGTGAACACGTTTTATGGTCTAGGTACAGCCCACTGTTTTCCATGTGCGATGTCCATCGGTACATCCAGCGTGAAGAAGGAGCTGCAATGCCGATCCCTACCCGTTGGTTCGTGTGTGACTCGTATCCTCCAGTTTTTCCGGCACTCTGGACATCACAATAATCATTCATCGTTGGAGGTACCGTGCACGCGGATCTTGGGAGTCGTCACTGCCCCGCGGAATCGTTAGATACGTCTATGGGAAAGTTATCTACGATTCCGAAAGATGTCCATTCCGAAAGTTAGGATAGCAGCAAGAAAGATCGGAAAAATGGCAAATGAAGGATTCGGAAGGCGCTCTCGGCGTTGCATGGATCGCTGTGCGAGATAAATTGCACGCCACCGCGAGATATCCACTTTTGGATGTACCGAAGGATGTAAATTCTCACGGGATATGCTCCGCTTTGTATCACTGTATATCGCAAGCTCGCGTGCGCGTTCGCAAATTCTCAGCGCACCCTCTCGTTACCCCTGGCAATCTTCACTCGGCTTTTCTGCGCGGTGAAGGACGATTCTCGTTGTTGATTTTACCGTTATTATGTATCGCTGCCGCGTGCGTCAGCGAGATGACGATGACGACGAAAGTTGACGATCCACCGGAAGATCGAGGCAAGATGCCTCCAGGTCTTGACGTGTCTTCCAACTTTGCATCTTCAGCCTTCTTTCCATCCTTCTTCGATCCCTTCTCGTCGGAATGCCTCTGAGACGAGAGGAGGTTAAAAAAAAGAACACCAACACCAAAACCGTTCACAGAGCTTCCCCATCGTCAACGAAACGGACCACTGTTCTTCTCTCTCTCTCTCTCACGTATACCTATACATGTATAGTCGGCGGTTATCTCTCAGCATGAGGCGCGTGCCCGGCGTCAGCTCGAGAATTTCCGTTGCTGGTTCGTAATCCCCAAAAATCCTCAGGCAGTTTTTCAACCGGCCGGGAGATGACAATAGATAAAATAAAATTGGTGGCTCCGGGAACGCGAAGACGTGTGGGCGTTTCCCGGGCACCTTTCCTTGCTCGTCGTGGGACGGGAAGTTTGTCGTCGCGGTCGGCACGAAACGCCACAGGCTCAACTTGTTCTCGCTGTCTGGACGTTTTCCTTCGGACCTCCTAGGGCGAGACACTCCGGGCGAATTTTCTCGGTGACTTCCGCCCTCTTCCTGGACCAACCGACGCCACCCTTGTTGCAGAATCTTTGAAAATAAGAGAGAGGGAAGAGGAAAACAAAGAACGAAACACCCGTTCATTATTCATTCCGTACAGGCGTCAAGATTATCATTCATTGTATGCGGCTTTCCGTCTGGGTGGCCCTCTGATGCGCGAAAACTGTATAATAATGTCGTTGAGTTGAATTGTCGTCCCACACGCCGAGCAAACACTAATGCAGATTTTTTGGCTTTTCACACATAGATTCCGTATTTTAGAATTCCGACGAGGCGCAAATAGGAAAATCCTTATTTTCACCGTACGATTATAGATAGGAGATTAAGTTCTTTGGAATGCATAATTCTGATCGACTCTGTTTACACAGCACAGCTTTTTGCCCTTGGGAAATGATGCTCTCTGTTGTCAAACATCGGATGTTTACCCTTGGGGTTTTTGGGGAATAGTCTTAAGAGATTCGATCTCTGTGGACAATACCAGGCCCTCGAGGTTTTTTTTTTCCTGGATGTCCGGTGTACGCACGGAATTATAGTGGCAGTAGCAGAGACTCGTTGGACACGCCTGGCTTATGTGTACACCGAGATAAATTATTTATTTGAATCAACTAAATGTTGATTTCTCGAACCAAAATATTGTTAGACTTCTAGATATTTTTATATCTGAAGCAAATCTTTAAAAAAAACTTATTATTGAGTGGTAGCTTCGATGAAATCATTTTTTGAAGCTGAATTTATGTTTTAGTAGAGTATTGATTAAATACTAATCTTATTCATTATTTAGTAGATTTTTTGTAGATTTAGTAAAGTATTTAATAAATACTGTACTAAACTCTAGTAGAGTATTTAATAAATACTCTACTAAATCTACTAAAAATCTACTACATGATAAATAAGATTCAAAGAAATATTCAGTAGGCGGAAGAAGAGCCTGTTGTGCGTCACACTGTGAGCGAGAACATCGTGTTGCGAAGCGATCGTGTTGTGAATAACCCTAAAACCTAATCCTCGTATTTAGTTTGTGAAAATTCAGCTGATTTGAAATGTAAATCATTATGGATCCAACATTCGATGGTGACAAAGGCTCGACATTTGGTTTACAAACGTCGAAAGAAAAAATATTTGTTGACACAATCCGGTCGTATCAGACTTGAATTAAATATTTTACATACCAGAGTTTGATTAATTTAATTATTTTTTAATTGACACATTTAGTTATTTTATTTAATATTTATTAATTTGATTAATGGATTGAGTTATTTATTAAAATATTGATTAATTGTTCAATTCATTTAATTCAATATTTCATTTTATTCATTTACTATTTTAATACACTATCAGTTTCATTAATTCAAGTCGTATAAGACTTGCCCATAACCTTTTCAGTTTTTTTTCGCACGATATTTTTTTGACAGTTCTTGAAACATCGATAAAACGATTGGAATAAATGGATGATTTATATATATATATAAATATATATATATATTTTAATTTTTATATCACAATTGAAAATTATGCTTCCAGATCAGAATATTGCCCATCCAGCTTAAGGTAGTACGAGCGCGCAATCTGGATTTCTACAAATTTTGTTCAAATTTTAACCAGTCATTGTTCATATCATTATGCATGTTCGAGTGAAATTTCAGAATGGTCGACTATTTAGATTGGGCGATAATTGGTTTTAAAATTGTAACTTTTAACACTGCAGGATCTGCATTGAAGTTTAGACAGTATAATTTTCGGTAAAATATATTTGTCCCCTACAATAAGCATCGTTCCACGTATCCAATGACGTGAGTTTGCGCGGCATATTAAAAATGATACTGCAACACAAATTTTCATTTGGAAGTAATTTTTAATCGAACAAAGTTTTCAATTAGTTATGAATGAACCAACACTTTTATTTGTTAATGAAGATAACTTAAACAATATAAAATATTTATATTTATAATGCAAATATTTTTTTATGACAAAATTTTTAGATTTAGGAACACGATAATTATTTTTTTTCTCAAAATATTGAACAATACTCTTCTGCGGTGTCGTCATATGTCTTCTTATTATAGGGGACAAATATTTTTTACGGAAAATCATTCTGTCTAAATTTCTATGCAGACCCTGCGGTGTTAAAAGTTGCAATTTTAAAACCCATTATCTCCAAATCTAAATAGTCGACTGTTCTGAAATTTCACTCAACCATGCATAATGATATGAACAATGTCCGGTTAAAATTTGAACAAAATCTATAGAAATCAAGATTGCGCGCTCGTACTATCTTAAATAAAGTGTTATGAGAATCGAATAAACGGTTTGTTTAGAGACAGCATCACCATGAATTGAAATACTTCAATGAAGTACACATGTCGTTCCATTAAGGGGAGAAATACACCTAGATGGTCGAAAAAATCGATTTAGAAGCTATGAACATTCCGTCGACCGTAGAAGATCTACACTATGGGCCTGGTATCGATGATTCCATGTAAGTTGACAAATTTCATGATTTATTCATTCCCAAATTTTGAAACGCGTTTTTCTCAAAATCACGTTTTTCAAATCGGTACCCAAAATTTCTCGAAAACCAATGAACCGATCGCCTTGAGGTTTTTTGTGGTTATTCTATACACCATTATCTAGTACTTATCAGGATTTTTTTTCCGTTACTTAGTTTTTGTTTTATAGGCAAAATAATAACTAATTTTTGGCCCAAAAATCACTATTTATGTTCAAACATCCGCCATTTTATCATAAATCGATATTTTCGAAATCGGCTATGACAAGTACTAGATTATAGTATCTAATTTAATAATCTTTTTGGTTTTTTTTCAGATGATTTTTGATGAAACGCCAGTGGGTACCGTATACGCAGATTTTTTTACGACGCTCCAAGGATCATACAATATCCTTGTATATTTTTGATATTTTTAAATAAAGTAAATTATACATATTTTTGAATGTGTATACTTTTAGATAATTAAAACCCCAATCCGAAATTTCAAATAGTTTTCCTTGAAAAAATTCACAAAAATGACCTTTTTCCGGCTCCTGGGTGTATATCTCCCCTTAAATACTAAACGAAAATCTACACAACTACAATGCAAGCAAAGCTTAATTTTATTCAAATTAATTCTATCCCTCGGTGTACATGTAGGCAGAAGAAACATTCAACTGTACCTTAATCCAGAACTGGACGATGTTCATGAAATTCACATAAATGAAAATACACACTTATTATTCATCACTGTATCGCGTTCATGGCCCCCAAAAGGTATGCTAACATTGGAGTACTGTGGGCAGAGCAGTCCCCTTCCGACTTAACGTTTACCACAAGCCGATGAGCTCCGGGCAATAATCTTCTTGCTCAGCGTGTGCGCAGGTTACTTCCGCTCGCCCTCGCACAGTCATTTACGTATGCATTTGTATATGTATATGCACAAATATGTGTACATTCGCACGTGTTTCATTTGCACAAATTGCTCTTGGCGACCGACGAAGAGAACGCGAGCGGCCTTTTTGTGCGTGCAAAAGTCAGCGTGAAGGCGTAACGACCAAGAATTGAGATCGCCTCGAGCCCCTTTGGTATTTCGATCGACGAGAAATCCCCGCAAAACTTACGACTCTCTCTCTCTCTCTCTCTCTCTCTCTCTCTCTCTCTCTCTCGCTCTCTCGGCCTTATAATACACATCACGCACGACGTATCCGATCGTCGAGGGCATTTTATCAACCGGGCGCGGGTGCGCCTCTCGGGCACGATCGATTCGCGCACTGTAGCGGGCCGCACATCCGCCACATGCGCTCGTGTTAATCGTCTTTCTCTCCGTCTCCACCTTTCCCTCGGATTCGTACGATGCACTCACACGTACGGTAGGGTGTGTCAAATACAAATGTCAACTCTTATCGCCTCAAATAATATTATAAGATATGAAACATGGATGCCAAATTAGAGCTCTCCAACTCATATCCAAGTGTACGATGGGGTGTGCCAAATACAAATGTCAAAACTCTTATCACTTCAAATAATATTGCCAGATATAAAAAACGCATGCCAAATTAGAGCTCTCCAACTCGAATCCAAGTGGCACCCATTGGATCTACACGGAAAATCCATGCTTCGTGTTCACACTTGAATAACTCAACGACTTAACGGAGACTTTGTCCTTGAAAGCAGCGGAAGATGTTAACGGCTCAACATGAGCAGCTAGACGAAGAGGAGGGATGCCTCTATGGACCAGGCATAGCCGATTAGCGGTAATTATAAACACATTTGTGCAAACACATTACAAAACTTTAAACGCGTTTTTCTCGAAAACACGTTTTTAAAAATGGCTGACATTCTCCTGACCGCTGTAATTAACATATCGACCTGAAATTTGGAGAGCATACTCAGAAAATATGTCTTCACGGAATGACGGATCGTTTTTTTCGATAGATACATTTTTGCATTTATTATTTACCTTTTCATGCGAAAAAAAACGCGAAAATTCGATTTATTTTTAATTGCCGCCATTTTCCGAAATTTGTACTAAACGAAAAACCCATCCGTCATTCCATGACCAAAGGGTCACAGATTGATAATATGCTTTGAATTTGTGTTTCAGATCAACAAAGAGGGGGCAGTGATGTCAGCCGTTTACCTCCCGCGATTTGAGGACCCGTTTTCGCGGAGCTGCAACGGCCGCCATTTTGGTTTTTTTTTCAAAAAAAAAATTTTTTAACGTTCTGTATATCATGAATAAAAGCAAGAAAAAACCGCACTCAAAAAGCTTTACTCGTTTCCTTTAAAAAAAATAAAATGTAAACACCTGAAATATGGCACTCCAAGGACAAAGCTCCCTTAAGGCCTTAAGCCACTCTAGAGGCAGAAAAATAGGCTTTTTGGGGATTTTTTCTCAGAAAATCTACAAAATAAATCGAGATTACAAAAAAGGGTGTTTATCGTACATATCAGTGACTGTATACAATAATTTTTTTGAAGCGATTAATTTTAAAATGGCGGCTGTGCGGCGTTTATCTCAAAACTGCGTTTTTAAGTTGGCCGGAAACATAACTCAGACAATTTTCAACCGATTGACTTGAAATGTTGAATATATCTTGAAAAATACATTGTCTATGGAAGTACGTAGGATTTTCAGCGTAGATAAACGCTGCACAGCCGCCATTTTGAAATGGTCGCTTTAGAAAAAATTATTGTATACAGTCACTGATATGTATGATAAACACCCTTTTTTGTAATCTCAATTTATTTTGTAGTTTTTCTGAAAAAAAATCCCTAGCCCCTTAAGGCGTCTTCTCACTTTAAACGCTAAAACGCTATTTTCACGAATTTTTTTGATAGATTTATGTTGTAGATATTGATATAAAAGTTGTTACACTTAATAAATACACTTTCGAAATACTTTTTTTTTAATTGTTATTTATTTAAGTCACTATTTATAGACGAAAATGGTAGTTAAAGAAATGTCCTAAAAAAATTGTAGGTCAGAGCTGTTGATGAAATCTCAGAGATGGATCATCCGAAACAAAAAATCAAACGATTTTAGATTCAGTATGTTAATGGCTATTGCGTATATCATACGATTTTTTATATATGCTAAAATAACAAAATGGCCGACATTTTGCGAAAAAAAAACAAAAAAAACTGTTTCATTTTCACCGTTTTTGGCAAAAAAAGGAGTGAATATCAAAATTTAAAAAAATCATTGAGATGCGCCATAGCTATAGTTGTAGAGAATATGTGGTTAAAATTTCGTAAGGATCGGTTCAGTAGTTTCGAAGATTTTATCAACAAGCCGTCGAAAAACGTTGTTTCGAGAAAAACGCGTTTAAAGTGTTTAACGAGCAGGTGACCGTCCTCGGTTAATTAAGTAAAGGTCACACAAAAATACAGTTAGGCTCCTCCAATCTTTATAAAATTTTAGTGTGATACTTTTGGATATGCATACGTTCGAAAAATATAATTTAAAAAAATCGTTTTTGTGAAAATTGTAAAGTGAGAAGACGCCTTAATATTTCTCAAATCCGGTTGCGCGTTGAAACTGACTGGCATGGCCTTAAAAGGTTCTCTTCAATCTTTATATTATAATTTTTATTAATATAAAGTCGAAGTAATTCTGTCGAAAATAAAAAAGGCATTTTCCAAATCAATGTAATTCGTGTGAAAATAAGGAGATCGAGGCTTGCAACACAAAAGTTTCCTAAGGGTTAGAAACTTTCAACACCTAACTGAGTTTTTTTTCAACATGGAGTTGACATTTTTTTAAAGGTCGAAAAATTTAAACACCGAGGTCAAATTTTTGAAAATATCGGTTATTGGGTTTTGACAGATTCCCGAAATATGATATTTAAAAAATATTCTCTAAAAATTTCAAGCCGATCCGTTCGAAATGGAGGTAATAGTTAAGGGCGCTTGTAGGTAGGTCCCGCCTACCAACGAATTTCAAACGCGTTTTTTTTTTTCAAAACGACTTTAACAAAATCGGCGACCACGATATCTCAAAAATCGCTGTGCCGATCAACTTCCAACTTTACGAGCTTCTTTTATATATGAAAAGACAGTGCTTGAACGAAGGAATTTCTTTCGATGCATAGTTTTTTCTCCATTAACGAAAACAAAGCGTTTTTTCACCGAAAATCGATACTTTAACTTTGGACGGCAGCCATTTTTTCAAAAATAATTTTTTATAAAATCCTTCGTCCAAGCACTAGATATTCTCATGGAAAAAGAAAATGCGTTTGATTTTTTTTTATTCGCATGATTTGTTTTATTGCATGAACCATCGTATTTACTACATTTATAAATATTTCTCCATACAAAAATTGGAAAAGTTACTCAAAACCATACTCTTTAATATCAAAAAACAACAATTAAAAAACAGCACTCGATTTCCCAGAAAAAAAATCACGAAGGTTCTTCTTTTTTCGGACTGGAGCTATGTGTAACCCATTAAAGCTGTCAGATCAGTTTTCAAAATCCGCAGCTGAACTAAAGAAATATAAATGAGCCGTGGAGTTATTCAAGTCCGAACGTAAAAAGCCAATTTCTCGTTTAAATCAAATGCGGAAAAAAATTATGTCGAAGTTTGCATCATTGGAAAGCCGCAAAATATTTTTACCCTGAATTTCCAAAATTTTATTTAACAGATTTAAGCTATAAAGATTATTTAAAAATCTACAGCACAAATCTACAAACTATGCATTTCGATACTAATAAAAATAAGGACAAGAAAAGTTCGTTGCATTCCAACGGAGCAAACTTCAAGCCCATAAAAAAATTACCTTCGGTAAATTTTCTTTATAGCCAATAATAGCATTCAAAGTATACGTACACCGGAAAGTCGAAACGAAAGAAAAAGAAAATAAATTGCCATGGAAGGAGGAGACACGCGGTGGAATTCGCTCTCTTCGTTTTGACAGACGTCAGAAATTGTTGCTAATGAACCTACAAAATAACGAGCCATGTATCAGAAGAGACTCCGTGTTCCAAAGAGCGCCTTCCACCACTCTTCATCTTTCCAGCGCCCTTTTCTTCGGCACTAACGGATGCGATACACATAAAGCCTGATGAAAATGAAGAATCATAAAAGTCCGAACGAGGAGAGGGACATTAAAATCAAGTGAGGGAACATTAGAGCAAACGTAATGGTCGCCCCGAGGCCGCGACCGCAGCGGACAGAACGCGATCGAGCATCATTCGTAAGAAAACAAGGAACTTCACATGCACAGGCTATTCAGTGTAAATCTAATTTTTTGGGCTACATTTTTTCGGCAATTATCAACCTCCAACGCAATGCATATTCGAAAGAGCCATCGCCACCAAGCTAGGTTATCTGAAATTCTCACGCGGAGTATTTTTCTGAAGTTTTTGCACATTGGCACTTTAGCTCGCCACAAGTTTGGTGGGCCGACGATCCGGACTTTCATTTTTTCAGCCCGATAGAATAGAGCAGAATTGTTAAGGGGTTACGTGGGTTCCAAAGCCAAAAAAAAGCTTGTTTTCTTTATCAAAAAAATATAATATATAAATTATTTTATTCAAAATGTTAAGCACATAAAAGAGCAACATTTCAACAATATTAAAAAAAATGTCATCCTAAAATTTGGGGAATTCAGCCGGTGGGACATGGTTTCCGGAGACCCCTGAAAAAGTGTCCTCGTGGTGGCCAGGATAACTCATGATAGCTTTGTCTGAAATGAAAAAACCAATTTTTTCTGTTAGTAGATAAGTGTAGCTCGTGATTCAACGAAAGATTTTTAAAAAATTGAAGTTTGTATTTTCGGTAGAGTTGTATGCAAAATAGTTCAATTTTTAGTACAATTTACACTACGTATAGCTTTGTAAAATTAGTTGTAATCGAAAAAAAACCCTTCGTTCAATCACTAGTCAATGCTATTTTGAAGAAGTGTGCAAAAATAGTGTTTTGAGAAAAATGCGATATATGCCCAACGGGGGGAATTCCCAAATGTTCTCTCTCCTAGACTTTTACTCCGATTCCCAGGTAGGAAATTAAAAGGCTGACGATGGAAACAAGCTTGTGCTAGCCTTGTTTCACCGAGCCTGAGTGAGACAGACCTGGCCCAGGTTTCATTGCATCGTTTGGAGCCGCCTGGAACCAAGACTGTCTGCTTAGCCTTAACTCAGGGTTATTTCAAGCTTTATTCAGCCGGTGAATTTTGAGGCTGAAAAATCAAGGCTGGATGTAGACTTGTTTCAGGTTGTGATAAAATACAATAAGTTTAAAATAATATTTTTTTTGTACTTTTATGAAAAAAAAATCTAGCAATAAATTTGTCGGGTGCGAAGGTACGAAAAACGAAAGCGAAGGAGGCAGCTCAGAACATTTAAACATATGCTCTTATCGATATTTATGAGGTACACAAAAAAGTATATATGAAAATAAAAGTACGCAATAAAATAAAGTATTGTTTTTTTAAATATTTTTTATATATATTTTGTAACAAATAATATAACAAATAATAAATATATATAACAAATCAAATGAATTTTTTACAAATTTATTAAATTTACCCCAATGTAGAACATAGAAAACTAAAAACAGGCCTCATATAGCCTCGGGAAGAGTTTGGGAAAAGCCTGGTCATAAATGCTCGTGAAGGCGTCATCAAGGCTCGTTTTGAGCCTTGTTGTTTTGTCATTTCAGGCTTAGTACAGGCTTTTCTACCAGCCTTTGGTCAAGCCTGTGTGCAAGAGCCTGAAACCGCGTTATCATTCAGAGGTTCAGCTAGGCCTGAAATCAGGCTGGTGCTCAGCCTGAATTAAAAAATGTGAGCCTTGTTTCAGAGCTTGGCGAGCCCTCTTTTCATCGTCAATTCCTACCTGGGTTGACTTAAAACTTTGGGAGAATATTCTAGACCTAATGTACAATTAGATAATAAATTTTTCTTAAATATCGATCACTTGAAATCCACATTTGAATCCATATTTAAATCGTAAATGGATTTCTTGAAATTTTCAAATGTACGTAACCCCTTAATGGCGCCGGAGCGATAAGCGTTACTACCGGTATCTACCGATTCGTCGGCCGCTATTTTATCACGCACTGGAACTACTTCGTAATATATCGGAGCGTTAAATATTTTTCTACGATCCCGGGACGAATGGAACCCTCTGCATATCGAACCATATAGATTTTTATCCCCGTTTTTTTTATCGCAGAACGTAAAAATCGTGGACAGTCGTTGATTACTAAAGAAAATAAAACGGCGCACCATCGAGTCTCCAAGGTGTCGCGCGCTACGCTCAAGAGCAATATTCTCTGTATATCTTCGCGACAACTCGTAAACGCAATCTCGCATGGAACTACGTGTATATATTTACTGCGAGAGGTCCCGCGTATCGGTGTCGCAGTCATTGACGTCGGTGGTTCCCATAAATCAAAAAAACAATATATCTGTTAATGAATATTCTTACAACGCCATTAGTTTTTTGTTGACAAGTCTGTCTATGTCGAGATGACTCATTTCCAGAATAATAGACGATATAATGGTCTTCCGCTTTATAGCGCTAACCAAACTTTTCGCATTGACGAAATGATTATTGTTTTATTAATTCTAATGTTCTTTGCAGGATGGCCCAATCTCCTCTCTTCATCGATTCTCGACTGCAAGGCTTTCATTTTAAGTACATCTAAACATCACCGCATTATACATACATATCCCTTGATCGATTAGGATCATTATCCGGACGCAACCCTCAATCCGTGAACCAGGGTCGTTTTCGTCTTGCCTGAAATCATTTTCTTCACTGGTTGCTTAACATACAACGAAAAAAAAATACATTAAACATAATAATGGAAAAAAAAACTTTTTTCCCTTGAAAAGTACGGCCTAAAGATTGACCATGAATTTTCTCAGATTTTTTTCATTGACAATTGTTGGTTTGGTAGTACAAAAAAGCAAACGAACCAGGTTCACGGGATTGAGGTGCCTCAAATACCTCCACGGATTGAGGATTAACAATTGTGGCTGCATGAATTATTTGCTTACAAAATGATACATATTATAATACTATACCATAATACACAACTATTATAAAGGCGAAAGTGACTCTTTTTTTGCGAAAAACTGCGAAAAAAACGCGTTTTTAAAAACCTTTGTCGTTTTTCATCAGCCATTTTTTTATTTTTTGATAAAACTTTATGTTCGAGGGTCATTTTGTAGCTGGTGTCATACTGAATCTAATAGACTTTGATTTTTTTGTTTCAGACAAGCCGTTGCCGAGTTGTGATGGAGCTTTTGTACTTAAAAATGAATAAAAATGAATTAAACATTTTTTAAAATGTATTTCAAGACTTTATTTATCAAGCCCAACAACTTTTATATTCATATCATTTATAAAACCCTCAAAAAAAAATTCGCGGAAATAGCCTTTTACGTGGCTCCAAAGTGGACTCTTGATTCCCACATTTGGAAGGTTTTGCACCTGAAATAGTGCTTCGATATTATATACATCAGAAGCTTGCTTCCTCCGTTAATTTTTAGCCGCCTCGAGGTGAATTTTTCATGCTTCCGGTGCACCGAGCCTGCCTCGCGGTGAGCTCCCGCTCGTATTATCGCACCTGAAAAAAAGGGTTATTCCGCATAACCCCAGGCGCGATACATGTGCTGCACCGCAGCAGCCCGCAGCATTGCACTTTGCGTCGGTGCATACGCACGCTGGGCGCTTACCGTCTCTCGAGCTAATGTACACGCGAGTCATTTGGGATAAGGGCGGGTTCACTTCTTGGCGCTGAGCTAGAGAGAGAGAGAGAGAGAGAGAGAGAGAGAGAGAGAGAGAGAGGGGGGAGAGAGAGAGAGAGAGAGAGAGAGTCTTTTGGAATCGATGAACGCAAACGTATTTGTGAAATTTCGTCTCGACACAAGCGTGGCAAGATCTTTTCTGTTCCACTCGGTTTTGCTCTCGCAGAGAGCAAGGCGCATTTGTCTCTCTTTCACTCACTTTCTCGCTCTTTCTCTCTTTTTCTCTCTCGTAGTCGTAGTAGTATCGCTCGCTGCGAGCTCAGACACTAAAAGTCCAATGTACTTTAAACGGCCAATTTGGCAGCCGTAAAAACAACATTTATTTATGGCGGTTCGCCCATCGATGCGAAAAAAAAACGAGAGGAGCAGCAAAGAAAAAAAGGAACCAACCAATGCCGAAGAAAATTATGCTTCCTAAAAAAGGCGTATTACCGTCGAAGTTGGGGCTTTTTTTTAAGAGCCCTTTCGGACTCGCCTGTCCAACTTTAGCTTTTCTTGCCTCGAACGTTTTTGGTCCGACTCGCGCGAGTGCGGGATTTTTACCTTGGGTTACGCACGTCCGATGAGGCTGTATAGGAAACTTTACGAGTGTATGCGGATACGCGTGTACACACAGCCACATGTAGCATGTAGCCCGATGATCTCGGGGATCATTCCCAAAGACGACTCGCTGTACCAAAACCGCAATTATTTCTCTTTGATCTTTCTCTGCTTTTGCCAGTGAATCTTTCGGTGCGGTCCGCCCGACGATCGCCGTTACACTGCCACATGTACAGCGGGGAACGGCGCACGCGGCGGTATTTTTATTTCTCTCGATTTGCATAATGTGAGCCAAACTACTAGATAAATCTTGGCATCGCGAAATGAAATTATCAAAGACGTCGCACATTCGTCGCGGGTAGGGTAAAGCCACCAAAGAGAACGCACTTTGTAAACTTTTGTTTCTAGAAAAATCAATTTCGATAATACACTTTATACTTCTTATTTGAATGAGGGTTTGGTCATTTAGGAAATTATTTTGAACATAAATCTTGAATGACAATCTCGAAAGATATTTTAAAAAGATTTAACTTGCAAGTAAAGGTTGCGAGGTCGATCTCTCCGATTTCGATGAAATTTGGCACGCTTGTAGAATGGGTAAAAATAGGCGACACGTATTTTTTTATATCTGCGGAAACCGATTTTCAAGGGGTGAAACGCACCCTCGAAAATAGGGGTGTTTTTCGTTTTTCGTCGATAACGTTGTCGTTTTATCTTCAATGTGTAGTACACGAAAAAATAAACATTGTTGCAGTTTGAAATTTGTTCATATCTTGCACCGTTGAAATGCTATCGCAGAAAAACGAAAAACACCCCAATTCTCGAGGGTGCGTTTCAACCCTTAAAAATTGGGTTCTGCAGGTATAAAAAAAATACGTGTCGCCTACTTTTACCTATTTTACAAGCATGCCAACTTTCATCGAAATCGGAGAGATTTCGCAACCTTTCCTTGTTAGAACTCGTTCCGTGGGCCCCTTGGGGTGTTGTGTTGCAGAGAGTGCGGTGAGGATCTTCCATAGAAGCTAAGAGTGCGCATGAGAGCGGAGTAGTGGTAAGTTGTGGATAAGTGTCCATGGTCACTATAATTTTCATAAGCAAGCAAAACGGCGACATAATCTCTCAATAAAAACAAAATTTGAATCACAAATTTCAAGTATAATAACAATCGTTTGGTGCAAATTAATCGCAAACCTTACAAAACGTGTTTGAAATTGTTAAAAAATAAGATCAAACACATCGAAAATCCATTATTAGTCATACAAATGGAAATAAATACCTTAAGGTTGTTATGGGGTTAAGTCAACATGTTACCACCGAGCTGAAATATTTTCTAGACCTTTATAACCTCTTTGCTGATCACCCTGTGCAGTTTGAACACGGTCCACAGTACCGTTTTTTTAGAAAAAAAATCGGCGACTCGACGAATTTTGTGGGCTAATTATATTACGCTTATGGAAAACTCTCGATGATTTTTTAGTACATTATTAATATCTGCTAACAAGGAAAATCCCTCAGGTGACACCCTTCGATTTGGTTGAAATTTGGATATGTTAAAAAGCACCGAAAAGTAAGCGATACGTTTTTTTTTATCGGCGCAAAAACGGTTTTAAGGGGTGAAACCACCCCTAGAAAAAAGGCATCTCTAGGAGTAATATAACAGATTCACACACAAGGAGTCCACCGATTTTAATGAAACAAAAACGAAAATTCCTCTGATCCGAAGCAATGAAAAATCCAATATAGTGACATTGCCAAGAAAAATTAAGGGGTGAACCACCCCTATATTAAGGGGTGGTTTCACCCCTTAAAACCGTTTTTCCGCCGATAAAAAAATACGTATCGCTTACTTTTCGGTGCTTTATAACATATCCAAATTTCAACAAAATCGAAGGGTGTCACCTGAGGGATGTTTCTTGTAAGTGAATGTTACCACGGAACTGAAAAAATAGGTACGGTTCGACGAGTTATCGGACTAATCCTTGGTACCGTGAAAATGAGGATTCACAGTACCGTTATAAAACTATTATTGTTTTTGACAGCGGATTTGTGCGGAAATCAAGCACACAAAATATTAGACTGTGGAATCATGGCAACGTCGTAGACGGCACAAATGCTACCTATCGAATCGGTATTCGGTAATTATACCTCGGTCAGGATATTTAACAACGAATATTATTCGTACTTATTCTTTTAATTAGTAATGATTACTTAATATTAATTTGATAACTATGTTCAGAAATTATACATTTCTAGACATTCTAGACAAAGACAAAATAACGCGGATTTTTTTTTAAAGAACATCGGAACATTATTAATGTTTTTGATTTCTTCGAGATTATAGACAGCTTTAGAACACACTTTTTCTTCCCAGCAGATTTTTTTTACTCGAACCGGTATTCATTGTTGACAGCTCATTGGGCCGATATTGAGGTTACGAACGTGGCGCAAATGTCTCTAACTCCGCGACACTTCTGCCAACCTGTGCATTATGATATACCTCGATTTACGACGTTGCCAATTCGTTTCGCGTTAATTGAGCGAGAAAAAATTATAAAAAATAATTATACAAAGTAATGAAATCACTTAATTTAATCACCGAATGTTCAAAAATGCATATTTTCACGAATAGATGTAAAGAAATAGTTCGAAAACGTACGTTTAATATAAGGATTACTTGAAAGCTAACAGTTGGTAACAGTCAATCGGCTCCGT
The DNA here is from genome assembly GCA_944452715.1 of Ophion slaviceki. NCBI lineage: Eukaryota > Metazoa > Arthropoda > Insecta > Hymenoptera > Ichneumonidae > Ophion > Ophion slaviceki. The sequence continues at coordinate 28,382,826 of OX101788.1, forward strand.
GCACAAGCATAGGTGCACGGAGGTACTTCACCCCCGACGGCTAAACCCCATAACAACTTTAACGAAGCGAGTTGTTGTCCAACACCTTGACGTGACATACGCCACTGACAGGTTAGGTGGCCTTGTCAAGCCAAGAAAAAATAAAATAATTAAGGTAGTTAACTAGCGGATTGACTAGTCAACAGAAAATCTATAAATTATCGAATCTGAAAAAAGCAAAATATAATGTATTTGGATGTAATAATAAACATGTTACAGAAAATAATTACTTGAAAAGTGCATGTAATAACTGTTTGTATTGTAGTTTGGTAAGTGAAGTAAAATCGCATTCAGATTTGACTTTAGTTGTCACAGGCTGCCATTTCATAATTCTGGCAATATCCGTGGCAACGCTGTATTCAGGTGCTTTCGATACATGTCAAGCATGTGTTTGTTTACCGTATGTGTAATCGTGTGTCGTAGTGCATGTGTAATGTGCATATTGTAACAAGAGAGATGGCAGACGCGGCTAGCGAACGCAAAAACGAGTCGATTGAATCGATGATGTCTACTCGAAATGTCCCGTAACCTATATTTTTTATGGAACATACGTGACCGCGACAGTTTTCTTGTTATTCGTCGCTTTTCGCATAGCTCTGATCTAACCGGGAACTATTATCATTTCCGTTTCAAAGTTCGATCCGCACGGATTCCCTATATGGTGCGGGTTAAATGCATTGCTTTCGTGCATTAATTACTATTGCATTTAGCCAGTAACGCCTGCAGAGCTTTCGCGGACGTCATTTTTTATGTTTCTACTACAGCATACAAAAAATTATTTTTTTCCTAACGAGGAGGAACTCGTGCACGTACTACCTTAAGGGAGACTTTGTCCTTGAAATTTTCAAAAAATCAATTTGAGCTCAACATGAGCAGCTAGAAGAAGAGGTGGGATGCCTCTATGGACCAGGCATTGCCGATTAGCGGTAATTATAAACACATTTGTGTAAACACATTACAAAACTTTAAACGCGTTTTTCTCGAAAACACGTTTTTAAAAATGGCTGACATTCTCCTGACCGCTGTAATTAACATATCGACCTGAAATTTGGAGAGCATACTCAGAAAATATGTCTTCACGGAATGACGGATCGTTTTTTCGATAGATACATTTTTGCATTTATTATTTATCTTTTGATGCGAAAAAAACGCGAAAATTCGATTTTTTTTAAATTGCCGCCATTTTCCGAAATTTGTACTAAACGAAAAACCCATCCGTCATTCCATGACCGAAGGGTCACAGATTGATAATATGCTTTAAGAGGGGGCAGTGATGTCAGCCGTTTACCTCCCGCGATTTGAGGACCTGTTTTCGCGGAGCTGCAACGGCCGCCATTTTGGTTTTAAAAAAAAAAAAATTTTTTAACGTTCTGTATATCATGAATAAAAGCAAGAAAAAAACCACACTCAAAAAGCTTTACTCGTTTCCTTTAAAAAAAATAAAATGTAAACACCTGAAATATGGCACTCCAAGGACAATCTCCTATAAGGGGCCAGTCCACTTTGGAGCTACGAAAAAAGGCTGTTTTTGCGATTTTTGTGAGGATTTTATAAAAGATATGAATATAAAAGTTGTTGGGCTTGATAAATTAAGTCTTGAAATACATTTAAAAAAAAGTTTATCAACATTTTTTAAATGTTATACTTTTAATTTTAAAAAGATCTCTAGAAGTCTTGCTTGCTTTCGATTTTTTAAATCTTCAAAGTGGACTGGCCCCTTAAAAGCACTGCGTGCTCTTTGGTAGCGCGCACACTTTGGTGGCTCTACGCTATCAATATTCCCCTATGTCGGAGTACGTCGTAATCGGGTTGAAACGTTCGAGGTGTCGAAATTCCGGTTGGGTCGTTATACGGTAGTGAAGTTTCGGCTGAAGTTGTAAAGACGTCTTGTCGCGCGGATATATAGCCGAAATATTGATATTACGCATGCTCGCTCAGGGATTCGTGATCGTTCCTGTTTCATCGTTCGAGAAGAGCATCGAGGACCCGAGCGAGATCGAACATGTGAAATTCCACGCAGCTGCGCACGTACGCGCGGTCGTGATATAAAGCCACTAACGCGAGAATAGCTTGACTCTTCGCTTCACGGTTTTCCCTTTAAACGGGCCATAAGTTTTGCATGTCCTGCATAATATACCGTCATAATCAGCCGGGCAATTAGGTACGTTCGGCCGATTATTAATTGGGCATCGGAGTTATGCGCACGCGAAAAGCGATCCGATCCGCCGAGAGCGCTATCGGCAGAGAGCGAAAGAAAGAGAAAGAGAGAACGAGAGTGCAAATGCGTGCTTGGCATGCTCGTGGGAATATGCCGACACGGTCGTCCACGGGCCGAAATATCCTCGGCGCAGCGAGAGAATTACAAACAAGATACTGACCAAGCTGTAATTCGCGCACACACACACATGTGTGCATAAATAATGTACGTAAATATTTTTCCAGATTTTATTGTAGATTTTTTATGAATATATGGGCAAAAGTGATTTTGAGGACGTTCGACTTCGAAGACAATCTTCAAAACTGGCGAAACGTGCTGAGATTCGAAATCACATGGATATCATGGTTTCCGAATATTTTTCCGTCATATATGGATATTTACATGGAAAAGAGAAAATGAGCTGCTTCATCGAAGTATTTACGAAATTAATGAAAATCGGTTCTTATTTTTTTTAAATCAAGGTCAGCGGATGTACGTTACATTCTTTAATTAAACTACTCCGTGCAGAAATTGTCGTGGGGATTCGATTGGATTCCCATACTTGTCTCTACTTGCTGACAGGGATTGAATGGATCATCACATTGGGTTCCTATACTGAAACGTCATGCTCGTAGATTGGATTCTTATAGGGACTCCCAATTGGAATGTACGAATCCAATATGAATCCAAAAGGATTCTCTCATTGTCGAGCAGAATTCAATACGTTTCGTGATGGATCCCATTGCATTATGTACGTTGAATTAGCAAAACTAAGTATGTTGATACCCAAAATGAGTGGATCTTGAAAAGGTTCTTAAAAAACTATAAATCGATGGATAAAATAAATCTTAAAAATGGAAGAGAATCGGATTGCTGAAATTCCACTGTAATTATCGTTTGTGATTTATTTTACTGCACTTTGCCATAATTTCACAACACACGTGCAGAAGCGTGCAGGTTACGTTTCAACCAATGTTTCAATGTTCTTGATCCGAATGTGGTAAGAATTCTCAAACGGCGTCTATCGAGGTAGTGCAGAATCCAATTGGATCCCAATAAGGACTCCCTATGGGCGGTGTCCGTCACAAATCCCGATAGAGATCTGGGTGCATCTTGAGACTCCCCACCAAATTGTACACGGAATCGTAAACAAAAATAAGAGAAAATGAGTTGCTTGATCGAAGTATTTACGTAATGAATGGAAATCGGCTTTTATTTTTTTTCATCACTATCAGCGCTCGATATTTTTTAATTAAATTACGTTGTGCAGAAATTATCGCAGGGATCCAATTGGATTCCCACACTTGTCCCTACTGCTGGATAGGGATGCAATAATAGATCATGGCATTGGATCCCTATACTAAAACGTCACGCTCGTCCATTCAATTCTCATCGGGATTCCCAGTTGGAATGTACGAATCCAATTTGAATCCGATACGATTCTTGATGGATCCCATCGCAATCTGTACGTTGAATTTTCAAAATGAAATATACAGATAAACAAAACAAGTAGATCGTAAAAAAAGTATAAATCTTATCTTAAAAAACTATAATTCGCCTTACAAAATATATGTTAAAAATCTATTTGAATGGCATCACTGAATATCCACTTAATTAGCGCTTGCGAATTATTTTACTGCACTTTGACAGGTGGAGGTCAAAATGTCGAATGATCAAATATAAAACGACAAAGATTTCGAAACGATAGAATTAAGAACTCTTAAAATAACGAAGGTTAAATTATTCGAAATTTTATCCTTTGACCGATGACGAACTCGAATACCTATTACACCAAAGGATTGTTCATTCGAGAGCTCATTTATTCGAGAACATATATTCAGATAGTCTGCAGTTTGAGTCATACAAATACAGATTCGAACAATCTACAACATTCATATCTCCGAAATAGAAAAAGTGAGCATCTAATATTCGTAATACCGTCTATAGCAAAAAGCCATAAATCGAGACTACAAACTTCGAATGTGTAGATCTTAGAAACGCAAATGATCGATGGTCCAAAATGGCGAATACCTAAATGGCGAACATGGCATGGCTGCCTGACCCGACTGACCACTAACGCCATCTGTCATCTTCATTCTGAAGCACAAGTAGCATTGCACGATCCTAAGTTTTCGCTATCCGGACCGTTCGCCATTTTGGCCCATCGCTATTTTAACTGATCGACTTTTTGGTCCTTCGCTTTAATGAATTCGAAATCGTAAACTGTCGTAATATTTACAATTCGACGATTTGACGTCTCGAATTGTTTGGTCTATATACACAGGCGAATTGATATTTGTTTCCCATTATTTTGTTAAATCTGATATTTGTTTTCGCTATAAATCAACTTCGAGATTTTTGTATTCACAATTTCGATGACCTGTTTTACAGACTATCATAAGATTGATCTATCTATATTGGATCGTTCGTCACTACAGAATTCGATTTTCGATCCTTCTGAATATTGATCATTCGAATTTCCGATCCTCACCCCACTTTGACATAATATCACAACACAGGTACACTTTCACGAAGCGAGCTGATTATGTTTCAACACGCCGATGTTTTTCTCGTGACTTTTCGTGAGGAACAGTGCAGAATCCAATTGGATCCCAATGAGGACTCCCTAGGTGCGTGCATCTCGGGACTTCCCAACAAATTTGTACACGGGATCACGGAAGGATCTTTTTTCAGGATATCCAACACATTCCGGACAAGAATTTCAAATGAAAAATTTTCAAATGGCATCAATCGTGGAATAGCGCCAAATCCACTCGAATTCCAATGTGGACTCCCTACATTCGGAGTTTCTACCAAATCCCTATAGAGACCTGGTAGGATTTGGGGACCCACCAACAAATTTCCCCACCGGACACTGTCTCCATGACTTGGAATAATCCCCAAAAATTTTATTTGTCCATTTTTCCCCGGATATCCTCACCGGAAGCGTTAGCGTCGCAACCAAAGAGTGTAAAAACGAAAAACAACATACGAAATCATGAGTTATTCCGTGGATTTCTCCGAGAAAAAAAATAAGGTAAGCTCGCGATTCCGTATTAGTAAACGTACGTACGTTGATGTTTCTGGGCGCACTTTTTGCGATCGCCGAGCGTGAGCTGCTCGCCGTACGTATATGTGATTCACCTTTAAAAAGTTATACGGCGAAAAAAACGTCTGACAATTCCGAATGTCCCGCTTTCGTACGAAGCACGTGTGTCACAGCCTCAAGCGAGTTCAAAAGAGGATAAGAAGGACATGTATATATGATATCACGTATGCGCCGAAATTATTCGTATTACGATTGTACGACCTATAAAATAAAATAATAATGGCGTTGCGGGTTGGGAAACCGTACGAATCAATAATTCATGCATTTTTACAGTATGCATACTCGCGAAAGCGGGCCTGATTGGCCCGGTAATATATAGCCGCATATGCACGAGCCATACGAGAAAAGAGCCGGTCGAGAGTTTTGAAATTGAGGAACAAAAAAATCATTTTGCGCCGACGAGTCCAGTGTTGCAATATATATATATATATATATATATATAAAATCCATGAACAGCCATATATATATATATATGGCTGTTCATGGATTCGTACGATCTCATATGACGGCGCCCAACGAGAATCAAGGCCGAAGCAATATAAATTCATCGAGATACCATAAGCACTCGAGGATTTTCATTACTCTGTGACACGTGAGCGCGAGAGCGCAGATGCAATGATCGCGAATGCACAATCCAGATCTTCGAAACCGTCGGCTCGTTCGCCTTGCGGCCCTCCTGCTTCGCGGGATTTAATTGCGCCTAATTAGTCGCTCGTTCTCTCGTCAAAGAAGCTGGAAGTTGCATCGACTCCCTTTTGCTTGCCGATTATACTTGCGATCCTTTGGAATTTCGACAGGATGAGAAATAGTGAAATATATATATATATTTGAAATTACTTCCACTCTCGCTTTCTTCTTCTCTTTCTTTCTCGGTCGTTTTATCTTCTGCTTTCTTTCTCGCTGGATTCGCACGCAAAGTATCACGGAAATGCGAAAAATAAGTTCCGTTCGAAGCAATTTACGTTGGGTCGGCATTGTAATTATTGCGATATTATATGTCCTTTAAGATTGATGGGAATTCATCGAAATAGCTAGGAAAGCCATTGACGTAGGTTACTAAAATTAGTGAAAATGGTGATTTAAAAGAAATTGCCTCGTTGGTAATTTAGATAGAAATTTTGATAGGAATAATGAGTTGTTGAGTGCAAACAAATAGAAGAGTCATTTCCGGCGTTTTTTCGCACCCCCTGCATAAATTCTGCGATTCCATCCCCTTCGCGTTCAACGCCATCTTATTTCTTTTAAATTTAATTTTGGTTGAACAACAATGATCATTAGCGATCATCATGATAGAATGTACATGCGCGTGAAGTGAAGCTGTTTTTTTTTCGCAGACCGGTGCCGATGCAGGCGACTATGTTTGACAGCGTTTCAGTAATGTTGTCATCGGAAACTCACAAGGAACATCACTTAAGGGGGTCGTCTAGTGTGTGAGAGCAACAGAAGAGAAAACGGCCTTGCATGATTTGTTTGAAGAAGAAGAAGGTGTACTCTATGGTCCAGGCATAGCAGATTGATGATGAGACCATTTTTTTTATTATGAATTATATACAACAACTTTCAAACGCGTTTTTCTCAAAACACGATGTTTTCAATCTGCTGCCATGACATCTCAAAAACTATTTGATTAATTCTGCTCAAATTTATACAGCATCTTTAGTACATGTATAACTACAAGTTGAACTAAAATAATTAAGATTGCTTCCTTAGTTTTTTTATCAGCTATATAGACCCCAAAAAATACGAAAAATGGAATTTTTTTTCTAAAGCCTAAAAATTTTTTGGAATTCTAACTTTATTTTGTTTCATGTAAAGCCTCAAGTCTCACGATTAAAATTGCGTTTGGTTTTTTGATTTCAGATAAGCAGAACCGCCGGAATCATGGCAGCGGTGGAGCACCTCTTTTTATATATGTGTTCCTGTTGGGCGGTGTATCTCCGACTATATCCTGTATAATGACTTCAAAAAATTCACAATGTTTGTTTAAATTGTAATAAAAATGATATACAATTTATTATTTATTTTATTTTAATGCTTTGTCAAAAAAAAATCCCCAAAAAAGCATTAAAAAACGGCCTTCACACTAGACGACCCTGTTAAGTGTCCGCCTTCGATTTTGTTGATACTCACATATGTGATGTGATAATAAATCTATTAGACACGTGTATTTTTTATCGGCGGAAAAACGGTTTAAAGTTGGGAAACCACTTCTCAAAGAAAGCCATTTTGAATGGTGATTTTGCAGTTTCACCCACAAGCAGTCCACCGACCTAAATGAAACGAAAATCAAAATTCTTCAAACATAAGCCCACGAAAAATCCACTATAGAAGTGTTTTTATTAAATTAAATGAAGGGTCGACTCGCCTTTCCTAATGGGTAGTTTCGCCCCCTTAAACCCGTTTTCCCGCCAATGAAAAAAGGTATCTAATAGTTTTCAATGCTTAATCACATATATGAGTTCCAACAAAATCGAAAGCGGACACTCAAGCGATGTTCCTTGTCAGTAAAACGAGCTTCCGCTCGGTAGTCAGTGCGCGAGGCAGCAACTGGGCGGTCACCCATTTGAGTATCGGCCCAGGCAATGCTGTTCAACTTGGGAGGCTGCCGAAGCCGACCGTGCAGTGCCTACTGCCCGTGAGTGCAAACAATGTTTTGGGGAGAATAAAGAGCACTTTCTGGAAGTTCCGCGGTTTAAGAGGTTTAATTAAACTTCATGCTAAAGAAAAGGAAGCAAAAACTAAAGTGGACTCGAGTAATTATTGCGGCTGCAACGGCGAAGTTCTATATCGGACCCGGGTGCAACGGGTGCATCGTTGCACCAAAACTGCTGTAAATCATGCAACAATATTGCCGAACCAACCTATAGGAGAAAGAGAGGGAGAGAGAGAGAAGGGGAGAGAGAGAGGGGGGAGAGAGAGAGAGAGAGAGAGAGAGAGAGCTGGAACGCGCCTTTTTATACGTAGTGATCTTTTATGCACCTCGTACGTATATACGAAGCGAGGAAAAGTTAGCGATGAGAGTTCGAGGCCTCGTCGACCCGAGCATTATGTTAATTTTTGCACAGCTTATTAGCACCGTAAATCATCGCCATTATGAGATTGCGCATACGCAAATATGTACACGCGGTATATGTGCAGCACTTTCGTGCCAAGGCATACGCGATTGTATTAGCCGTTGTGCGATTATGGCTATTGAGCGGACGTGTTTGAATCTCAAGACAGATGGCCTAGAAATTAGGAAGAAACGTTTTTCTTTTTAAAGGGGTCCTCTAGTTTCTCGGGTCGAAAAAATCGATTTTTTTTCTTCGTAAATCACATCTACAACATGTGTAGAAAATGTGTGCCAAAGGATTTTTCGATATTCGAAGTGGTTCACAAGTATAAATCACATGCGCGAACTTTCAAGCGCTTTTTTCTCGAAACACCATTTTTCGAAACGGTGACCACGATATTTCAGAAACTACTGCACCGATCTTGTTCAAATTTATACAGCATCTTTCATATGTTATAAGCCAGCGATTGAACTAGGATTATCATGATTGCTTCGATAGTTTTTTTTTTGTACATGCGAAAAACTTAAGAAAAAATGAGTAAAAAATAGAATGTAATATTCAAAAGTGTATAAAAAAGTCAATTTTTGTAATTTAGAATTCACTCTAGTTCAATCGCTAGTCTTAAATATGAAGATTAAAATGCCGTTTGGTTTTTTGATTTCAGATAAGCAGAACAGCCGCAATCTTGGTCACCGTCAAGCACCTCTTTTACTTGATGTCTTCCTGTCGGCCACTATAACTTTTATTCTATTATATATTTTGACTTCAAAAAATGGGTAAAGCTTATTTAAATGTTAATAACGATTATGCAAAAACAATGAGATTGATTATTTCGATGCTTTGCCCGTAAAAAATTATTGAAAAAGCCGTAAAAAAACAGCCGAGAACCTAGAGGACCCCGTTAAATTTAATTTCGTAATTCTACAGACTTCTCTAAGCATGCATGTAAAAATCGTTTAATGATATTCATAAAATTAGCCGTGTTATAGGAATATAGTGAAACAAATTTTTTTTATTTTTCTCGAAACTGTTTTTCCGAATGGCAATGACGATATATCGATAACCAATTGGCCGATTGGGCTCAGATTTGGCATACACCTTCAGAAGACTGTTTTTCAACGTTGGTAGCAGAATTGAGTCGAAATCATTTCTTTTTTTTAATACAACTCGTCAAATGGTCAGGAAAATCGGAAAAAATTATTATCACAGTTTAACATGCCGGCATTTTGAAATTCTTTGTTTTCTGAATCTGGTACTAAACATCACAACACTCATACTGATTAAAAATATATGCGGTTTTTTTCACATTTATACAACCTCCGCAACAGTGGTCGCCAATTGGGTGACGTTTTCTGCGCAACGTTGTGAACAAACGTACAAAAAAACATGGCGATCAATTTTAAGCACTGGAAATGTTTACAAAACGGTATATGTTTGTTGAGGTAGGCTGGGTATAGGGGTTTGAGTTAGCTGGATGTCACACGAAACTAACGCTACCCCCACTCCACTGCCACTGTGCTGTGGTAGAGTGGGGGGAGCTGTGACATCCTGAATGCCTATGATCGGTTGAAAAATTCCCTCTCCCCACCCAATTCTAACTTTTCAATTAATTTTGAAATTATATTACATCTTACATTACGAATATATTACAAAAACTATATAACAATTAGTATACAAAGAAACCAAAACTAACAAACCCAAACACACCCAATTATTTATGTACCTCAATGTATCAATATTTTTTAAAAATAATAAAAACCAACTTATATTATTTACAAGTACATGTTTTTATTACCCGAAAAGTCTGATGGCATTTGCAATGCCATGAAATAGTTGCACTTTGCGTAATATCTGTAGATTTTTTTATTTGTACATATTTTTGAAAGATTAATAAATGTGATTTATTTTTTTAAAAATGTTTAGTCATTCCATCCTAAAAATCACCTCCATCGCCGTCATCGAAGGTCACGAATGCACCTCCGGAGGCCCCGGTTCCGCGGGATGAGTTTATCAGTCCAGGGGAGGTCTACGTTGAAGTTTCTACCAACGACGGAGAAAAGTAGTATACGAGCCTTATTACAATATCCTGTTACGCGGTCTCCTGAAAATCACGAGCTTCCATCGCACGCCTTTCGCTAACCCGATATACGTTACAACGACCATATGGCACTCGAGCTCATCATGGCGCACGGGCAAACGAGTGGACTCTTTGATCGCACGAGACTACCCGTCTTACGTGCCCACCTGTCGCTTCCGCGCTCGTGCACGTGTTCCCCGTGAATCCTGTCTGCCTGCGCCTCCCAAAGAACACGTGTATCGCACTATAATGTGCCGTCGATTTATCGAGGCGTTTGATTAACACAACCTAACTCGGTCGTTGATTCGTCGCAGCGAAGCGTTCCGCGCAGGTCAATTTTGTACTGCAGTGTAGAGAGAAAACTAAGATTGAGCAGAAAACCCCTAAAAACAGGTCGATTTTCAATATTTTTTTCTGATGAGGTCCCTGGGTGCGAGGTCAGGACTTTACACACAAGTCTTGCCAAGATTGAGTTTTTATTGAAAAATATTGATGAATAATGGAGTTCTTATTGTTTAACGCGGTCCTCTAGTTTCTCGGCTGTTTTTTTACGGCTTTTTCAATAATTTTTTACGGGCAAAGCATCGAAATAATCAATCTCATTGTTTTTGCATAATCTTTATTAACATTTAAATAAGCTTTACAAATTTTATGAAGTCAAAATATATAATAGAATAAACGTTATTGTGGCCGACAGGAAGACATCAAGTAAAATAGGTGCTTGACGGTGACCAAGATTGCGGCTGTTCTGCTTATCTGAAATCAAAAAACCAAACGGCATTTTAATCTTCATATTTAAGACTAGCGATTGAACTAGAGTGAATTCTAAATTACGAAAATTGACTTTTTTATACACTTTTGAAAATTACATTCTATTTTTTACTCATTTTTTCTTAAGTTTTTCGCTCGTACAAAAAAAAGTATCGAAGCAATCATGATAATCCTAGTTCAATCGCTGGCTTATAACATATTAAAGATGCTGTATAAATTTGAACAAGATCGGTGCAGTAGTTTCTGAAATATCGTGGTCACCGTTTCGAAAAATGGTGTTTCGAGAAAAACGCGTTTGAAAGTATACCTGCTCCGTATACCTGCTCCGTTCCAGGGCCGTAACTTGTGAACCACTTCGAATATCGAAAAATCCTTTGGCACACATTTTTTACACACTGTAGATGTGATTTATGAAAAAAAAAAATCGATTTTTTCGACCCGAGAAAGTAGAGGATCCCCTTTAGGTCTAGGCCACAGTAACGGGTATAAAATCATGTGTGAATTTAACAATTTTTTTCGTATTAAAAAGTGTTTCACTCATAAAATTAATTACACATCTATTTAGTATGAATATCAAGCTGTTAGAAAGTTTTTTTTTCGATTTACAAAATGGCCGACTACTCGAAACTTCTCGAAACAGCTTTTTTCCAATTAGCGTGACAAATAACTTCAACAATTTTCTCTCGATTTACTTCAAATTTAAAAGTTATGTTCTTAAATGCATTTCGCAGAGAAGTACGTACGAAATTTCTGATTAATCGAAAACTTTTCATTTTATGAGCAGTTTATGAGCAGTTATAACGAAATTTTTCACTGAAAATTCATTTCTTAAGTTCAATTACCCACAACTTTTGAATAAAACAATGTTTTTTAAATTCCGTACGTACTTCTCTAGGCATTCTAATGTAGATTGACGAGAATTCTTGTTTTTTTGTTCTAGGTAAAAAATTGTGGATGCTAAATGTCACGCCGCGGAGCGTCTAAAAAATATAACAAAAGAAAATATTAGTAGTCGGCCATTTTGTACATCGAAAAAAAATATATGTATATTTTCTAACAGATTGATATTCATACTAAATAGATGTGTAATTCATTGTGAGTGAATCACTTTTTCATACGAAAACAAATTGTTAAATTCGCACATGATTTTATACCCGTTACTGTGGCCTAAGGCCTTAAACGAAGTGTTCTTTTAGTCTGCATAAGCTTGGGGCCCAAAAAACAGGTCGATTTTCAATATTGTTTTTCTGATTAGAACCTTAGGACGAGGTCACGATTTTACGAACAAGTTTTGCCAAGATTCCGTTTTTATTGAAAAATATTGATGAATAATGGAGTTATTATTATTTAAACGAAGTGTTCTTTTATCCTGCATAAGCTTGAGGCCCAAAAAACAGGTCGATTTTCAATTTTTTTTCTGATGAGGACCCTGGGACGAGGTCAGGATTTTACACACAAGTCTTGCCAACATAGAATTTTTATTGAAAAATATTGTTGAATAATGGAGTGATTATTATTTAAACAAAGTGTTCTTTTAATACGTATTCCTAATAATAAAGCTTCCGTATGACCAGATATATTTTGCCAAATTTTGAAAGTTACAAAAATGGCAAGCTGTGGAAAATAAAGTTTGATTTTCGACGTAAAGAAAACAAACTTCAATCTTTTGTTATTAAAAAATGGGCAAACGTGCCAAAAAATTATCCGGTTATACGGTAGGCTAGGGTCAATTGGAACGTTTGTGAGAAAATCGGTTCGTGTGACTTCATTCTATACCCTATGTGTTTGGGAATGGGCTTTAATTATAGCTGGATTATCCGACTGTATGATATCATTATTGATTTTGCTTTTTATATGCCCTTAATTTGGGTAGAAGCTATTTAGAAACCCTTGGAACCATTTGTCCCTGTGTCGGGGTCAATCGAAACAGTGCCTGGGGTTAGTTGAAATAGGTGTTTTCAGCTGATTGAACTAATGTTTCTACTATACCCATAGGTACCGTTAATGATGTGTATGAAGTGATAAAGTATGTTTATTGTGAATAAAATATACTTTTAATCAAAATAATCAGTTTCATTGCTTTTCGTTCCAGTTTGAGTATTGCCAAATGTATATTAAGGTTCTTTAATATTATTTTACTTTTCGGACGATTTCTTAGCATCAAAAAAATTAAACAAGATTTGGAAAACTCGCTTGCGTATGAAATGTTTATTCGGGGTCAATAGAAACCCAAGAAGAAGAAACAATAGTTTTGGAGCAATGAGAGAGATACTAATATTAAAAAACTTACTTTTTATGTCGAAAAAGCGATGTACTCTCATAAAAATGTCCGACGCGCTTAGGGGGCGACGCGCATTGAGTGACAGGTTCTGATACGCAGAGCAGTCCGCATTAACCACCAACCGTCGTCGAGTTATTCAACTTGTTTTATTTGACCCGTATTTCTATCCACGCCAGCCTACCCTACGATAAAAATTGTTTAATCTATGCTTTATCCGCATTTGGAGGAAACCAAAATGATAGATTCTGATATACGACTCACACCGTTTCATAAAGCACCGTTTCGAGAAAAACGCAAAAGACAAAACGGCTATCTGACCCTTCACAAAAATCTCCATAACTCGGTCAATATTTGGAGTTTTTACAAAATCTTTGTTCCAAATTAAAGTTAAAACCCCAACCTGCAAAAGTAAACAATAAATATGATATTTTCAAAAATTTCAAGGTTATTCAAATCCTTCCGGTCACAATTTTTTTATCACTTTAAGAGTCACAAAGGCGTCCGAAGGAACATCCGAAAAAAATT